>CAWUHW010000024.1:1089858-1640851 GCA_963922195.1 Panagrolaimus sp. PS1159
AAGCAGTGGTATCAACGCAGAGTACTGTTTGTGACGGTGGAACTGAATTCGAAGGATGGCTTCTTTTTTTAGCTCGTTGTTTTGCTGGTGGTTTATGTACTTCAGCTTTCTTCTGCCATTCTTTTGCAAGACATTTGTTAAAACTTCTTTGAATCTTGCTGCTCCATTAATGTTTTTTGTTTGCAATGTAATTTTTGGACAAGATTTAATTTCATCAACTGCCGCTTGAATGATTAAGTTATACCCTAAAACCATAACTTTCGGGCAATTGTTTGATTATAATAACTTACATGACAATGGAGGTTCGATAAATAAACACGTTGAATTATCTTCGACGAATTTAAAGAGATTTTGCAGTTCGCTTAAATCCATAATATTTCCTAATTTAATTGATTTTTCGACAGCTTTATCTTGAAGTAGTGGACGAGCAACATTATCATCCTTTTGAAATCCTTCACATAACTTGAAAATTCGAGTTTGGATTGATCTTAAAGGAAGGTTACCATGTTCTAAACAATTTTTTGTAAAATAATTTTCTATGAAATTAAAATTTCAACCTGGTACAGAAAGATCTTTGGTAATAAATTGAATATTCCATGCAACAGGAATTTCTTGACCAAGCATGGCGCTGTTATTAAAATGGAAATCAAGAATCAAGCAATCACCAGGCAATGAAAATGCTTCCCAATCAAATTCCTTAAAACCTCAATGAGAAATTTTTTGATTTATGGATGTCTTACTCCAAAGCAAACAATAAAGCCAAATTGTTGTAAATCAACAATTTCTTCCACATGTTCAAAAACAGTTGAATTAACATTTTTCAAAAAATGATGAATGTTGAGTTTTGCTTTTTCAACAGAAAAATTTGGAGTTCTTGTGAGCTGTTTTTGGATACTAAATTTATGACGTTTTAGATATTTTTATTGCGCAAACTTACGATCTGTTGGTGAGCAAAAAATGTGCTTGTTCAAGAGAAGTCGTTGAAGGGAGCTCAAATAAAGCTATTGCATCTTCCAATGTTCCTCCATACTGAACACCAGAAACTTTTAACTGTTGTTGGAAATCCACAGTTGGCTTTTTAAGATCCTACAAACAGGAGTTAAAAGTTTAAAAGTATAAAACAAACGAACATTTAAGACATCATCAATGCAGTAGGTTAATGATAACTGTGATAAACATTCCTTTGCATATTCAATATTTTGTCGATAACATCGGCAAAAAACTATCCAAAATTGTTCTGAATTCAATGCTTTAACAGAACATGACTTATATTGAGTAGGAGCAAAATCGAGAGGTTTATTCTTTGAAAAACGAATTTGATTATTTGTAAATTTTTTAGCTGTCGCTACACAAGCTTGAAAATCGTCAACAGGAAGGCTAAGCAAGAATGGAAAACTTTTTGGCATTTCATCTGCAGGGAAGAAATATTTGAATAAATCTTTTAATTTAGTTGATTTGCTTTTGGTTGCTGCATCACGGCAAATTCCATTTTTTTCCAAAGCTTTCCTCGTTGCTTGAACCTGAAATATTAACATGTTAATAATTTTTCATCGCCAAAGATGTCCTTGCCTTTTCGATATAAGTTAGCGGTTGTTCTTTGCTCACTTTATTCACAGTTAAAGCAATTTCGAGAACACCATAAGCAGCCGTGGATTCGTAAATTTTACATTTCAAAGAAGCAGGAACAGGTTTCTTTTCACTTCTAAGAATGAGATATGCAGCAAACGTTTGGTTGCCTTTGGCAATTTCATAATTTTCTTAAATTTGACGGTGGTTAAGGTATCAAAAATGTGGTGCATACCTGGAATTGTTGGATGGTTAACAACATGGAATACAACATTATTTAAATCGAGCTTTTTAGATTCAATTAAACTTCGAAGCTCATTAATACGTGTTGAACAAAGTCCTCTGACAGTTAAATTATGATGAAGCTTATTTGTTGCAATTAATCGCGTTGGGGATGCAAATGCTTGTTCACGAGTTTCTTTGAGTGTAACCAGTAAATTCTGAATTTGCTCTTGAGCTGGCGTTATTGCTGCAACATGGTTTTCTGGGTCAGCTGTTGATACCATTTCGACATCTAAAAATGTTGAAATTGTTAATATACTGTATATAATTTCTCAGCTAACCTGTTGTAGTTAATAGTTTAACAAGATCTTCAGGTACATCAGGAGGTTGCTCATCATCAGCAAAAGCAATAAAATCATGCGGAATTAAAAATTCTAAGTGATCAGATCCAACTTGACAATGAACCTGCAATAAATTTTTTGCTAAAAATTTAATTAAGAAAAAAAAAACTTTTAAAGAAAAATCAGCTCCATCATCAGTATCTCGTGTATTCATAACAACAACACTACAAAGCAGTGCTACCACAGGGCTGCTATCTGAATCCCGTTGAAATTCGATTTCTGAACGTTGTGTATCAATTGTTAATGCTATTGTAGGAGAATTTTGTGGAATTGGGGGAACAAAACACACTTCAGAACGAAATGAAAGAAATGTATGAACATCATCATCTGGAAAAGTGGAAGGGACATCAGGAAAATTTTTCCAACCATCCGGATACAAAAGCCATTTATTCATCCTTTTCCCGCTATTTGCATTACCATTTGAATTTAATAATCGCTGCGACGATGAAAAGTCCATAATTTCTGGTTCATTCTGTGAATCTTGTTGCTGTCGACAAAATTCAAAGATTTGAGAAGCAGCTAAACCAATTAATCTTTCCCACGGCTTTATGGATGTCTATAATAATATTTTTTGGGGATACTGTAAATTTAAAATTAAATACCTTTTTTGGTAATGGTTTTGCAACAGTAATTTGTTCATCTTGATTTTCAAAAGCAATAATTTGTAACGAAATCGTTGAACAACTTTTAGCTTTTTCTGTTGAATCATAAAGATTTGAGACATCGCGTTGAAAAGGTGGAATAGTAATTTGAGAATCTTTTTTATTCCAAGAATAATTTTTATCATCCCAGCGTTTATGATTATGAACATTATCCAATTCTAAATATTTTCAGATTGCAGTCGCAGATAAACGATTACACATGAGATAGCTTTAAACGGCTTTAAATGGGGACCATTGTTGAAAAGCTTTTCATGCGACTGTATCTATTTACCAGTATCAAATTTCTTTTTAAAAAATGAGTTGTTTTTAAAGTGAGCAGTATTTGAGTATCAAATTTCTTTTTAAAAAATGAGTTGTTTTTAAAGTGAGCAGTATTTGATATGGCAGGATGTTGAGTTTTGCCAATATTAAGATTTAAACAATAAAATTTATCATGTAAAGTTAACGCTTTTGAAGCTTTTCCAGGAAAAACTTCAGGAGTTTTTGTTGACATCTGAAAATATTTTTTTACTTGAACAAAGAAAACAATGTTATTCAAGAAAAATACTGATGTATATCCCGTTTAAAAAAATTAAACAAAATGTTTAAAGTTAATTTTTTCAAAAAAAAGAAATCAAACAAAAAAAACGCGCCAGTAAAACTGGTGTATTTTTCACCTATAAGAAAATGCTTCAGCAAGAATTTAAAAAAACAAAAACGCGCCAGAAAAAAATGCTTTGCTGTTATTCGGTCGTTTAAACTGAATTTTCGCAACAAGATAATATTAAAACCAGATAAAAAGAACGTTTCTATTTTTTTAAATTTTTGCTGAAGACTTTTTTTACAGCTAAAAAATATAGCCTTTTTGTTTGTTTAATTTCTTTTTTTGAAAAAATTAACTTTAAACATTTTGTTTAATTTTTTTAAACGGGATATACATCAGTATTTTTCTTGATGTATAGCCATCCTTCGAATTCAGTTCCACCGTCACAAACTCCACAGCCACCATCTCATTCTGCAAATACCTAATATTTCAAGAATAAATTTGTTTAAATTAAAATCAACGATTTTCTTCATTTTCTATTTCCCCCTACCTTTACAGCAAGTTAAAAATTCTTTTATCATTTTATCCTTTTCCCTTTATTTTATTTACTGTAAAAGCTTAAATTTTTATGGCAATTTTTTTTTTCATTTTAGTATAAAAAAAAATTTATCTTTTGATAAAATTTTTTCAAAGTAGAAATTCTGTTTGTCAACATTTTAAATTACTATCAAAAAGCTTCAAGTTGAATTTAATAACTTTTATTTTTTTTAAAATTGTTAATTTTTTACTCTGATTTTATTTCGGACCGGATTTTACCGTCTTCAATTTTTGTTGGTTCCTGTTTCATCATTAATTTTTATTTGTTGATTCTCCAATGCTGAAGTTTTTTAAAATTATTTTTTGTATCGTAACATCATTTATTATTTTTTCTTTTAGAAGTTTCAAGCTATTTTTGTTTTTATTAATTTTTATTTACATAAAATCTTTTTACAACATTTTTTGTTTTTGTTTATTCATTTTACCATGCTTTTTTAAACATAAATCTCCTGAAGCCATTTTACGTTTTTTGCATACATGTTTAAAAACAAATAAAATAAACACACAATTATTTTAAACAATAAAATATTTAATTTTAAAAAAATATTTACAAAAAAAACGAACATTTTTGCATTTCTCAGCTGAAAGAGCAAAGCAAAAAATCGGCTTTTGCATACAAGCAAAAAATGACAGCCCTTTGTAATTGTTTATTTGGTCGAGTGGTGTGCGCGTTTGACTTTCAAACGAGAAGCGGTCGCAATGGTGGGTTCGATTCCCATCTGCGGCCGCAAGCTCATTTTCTTAACAAAAGTTTAGCTAGACATTTGTTAAGAAAAAAATTCTTAACAAAAGTTTAGCTAGACATTTGTTAAGAGCCCTTAACAAAAGTCTAGCTAGACATTTGTTAAGAGCCCTTAACAAAAAAATAAAATATTTGATTTTTAAAATATTTGTTAAGGAGCCCTTAATAAAAACAAAAAAAAATACATTTTTTCAAAAAATTTGTTAAAGTCAAATTTTTGATTACTGTTTTAATAAACAATTGCAATCTTTGTTAATATTTTCAATTTTTTTCGATACTTTAAACAATCTATCACTTTTTCATTTTTTTGTTTAAAATATTAACAAATTCGCAAAAATTAGAAAGTTTGAAATTTGTGTTTTTTAGCTTTACAAGAAAATAAAATGTCGCTTAAAAATTTTTTTGTCGGAACATATGATTGACGGCGCCTTATATTTTTCGAATTTGTTATTGTTATAAAAATATATTTTTCTTAAAAAAGTTTTTGCGTTTAATTAACATCATTCAAATTTCAAATCCGGTAAAAATGTTCTTACATATTTATTCAAGTGTTTACCTTTCTCGATTTGCATGAATCCTTCAATGATGAAGGCTTAGATATTTAAAAATTGCTCCTCAACGTTTTTTTGCTTTTGCAATTTTTCGGATTAGGATTTTGTTTTTTTACAAGATCTTGTTCACAGTTTCACAAATACCAGATGGTCCACAAACAAACAAAATTTTATTCTAGAAATCATTGAGACGCTGGATTTAAATAATGCGAATTAAATCTTCAAATCTTGCACCTTTTAAGACGCGCTCTGGCTGTCAGTCAAAAAGTCGCGGCACACTCAAAAAATAGATTTGGCTGAAATTTTGCCTAAAAGTAAAACAGCCTTGAGGAAGACGATCCTGATTTCTGTTTTTATCCAAAAAAATTTCTTACATTAGTTACAGGAGATTCAAGGTTACGGTAGCGTTTTTTTCAAAACGGCAGGAAAAATCGGGAAAAATTTTTTTTGGCATTATTTTGCTTTTGTATAGGTTTTCGAACATGGGAAACCCAAAAAAACATTTTTGGAAGCATCTGGATATAGGAAACGCCGAATTTCAGACATCCCACTTTACTTTAGCTGATAAAAGACAGCTTTAATTTTCCGGCAGGGGTGAAACACCTCAATATTATAAAACTTCTACATTTACTGTATATGTTTAAAAAAATAATGAAAATTAGTAGTCGGCAGGGATGAAAAATCCGGGCAAAAAGTACAGCCCGCCTCGTTAAATTTAAAAAAATTTTTCTACACTAAAATTTTTTTTCTAACGTTCGAAATATAGGGTTTTTCAATGTTATATTAAGTTATTTAGGAAATTTTAATTAATTTTTCTCCGTTTTTTTCCATTAAATTCTTTTTCGATTAATTTTTGGTTCTTTTTTTGTTTTTTCAAAAACCTTTGCTGTTTTTTTCTGTTAAAATATTGCGGCCGGATTTTTCATCCTTGATCAATAGAAAAGAATTTTTGCCCGTAAAATAGCCCTAAAGAATTTTTTTGTTTTATTTAATTTTTACGAAACAATGCATTTTGTTGCAAAAAAAATTTGAATAAAACTTATTTCTTTACAATTTTCAGTTCAAACT
This sequence comes from Panagrolaimus sp. PS1159, assembly GCA_963922195.1. Classification (NCBI taxonomy): domain Eukaryota; kingdom Metazoa; phylum Nematoda; class Chromadorea; order Rhabditida; family Panagrolaimidae; genus Panagrolaimus; species Panagrolaimus sp. PS1159. The sequence goes on from CAWUHW010000024.1 coordinate 1,096,191, forward strand.
TTTTTCAGCTACTGCGATTTATATTTTTTTCTATTAAATTTTATTCCAAAAATGCCTTGCTTAATTCCTGAAATTCTTTTTGAAATTGGAAAGAAACTTATAGAAGATGGAAATTCAGATACTGTAATTCAATTTGCACTTTCTGGAAAGCAACAATTCCAAACTATGGAAAATGTATTTGCTTCTGCAACAACTCTTAAACTTTATGCTGATCATTTCAATATTGGATGGGTATGTTCTTTCTTTCTTTTTATTTATTATTTAAATATATGTTGCTTTTCAGGAAAATAAGCTTTGTAAATTTTCAAATAATCGACTTACAAAATTATTATTAAATTCAAATGGTAATCGTGTAGATACCCTTTTCATTGAAAAATATATTCCTGAATATCAATCAGTTTTTGATAAAATTGCTGAAAAAAAGCGTATGTTTTTTTAATATCTGATTTATGTATTTTAACAATTTTCCTTTTTTTTAGAATTAGCTTCGGTTTATGTTGCTAATAAATTTTGTTCAATTAATTATTTGACTATTTTATCATCTTTTCTTCAAAATATGACAATTCCAAATTGTTTAATGAATGAAAAGTTTCGTGATTCTTTTAAACTCAAATCTTTGACTCTTACAGGGTCTAATAGATTTCAATATTTAAAATTTTGTTGTAAAACTGATTTATTAGAATTTTCATCTGATTTTGATGTTTATCAATTTTTATTTCTTTTAGATAATCTGAAATATTTTCAATGCAGGTATGTATATTACGTTTTTTTTGTTACACATTATAGTAATATTTTAGTCCTCATTTATCTTCTGTCAAACAATTAACTATTAATGTATATGTTTTTGAAGGATGGTTTTATTTTGAATGTGATAAATTAATGGATTGTTTTTCTTCAATTGAAATTTTCGAACTTAATATTATTACAAAACCATTTGATCATCGTTATCTTTTCGGTTTTTTAGGTTTACTTAAACGTAAAATTAAACTTTTTATTGATATCATTAAAAAAGCAACAAAAGTTCCACCAAAGATAAATGTTACGTTTCTCAAACTTGAATTTCTGGTAAGTAATTTTGTTTATTTTTTGAAATATAATATACAAAAGTTTTTTTTAGAATTTTGATGATTGTAAATTTGTTTGCCAAGATTTTGATGTTAATGAATCAAATACTGCTTTTTATTGCTTCAAAAAAACTGTTAAATCTGCTGGATCAGAATCAACAATTATTGAAATTCAAATTGCTCATTAAATTTTTTTCTGTTTTGTCTCTGAAATTTCAAAATTTTATAAAAAAAATTTTTTTTGATTATTGAAAAAATTTTGGATTCTAAATTGCTTGCATTCTATTCGATTTTTTAGTTATAATATATTTTTGACAAAAAATGATGAATTTTCTTTATTTTGACTTTAATTTTTTCACAATAAACATTAACTCCAAAGAGAGAGAGAGAAGGTTTTTAAGATATAAATTACAACGTTAAAGAACTGCAACAACATATTTTAAATTTGTCAGTTTCAACAGTTGTTGAAAGCTTTGAAAAAATAAAGGAAAAATTACAAAGATGGAAAAAATCATCCATCACTGATTTATATCCCAAATACTTAAAATGATGAACTTTTTATGTGTAATCTTTCAAATCGTCCACATAAGATTGAAAATAGTGAAAATGAAATCCGGTAAGGGCCGTATACATTAATGTTCCTTGTTTTGAAACAAAGGGAGTTAAAGCTAGAAAGGACGGTTCAGTGCTTATTGTTTATGGTAAACGTGAAGAAAAGCAAGAATTTTTTGTTGAAAAGCTCTTAATCAATATTCAGTTAACTCTTCCTGAAAATGTTCAAAATTATAAAATGTCTGGCATTGCTGATAAAAAGCTTGATCTTCTTCTTTTCACTTTTATCAAAGATAAAACCTTTGATACTCTTGATTTTTAAAATATAAATGTGCTCTTTTCTTTGATTGTATACCCATTTTTCTTTGTTTAATTTATATTTTTTTCTTGTTTTTACTCAAATGTAATTGAATGTAAATAAAAATTTTCGTTTTTATTTTAAAAGTAGTAAATCATTTAAATATCGAATATAAGCAATTGAAACTCGAAGGATTTCAATTTTAGATAGTTTTTTGTCATTTGGAGTTGTTGGAAGAAGTGCTCGAAGTTCACCGAATGCTTTATTGAATGATTCAACTCGAATTCTGAAAAATTTTGCATATTAAAACCTTTTATATATGTTTTTTACCTTTCTCGACTTGCATGAAGGGTTCGATATTTTAAAGTTGCTCGACGGCGTTTTCGCTTTTCAGCCTTTGCAATTTTTCGAATTTCTTCAAGAGTTAATTCTTTCTGGGGTGGTAAAACCGATTCAGGGGGAGAAGAATCGAGATCAACGAAAGTAAAAGATTCTGGAGTAAAACAAATTGAAGATGGACATGAAAGAAAATTTGGTGAAGTTTGATTACTCGATTCATTTGAAGAAATTTGAAATGTTAAAGGCGGGGGTGGAATATTGTGAAACATTCTGGAATGGATTGAGTAAATACAAATTTAAAACATATCATAGCATTATTTTTTTAAAATTGTCTGTATTACTTAAAATTACAAAATAATAAAAACGCTTACCTCCAAAATTTTTTTTAATCCATGAAACAAGCCTTTAGCATTAAATTTGCCAAATTAGATACATATTTTTTTCCAATGAAAACTGTTCATCTCTTTTTTTCATGCTTATTTTTATTGCTCCCACTTGCCTTTTTTTGCTCATCTCTCGCTTTTTTTGTTTAGGATTTTTTAAAGCTTTAATTGAATTAACTCATTTTTGAATGAATTCAAAAGCCCATTTTTTCTGCGTGTTTCTTTTCTTTTTTCTTTTACAAATAAAAATATGCAACAAATATAATTAATTTTGTAATAAAAAAAATAGTGATTTCATTTTTCTTCTTTTAAATTGACATTTTGCAAGTTTAAGACACCCAAAAAAATATTCTTATTTCACTTTTTTGCCTTGTCAGGAAAGTTTTTTGAAATAGAAGAAAAAAAAATGTCATAAAAAATGAGGCAAAAATAACCATTAAATTTGACAAAAAAAAACCAGAGTTGCGCAAAAAAAAATAAATGAAAGGAGAGATTTAAACGCCCATTAAAAAAACTTAAAAAGAAAAAGATGAAACCTCCCAACAAGTTTTTTTTTGGGTTTGATAAAAAAAAGTCCGAGAGAAAAGAAAATGTTTTTGGCCTTTTTTGAAGGTAAAAGAAAAGAGTTGACTTTTTTGTTGTTGTAATTAAAGTATTAAAAAAATAAAAGAAGCAAAAAAGTAAACATCCTTGAAAAATTATGATTTTTTTTATTCTTTGCGGAGGCGGAGATATAAATTTCAAAAAAAAGTGAAACTGCTTTTGGCAATGAAAGTTTTTGAAAAAAATCAGAAATCAAGTAATTTTTTTATTGTTTCTTTGGTAGTTTAAATTTTAGGTAAAAACACTTCAAAAAATTTTTTTAGTTGTTTTTCAAATTTTTTCATTTTATGGCCTTTGGAAAAATGGGATGCCAAAAAATTTTTTATAAAAATTTAGTCTTTATATTTTTAAAAAGTGCTTAATTCAGTAATTTTTGTCGAAAAAATTAATTTTTTTGAAACTGTTTTTGAGAATTTCAAAAAAAAGTTTGCTATTTAAAGTGTTAATTTTGGTTTTAATTTTTTGATTTTGTAACACTCATTAAAAAATTTATGACTCCAGGAGTATTTTGTAGTTCAACAATAATCAACATTTGTTTATTTCCCAAAAAAAACTTCCTTCCCCCATTTTTTGCATCAAATTTGCCAAATACAAAAACAACAAAAAGCAATATTCTTGACTCTTTTCTATCAAACTAAAAAGTTATAAATATCCAAAAACATGACCATCCTTTTTTTTACAATATTATTTTTTCCAACAATAAACAATCAATGTCCTTAAACTTTGTATAAAAAAACTCATTTTTTGTCATTTTTAAAAACTTCCGTTCCCGATATTTTTTTTGGTTTAGTATATAATTTTTGAGGACCCTTCATTTTTTCTCTTCCCTTTTTTGTTGTACATGGAAAAAAAAGTATCGAGGCCGTTTTTTGTGCGCGAAAAAAAAAATGATTTTTTATTTTTCAAAAACGGATAAATTGCATCCCTTTTTTTGTGCCGTTCCCTCGGAAACTCATTCATTTTTGTTCATTGTTTCATTTTTTTCCCCGGTTTAAATCAATTTTGCTTTTTAGTTTTTAATTTAAAGGGAAACGGAGAGTTTGATATACTTTCCATTTTAATGTTTTTTTATTGCATGAACCTGAAAATCAGGGTCTTTTTCTATTGTTCTTTTGCCTGATTTTCAAGTTCATGCTATTTCGAATAAAAACGTTGAAAATGAAAATGGTATTAAACCATCCGCTCCCTTTAAGTTTTTGGGGTTATCATAGTTATTTAAGTAACCAAATTTTAGAACAGTTAAGATAATGATAAGGCTGAAGTTTCTGCTGTTTACTATAGCACTGATTACTGTAGTTGTTGGCGAAAGTGAGTTTAACTTTAAAATAAAAATTTTGTAAAGTTTGCAAAAAAACCTTTTTTAAAGGAATTTGTGAAAAACAGGGCACTTGTAAACGCTGTGATGGACGTGGAAGATTTTCATATTACACTTGTCAAAATGATGATGAATGTTTTAAAGAAGAAAGATGTCGAGAGGGTTTTTGTTGTCCACGAATAAATTCAAGTATTTTAGGTATGACTCAAACATTTTTTTTCCATTTAAAAACTTTTTTTTTAGACGATCCATCTCAAAGACCATTCTCTTCAGCATTTTCTGATGAACTTTCTGGATCTTCATCTTGTCCAGATGGATCATCATGGATGAGGCTATGCAAATCTGACCTTGATTGTTTATTTGATGATGAAGTTTGTTCCTTGGGAAAATGTTGTTCATCATGTTTAGCTCGAAGAAGGCAAATCCTTCGAGAGCATCCTCAAGAAGCATTAGTTGGATATCATATTCCAGAATGTAGTGAAGATGGAAGATTTTATCAGTTAAAACAATGCATTCATGGATTCCCTGGGGAATGTTTTTGTGTATCACTTTATGGGCAACGAACAAATCCAAGTGGAATTAGTGGAAGTGATATCGTTTGTGGAAATTCAATTGATGAAAATTTGAATAAACCGAAATCTCCATATCCTGAAGAACCATCTCTTCCAAAATCCCCGTACCCGGAAGAACCCCCTCAACAAAGAATTCCACCATTTGCACCTCCAACAACAGAAACTCTGTCACAATCTGATCATTTTTTAACGCTTGGAAGGAATGGATTTAACAATGGTATAAATTAGTATAAAAAAATTAACAAGAGAGAAATCCCTAAACAAAAAATTTTTTCTTCTGACTGTACCTGAAAATCAGGCATTCATTGAAACTACTATTCTTTCCATTTTGACAGCTCCAGTGAATTTTTTTTCATTTTAATTGAAAAATGTGCATTTTTAAACAGATAAATATTTTTTGAGACTTCAAAAAAAGCAATTTTCGCAGATTTTAAATTTTTTTAAATGTTTGACCTTTCTATTTTCCATATTTTAAAAAAGGTTTAAATTTGAACAATAAAAGAAATATTTTTAGGAATGCAACAAAACCCGACAGTTCTTTGCAATGACCGAAACAAAGAATTTAAGCCATGTTTAAATGCATGCTTCGTTGCCTGTGATACTCGAACAAAACCACAATGTCCAAATGCAGGTCGTTGTAATCCGGGATGTCAATGCAAAGTAATTCTTTACACATATTTACAATAATATTTTCTAAATTTTAAGCTCCCATATATTCTTGAATCAAGTCATGATCAAAATTCTCGGTGTATTCTTGCTGCAGAATGCTCATCTTCAACATCTCCATCAATGCCACAACCTCGTCGTGAACCAATAATACTTCCAACACCGGGAAAAGTTGTTTATAAACCACCAATATATCCCTTTAGCTCAGATGATGGATTTGATCAATTTCCACATGGTGCTGTAGGATTTGGAGTTGATCGATCTCGTCAAATGCATTGCATTGATCCGCTTAAAAATTTTTTAACGTGTGGAAGTGCATGCCCTCCAGCATGTGGACGATTTTCTCCTGCCTGCAGTTTTCAATGTGTTTCAGGATGTTTTTGCAGGTTTGTTGTCTTAGCTGGAAAGTATTCGAAATATTATCTTTTTAGGACCCCATATGTATTAAGTGATGTTCAAAATGCAAATTCTGCTTGTATTTTACCACAACATTGCGACATTCAAGGTTCTTCATTCGATCGAGCAACCCTTCCAGAATCTGCTTTTCCATCTGAAAAAACTACAACTTCCGGTCCAGCATTTACAGAAGAGCTTTCATCTTCTTCTTTAACAACCACAGAATCATCATTAGAACCAATAACAGTTTCTTCAAAAAAATCATCAACAACAACAACAAAATCATCCCATCGTGCTACAACAATTCTACCACCAATTACATGTGCAGATAAAAATAAAGAATTTCAGAGCTGTGGTTCTTCATGCCCGCTAGCATGTGATAATTTAGATGATGCACAAAATTGTTCGCCATGTGTTAGTGGATGCTTTTGTAAAAATGGATATGTTTTTGAATCTGTTAAAAATTGGAGTGATGGAGTTTGTGTTAAAATTGAAAAATGTTCCCACCACGAAAATTCAGAAGACTTTTCAACAACAACAACAACAACAACAACAACAGAGAAACCCCCACAAATGGCTGGAATTGAATCAATTGGTGCACAACTTTTTACAACTGATTCCCATCAAGAAATTGGAAGATTTACTTTTTCAACTTCTGTTGATCAAAAAATTCAATTTAATGCTCGAATAACTTTTCTTCCAAAAAGTAAATCAGAAACTTTTATAATTGCAATACATAAATATGGGGCATTAGCAACCGATATAAAATGTGAAGCAATTGGTGATGTAATTGAAATAAATCCAGTTTATTCATATCCATTTCCAAATGGAACATTGTTATATTTAAAAAATCCAAAAATTCCATATGCTTCAAGTTATACCTTTAAAGCTTCGAATGATTTCGCGGAAAAAAGTGTTGGAGCTGTAATTGGAAGATCTTTGGCATTACATGAATTTTCAAATGATGGAATTGTTGGTGAACCACTTGGATGTGCGACAGTTGGAATTTTACAAAGTTAAAAAAATGTTTTTTTTTGCTGTTCTTTTTTTGTTGTGTTTAGAAAAAATTGAAATCTCAAAAATTTGCTACTCTTAAAAAGTTTATTCAGGTTTTAATAAAATGTCAAAATTTTTATATTTTTTATATAAATGTAATGTAAAATTGCAACATTTATTTAAAAATTATCATTTAATTGAGCAACTATTCCGCCAAGTGAATGACTCATTAAAATGAAAGGTTTTTCAGAAGTATGGGTTAAAATAATAAAATTTATCAAGTTTCAAAGGAAATGGTGAGTTTGATATCTTTTACATTTTGAAGTTTTTTTTAAAGATGTTATGAACTTGACAATCAGGATATTTTTCTATTGTTCTTTTGCCTGATTTTCAGGTTCATGACATTTCGAAAAAAAAAAGTTAAAATTTAAAATATATGAATTGGTCCGCTCTCTTTTACTGCAGCAAATTTGGTAGAAGTAGTTAAAAGTGACGCAATACTGAAAAAGCCAAATGTAAAAAATGCTGTTTTATCGAAATTTCGTTTTTTACATTTTGCAATCCTGATTTTTTTGCTTTCAAATCGGTTCTACTTAATTTAACCAAAAAATGTTTTCACAGTTGAATTTAGCATTGAATGGGATTTTGTTTTCATCAATAAAAAAATTCAAAAAAGTCGAAATTGTTGAAATTTTGAAAACATAAAAAAATTTTTACAGTATGCAATTGTATTTTTTTAAAAAAATGATGAGCAAAATTTATTGATTAAAAATCAAAGCAAACTTTCTTCGTGCGTTTTTCAATTCAAAGAAGCACAAATGCGACACAATTTAGTTTTTAGTGTCATTTTTGTGCTTCTTTTTTCAAGTTTTTGCGAACCTTTTGTTCTCTTTCCAAAGAACAAGACACAAAACATGAACACAAATGTTTTTCTATAAAAACGTAAAAAAAAACCGAATCAAACTTTAGTTTAAAATGTCAAAACGTTTTGAAGGAAAAGTTGTAATTGTAACGGGGTCATCGGCTGGGATTGGCCGAGCTGCAATTCTTCGATTTGCAAAAGAAGGTGCTTCCGTTGTTTTACATGGGCAATCAAAAGAAAAGCTTGATTCTGTTAAAGCTGAATTATTAAATTCTAAAATTGATAAATCTAAAATTCTTGTTATTCCTGGATCACTTCAAGATGAAGCTGTTCATGATCGATTAATTAATGAAACTGTTAAACATTTTGGAAAACTTGATATTTTAATTAATAATGCTGGAATTCCTGGAAAATCTGGAGTTGATTCAAATTCTATGGAAGGTTATGATGCAATTATGGCTGTAAATGTTCGAGCGTAAATTCTTCTTTGGATTTCGTATATCTCTCAAAAATAAATTCATCTTTTTAGAGTATATCGTCTTATTCAACTTGCAGCTCCACATTTAGAAAAAACAAAGGGTTCAATTGTGAATATTTCATCGAGTTTATCACAATGTACATTGCCAATGTCAATTCCATATTCAATTTCTAAGGCAGCTTTGGACCATCTTACAAGAAATTATGCTCGTTTATTAGCAGAAAAGGGAATTCGTGTTAATTCTGTTAAGTAAGTTTTTTTTCAACTGTTTCAAAAAAGTTGAAAAAAATAGGTTGCAAAAAACGATGAAAAGAGAGAAAAGTTTGTCGTTCTCTTTTTTGAAAGCAAAACACATGCGTTTTTTTCTTTTTTTCATTTGGTCTCTTTTTTTCGGCCGTCTTGTGTCGGGGATATAGCTCAGGGGTAGAGCGCCCCCTTAGCGTGGGGGAGGTCTGGGGTTCAATTCCCTATATCTCCAGTATCTTTTTTTCAGTTTTTAAACAGCAACACCTTAAATCTGTTTTCAATTAAAATTGTTTTGAAAATTTTTTATTAGAACAAATTTCCAAAACACGAAAAACAGCAATAAAATAATTTTTTTAGTCCTGGATTAACTGCAACAGATTTTGGAGTTCAAATGATCCCAAAAGAAATGTTACAAAATTTAATTACCGAAGAAGAAAAGAAAATTCCATTTAAACGTGCTTCAACTTCTGATGAACAAGCAGAAGTAATTTTAAATATTGCATCTCCAACAAATACATATATGACTGGAAGTATCGTCTTTAATGATGGCGGATATCTTATTTCACATTAATTTTGTTATAGCAATATTTTAACATTTGAAAATGTATAAAAATAATTTTTTTAAATCGCAAAACCTCCATTTTATATTTCACAAATAAATAAATATACCTTTTTTAAAAAGAGTAAAATTTTGCACAACATTAAAAACTGTATTAGCATTTTTAATAATTTTGTTAAAAATAAATTTAATTATTGAAAAAATGAGTAAAACGCGATTATTAATTCTTTGACGAATTAATTGGTTTTCAAAAATTTAAATCATATGAAAAGTTACCACAAAATCTGCAAGCTTGGGAAATGCATTTTGGATGACGAGAATCAGCAGCAACGAATGTTTAAAGATGTTGTTTTTCTTTGAAATATTTGAAATCGTTACATTTGTTTTATATAAATCTTATCAAATTATTTCATTTTCATTAATTTTCCAAATAATTATAAAATAGAAAATCAATATTGTATCATATTTTTTTCTGCCAGATAATTTTTTTTAACTTGAAAAACGTGTCAGGAAAAAAAACATTTATAGTTTTGGTTTTAAAAATCAAATTTTATCATAATCAACATTAGGCAGAAATTCTTTAAATCTATTGAATTTGCAAATTATGAAACAAAATAAAAAATTCTTGCATTTTTTCGTTCTTGTAAGGGAGTGAAAAGTTTGATGCGTTTTTATTTTAACGTTTTATTTGGAAATGGCATAAACCCGATAATCAGGCAAAAGAACAATAGAAAAAAGACCCTTATTGTCATGTCCATGCTATTTTGAAAAAAAAAGGTAAAAATGAAAATTGTATCAAATCGTTTGCTCTCTTTTAAAAAAATTTCTTCGAAAACCTTGCAACATTATGTTTTTAATAAAGTCCAAAACAAACAAACATTTTTTTAGTGTACACAAATGCTCAACAAAGTTTTAGCTACTCTTTTTGTTAGTATTTCTTTTTTATTGAATGAACAAAAGAAACAATGGTTATAATACTTTTTTCGTGATCGATAAATTTGTGAATTATTTTGTTAAAATAAAATTTTAAGTTCTTAAAAATTCTATTGTGGATTTTTATAAATTATGGTAAACTTTAAACACAAAAAACGCTAAATGATTCTATTTTACGATTTTTTAGGTTTTCTCGTAATTACTTCTAAAAAATAAAATCAGAAGCCATAGAAAATTTTCTTTAAATTTTCATAAATAGAATAAAGAAATGTTGCTAAGCAACCGATTATAAAAAAGTCTTAAAAATTATTAAATTATTATTATATTTTTACAGCTGTTTAAAAATATAACATGAAAAAGAGAAGTAAAAAATTGCATTAACAAATTTTATAAATTTCAAAAAAAAAACTGTTACAATATTTTCTTAAAAATCTTAAAGGAAAAATGATAAAAAGATTTCGATTTATTGCTGCATTTTTGATCTTTTCAATTGTTATCATTTTTCTTATCAAACATTTAATATCTGATAGTTATGACTTTGAACCAGATTACTCATATCCTGATCGGCAAGAAACAGATATTAGAAATGAAGAAATAAATTTTCGACTTGTTACTGCATTTTCTAAAAATCATTTTCGTGAAGCTTTGTTGGTTTTTTTTTTATTTTTCCCTCCAAAAAATACAACCTCAACTTTTTTTAGACGAAGCTGCTATTTAATTGGAAATTTAAAAGAAACGCAAAAATGGAATAAAGGCTTTATGATTGCATATTTATTAGGAGATTTAACAAAAGATTTAATAAATCATTATCAAAAAGTTTGTCCATTTGTTGAAATTAGAGATTTTCAATTTAAAGATTACCCAAAATTTGTTGGAAATTTAAAAGAATATCGTTGGAAGCCATTAATTATTCAAGAAATGTTAGATGAATTTGATAATATTTTTTATTTTGATACGTCTGTAGTTTTTAGAAATCATACAAATGAAACTATTAAGGTAAGAGTTGTAATTATAAATACTGTATACAGTTTAAAAGAGGTCGGAAAATTTGGTACATATTTCGTTTTTAACGTTTTTTTTGAAACGGCGTAAACTTGACAATCAGGCAAAAGAATAATAGAAAAAGACCCTGATTTTCAGGTTCATTCAATTTCGAAAAAAAACGTTAAAATGAAAAAATGCATCAAATCGTCCATTTCCTTTAAACTACTGATAAAACAATTTTTAAACATTTAAACAGTTTTGTATATATATAAACCCAAAATCCCATTTAAGAGTGTGATGCTGGAACAACAACAGAACTTTACAAAATGTGGATTTCGACAATTTGATCAAACGGGGCACACAATTTTTGCAGCAACAAATCCAAAAATGTTTACATTCTTTGATTTTACTGAACAAATGGTACACAACTAAATAAAAATTTATTAAAAAATATAAAAAATTATAGGCAAAAAAGAATCAAATGTTTGGTGCAACACTTTATACTGTAACAAAATCTCAAAAATCTGAAGCAATTATTGCAAAATTAGTAAAATGTGCTTTGGAGGAAGGTTGTATGGCTCCTTTGGTTTCATTTTTGTTTTGTATTCCATCAAAATTAGAGAAAGGAGAATATGCTGATTGTCATAGATTTGATCAATCAGCTTTAGCTATATTATTAGCACAATGTAGTGATAAACAAAGTGATTACTTTCATGAATCATCTCTGGTTGTAATACAAAGAATGTAAAAAATATTTAAAAATATTGAAGCCAAAAAATAGAAAAAAAAAACAAGAAAAATTTTTTTTAAAAACTTGAAAAAACTTTTTAACGAAAATTTTCGAAAAAAATTTGAATTGCAGCTAATCTTTGGCAAATTGTGTGCGAATATCTTTGTTTTGGGTACATCGCTGCTGTTCGACGCTGCTTCTTTTTTTCTTTACATTTTTCTGAATCCTCTCTTCAAAACTTCTATATTCAAAAATTATGGCATGTCCATGGATTCATTGTAATATTTGTTTACGACTACCCGTATCAAATTCTCGTTACTTTATCTCCAATTGTGGTCATATTGCATGTGATCGTTGTGTTGAAAAAAGTAAGCTTCTTTCATTTTTAACCTAAAATAATACCCCTCGTTTTTTAGAGTTGATTGTTCCAACTTGTTCTATCTGCAAACGTGATTCAAAGGTTGAAGAAATCAATAAGAATTTGAGAGAAGATGTAAGATAATTTTTGTTTGCTTCTTTTTGTACAATTAGTTCATTTTTTAGCTCCGTAAATACTTTGTCAACATTCATGACTTTGCTGTTAAAAGCTTCAATGAAGTCAAATCCGTCATTGAATTCCAATCAAAGAATTGCCGACGATTGATGAAATATAAAATGGAAAAGATCCAAGAGCTCCAAAATACAACCATCAAGCATTCTGAAGATTCTGCTACCATTGCCAAGCTTCAAAAGTATGTTTCTTTTTCTCATTTCGATTAATTATGTAAAGCTTTTAGGCAAGTTGATGAACTTCAAGCACGTAATCGTGATTTGGAAAATGAAAATAAGACGCTCAATTCTTCGTTTGTTAATCAGCAAACATTGGTTAACCAACTTCTATCTTCTGGTAATCCTGCAATGAATGTAACTCCATCATTTCTTCAATCATCGATGAATGGCATTAGTATGACTCAGAATGATTGTAAGCTTTTACTTTCACTTTCAGAGTATCTTATCAAAGGATGAATCTAGTATCTTTGCTCACCGCTTTTTCCCAAAAGTTTAAGAGAAGCCAGGTTCAACCTTTGATAAGAGATGCTTTGCTAACGTGTAAACTTTGTTGTATTTTTAGTGTTTAATCTTGTCAATGCAAGCTATTTGAATGCTTCAACTGCTCAAAAATATCATAATGAAAGCAGTCTTCAAGAATCTATCATTTCACCCAATACTCTTGCTCTTGATCAATCTTCTATGATTTCGCCCAATACTTTTACTCTTGATCAATCTTCTATTAATTTTGGCCAATCTTTTAATGCTACAACTCCTCGACAAATTCTTTTGGAAAAAATTTTAGCTCAAAGTACTCAAAAATCAACCATGCCTGATCGATCAATTCCTACTACTCCATTGCATGTTAGCACTTTGCGACCTACTCAACAAGAAATATCTGAAGCTGTTCGAACTCCATCACATGCTCGATCTTCACAACACCGAATCTCTGAAGCTGTTCGAACCCCATCACATCTTCGACCTTCTCAACACCAAGTTTCTGAAAATGTTAGAACTCCATCAAATCCTTGTGTTACACAACCTCGTCAAAGTTTATCTGTTCGACCTTCACAACGTTATCCTGATCAAATTTCTGCTAAAAGTCGTCAACCAGATAGATTAAACATGACTTCACGTTCTTGGCATGGTTTTCGTAGTGATAATAGTACATTATCTACTCGAACCTCTCGTTCTGCTCCGTCAAAAACTTCTCTTTATAAAACTGTAAGTATTTTGTTAATTGGTTTTGAAGCAAATTTTTAATTCTTCTTTTAGCCTGTTGTAACTCATTCACTTTCTACTTCAAATCTCAAAACGCCACAACCTCATCCAGTTTCTCAGGCACATAGATCTCGTACTGTATGTCCACATTGGCCAAAAGCAAGGTGTCGTTGCATTAAAGATTGAGTACATACACATGCTATGATATCATATTATTTTGTTGTTATTTTCTTATTATCGTTATGTGATATTATCATTTTAACATATTAATTTTTGTTGTTTATTTTGTTTGATAAATATTTTTTGTTGACAATATTGATTTTACACAAGCAAGGGTTTTCTTCCATTCGGTTACTGTAACTTTTGAAAGCCATAAAAAACCTGAAAACGTGTGAAAGTGATTTTTCTAAAAAATTAGCATATATTTTTTGTTTGAATGAAACAACTTTTAAAAATGTTTTTATTCTTAAAAAAACATTGCTGAAACTTTTTTCCTCTTTCAACTTTTTGAAAAACAAAAATTGGTCAAACATTTAAAGATTCTTTATGAAATCTCCAAAATGTTTCATTTTCTGTTACTGATTTTTATTCCTTTTATTTCATTTATTGTTTCTTCAACAATTTTATGTTCAAATAAAAGGCAACAAAAGGTATATTGTGAACATTTTTGTGAATTTTAATTACACTACTTTTTTTATAGATTCATGGAAAAACAACTGCAAGCATGGATGATCCACCAAGTAAAAAGTGCAATACTAAAGGTGGTCTGCTTGCTGACGATCCGGTAAGATTTTTCTAAACTTTATTTTTTTAAATTAATATATGTTTGGTACTTCTTCAGGTAAACTGAAGAAGTGCCATATGTTTTTTAGGATTTGAAATCATTAAAGCTAAAAACAAGAGAACAACAAGAAAAAGGTGGTTGTCATCAATCTACCGTATCAACTCCAGGAAAGCCATCAACTCAAGAAGGAACAGATTTAAAATCATTTGATGATAAAAGAAAGCATAAAGAACATCTTCAAACTGCTGAACAACCGCTTGAAGAACGGGCAATGAGTGTATATGCAAATAAAACTGGTGCTGCTCAACAAGATGGAGTAAGTAAAGTTTTTAAAGATGTTTGTGCCACTTATTACTGTATCTTTTTAGATGTCAATATTTGCAATGGAAAAAGTGGATAAAAAGAAGCTTCCACCAAAAATGCCACCAAAGGCTTCAGAAGAAGTGCCACAAGATTTAACACAAACAGATGAATCACATAAAAATGTATCTTCAAAAAAAAAGCAAGAAAATGTATGTTTTTTTGGTCAAATTAAGGTGTTACAGTATACCTATAAACTTTTTTTATAGATTGCTTGTAAAACAGCAACAAGTATGCATGGTGCAAAAACAAAGAAATGTAACACAAAAACGGGTTTGCCTGCTGAAATTCCAGTGAGATTTTTAAAAAATTTATTTACTGATAATTTATAATTGTGTTTTTTCAGGATTTAAAGCCATCAGAGCCTAAAGCAAGAGAACAACAAAAAGGTGGTGCTCAACAATCAACGATAAAATCTCCTGGAACTAAACTTGGATCAAAAGGTTTAAAATCATTTGATAATAAAGGGCTCAGTGATGTTACTCCCTTTTGTTTACCTGCGGACGGAGAAGTTTTTTGAAAATAACGGAGGAACGGCAGGGGAAAATTTTGAAAGATCAAATGGCACCCTTGGGGGGTATCATTTTTAACCCCTGCCTGCCCGCGGTCGCGGTTTTTTGAGGGAGAGTATATTTTGAAAAAATCGGGAGTCACATCACTGCTGACCATTCATTTGAAGAAAGAGCAAAGAGTACATTTACAAATAAAACTGGTGTTCCTGTTAATCAAGGTGTTGGCGTTGGTGCTGAACAAGATGGGGTAAGTTAAGCTTTTAAAGATGTTACATTTTGTTTTAGGAAAAGTTAATATGTTTTCTATTTTTTTAGATGTCAATAACGGGAAAAGTGGAAAAAGAAAAGGCTCCAACAGCACCAACAAAGTTGGGATCAAAAGATCCAGAAGAAGCTCCACAAGATCAAGATTCAACTCAAGCTGATGAATCACATAAATCAAATAAAAATTTAAAATCAAAATTTCATACACCAAATAAAAATAATAGCAGCAAAAGGGTACAAAAAACTCAACATGGCGCTGATGGAAAAACGAAAAAGAATTTGGAAGGTTTATAAACATTTATTTACTTTGTTTGTAATCAATTTTTTTAAAAATATGTTTATTGTAAATAAAATATTGTTTGTAAATTCTTTTCATCATTAAAATTTAATTTGGTTATAAAAAAGCCAAAAATAATACTTTTTTAAATAGCGGATATCCGGATTTGTATATTTTACACGAAAAAAAACATATTTCGAAAAAATTTGTATATTTCTTGTTTGAATGAAACAACTTTTAAAAATGTTTTTATTCTGAAACTTTTTTCCTATTTCAACTTTTTGAAAAACAAAAATTGGTCAAACATTTAAAGATTCTTTAATTCTTTATGAAATCTCCAAAATGTTTCATTTTCTGTTTATATTTTTTATTACTTTTTTTTCAATTATGATTTGTTCAACAATTTTATGTTTAAGAAAAAAGCATGAAAAGGTATGTTTTTTACGGTTTTACAGTATAAATATAAACTTTTTTTTATAGATTACTTGTAAAACGGCTGCAAGTATGGAGCCTCCAAAAACAAAGAAATGCAACACAAAAGGGGGTCTGCTTGCTGATGATCCGGTAAGATTTTTTAAAATTTTATTTTTGATCATTATTAATTGTGTTTTTTTAGGATTTGAAATCATTAGAGATAAGAACAAGAGAACAACATAAAAAAGGTGGTGGCTATCATCAATCAGCAACGACAACATCTCCATTCGCTCAAGATGGAACAGATTTAAGATCATTTGATGAAAAAACAAGACATAAAGAACGTATTCAAACTATTGAACAACAGCAAACTGCTATACAACAACAAACTGCTATACAACCACTTCCTGAAGAACGAGCAATGAGTACATATGCAAATAATATAGCTGGTGGTGGTGCAAATCAAGATGGGGTAAGTTTAATTTTTAAAAAGCTGTAATAATATTTGCTTACTTTTTTAGATGTCAATATTTGTTATGGCAAAAGTGGATAAAGAAAAGCTTCGACCTAAAAGGGCACCAAAAGTTTCAGAAGAAGTTGTTCCACAAGATTTTTCACAAACTGATGAATCACATAAAAATTCAAAATCTCATACACCAAATAAAAATAGCAGCAAAAGAGTAAAATTTCAACATGGCGCTGATGGAGAAACGAAAAAGAATTTGGAAGATTTATAAATATTTTGTAATTTTATTTGTAATCATTTTTAAAAATATATGTCTATTGTTTTTGATATATAATCAAATTATGTTTTGACGCACGTGGGCAACACTCAAAATTTCGATCTGTAATTTTTGTATAACTTTATTAATTTATAACAATTTTAATGAAAAAATATAAAATTAGAAAAATTCGGGATAATTTTCGTATTGTTTCATTAATCGTTCAATTTCACGCATAAATCTTTGTGGACCGCAATTTGTTTCGACTTTCTTTTTGCAAAGTAAATCAAGCCATGAAGTTAAGAAAAATATTGAAGCAGGACGTTCAATTCGATAAACATAATGGATACGGTAATAGAATTCTAAAGCTTCAAGAAGAGAACCTTCAATCTGAAAAATGATATTTTTTGTCAGAAATTAAAATACCAAAAAAAATTTTGGCTAAAAACGTAAATGCCAAAATTTTGATTACGGTATTTCGGCTTTTTTGAAATCGAAATTTCCATTTCGCAAAACCTTGATATTAATAACCTTCCATTACAACAAAAGCAAAAAGATACTAACTCTTAAAACATGTCCATTAATATAAACAAAAATGACTTGTCCATCAGGAGTATCAATTCTTCCAAAAAATTATGTTGTTTTTCATTGATAATTCGATTAACACCTGTTAAAAAATCTTGAGCAGCCTAAAATGCCAAAATTATTTTATACCGTGCCAAAAAATTATGAACTTACTGATTCAAAATAAAACGGCTTTGGAACTTTCTTTGAATTATTTAAAAAATGATGAAAAAGATTTGGAAATGAAGAGAAAACATGTGCAAAAGTGTCATCTAAAAAAACAGTTCTTGGATTACTGTAGCTCATTGTTAAACAAACTTTGATTTAAATTTGTTGGCAGGGTTGTAATATTATAACTTTGAAGTAAATATTTTAATGCAGGTAAAATTCGTTGCATTTCATCAACAATTGAAATATATTCCCATTTTTTAATATTACAAAGTTCTTCGTAGTCTATATCTGTCTAAAAGCAACATTATTACTTTACAGCAAAAAAAAATACTTACCAATTGTTTAGGAAACATTTTAATAACTGTAAAAGTCTCCAATACTAAATTAATATCCGCTCCTGGAGTATTTTCAATCCATTCAGATCTCATTGAAGCAGATCGACGAAATAAATATATTATCTTTGATAAATCTGGGATTAAAGCTTGTGATTGTTCAGCTAAACTTTCAATTGTTTCTGTTGAAGGTGCCTTTCGCTTTTTTCTTGTTGAAATAACTACGGTTTTTGCTGATGGTGTTTTTGAAGTTGTTGAAGTATCATGATCTTTTGAACGATGTCGAGTTGTTCGAATCCATTGATGTAAAATTTTTTTTGTTTCAGCTTGTGCAATTTCATTGTTTGTTCCTTCTTTACCAATAAACTTCATAAATTGGCTTACAAGTGGATCAAGATCTTTTGGACGATAATCAAGACTAAAAAAAGCATGAGATTATTGTTATACGGTATAGCTGATATCACTGATTAGCGAATTTTTGGTACATATTAGATAATAGCTATCCAAAAACAATTGAATTAAATCAAAAAAAGAAACTTACTTTGGTTTAACAGCTTTCAGCACAGTCCGTAGAATACCGTATGTTTCTTTCCATGCAATTGTAATTAGCTCTTTTGAAAATTCTGGATTAGAATCATGAAAAAGGATATATAAAATTATTCGACCAATTGGTGAATCAAATTCTGCATAAACATCAACCTAAAACACATGTATTATACTAACGATAAAAAATATAATCTCTTACATCACCAAAATCCGATTCTTCTGGTTTATTGTTAACATAAAATTCTTGGCATTCATCAATCATTTCATTTGCTAGCTTTTTTATTCCTTCTTTTGCATTTATTGTAGAATCAAGAGCAATTGATGGACGATTTAACAAACGATTTAAAGCTGGAATTGGATCAAATGTTTCATTCATTGTTGCTGAAGTTGTTGCATTTGAAGTAGATGGAAAATCATCAGATTGCAGTGGTGGAGAAAATTCTGAAGTAACTTCTTCCTCCATTATTGGTAGTTCTTGTTTAATAGCTGAATTATTACTTTCTTCATCTTCATCAAAATTGTTATTACTTTCTTGATCAAAATTATTATCGGTAAACGAAAGAATAATCTCATCATGAAAAGATGAAATTTTATCTGAATAATCTTTAAGCGAGCATTCTTTAATCACATTCCCCATTAACTGAATTGTTGTAGAAAAAGTTTCAAGAAGAGATTTGGAGATTTCGTCAGAAAGTTGTTCAGAAATGTATACATTATTCTTATAATCCTAAAAATAAACTATAGTAATACCATGTGCTATAAAAAGACTTACATCCATAACACTTTGAAGTTGTTCAACAATTTTTTCTTTTGCATTATTTAAAGCTCCATCAACTTTTTTATCTTTATCCATTAAAAGTAGAACTTTGTTACTCTTTTCAATCATTGGTTGTGTATTACTTCTTCCATTTCGACTTTGCAAAGTTGAAGAGGTATTAATTCGTGGTTCAAGAATTTGAATTTTAGGCTCTGGCACTTGATGAAATGCAACTAAATGCTGTAATAATTTTTCAACACTTGGATATCCACTTCCACAAAATCCACATTTTATTTTTCCACCATGTTGTATATCTTCATTCCTACGTTCATGTAAACGAAAATGTTCTGCATATTTTGATAAGCTTAAATCAATCCGCTTTTTACAAATTATACATTCCTGCATTTTTTTTGTAGCAAATATTACTCTAGAAAAAAAATAATTTAACGTAAAAATATGAAACACTGTTTTTCATGAAACACGAAAACTATGGAAAAAAACATGAGCAACAAAAAATTTTTTTGTGTGTGTCACAAAAAAGACATTAGAAAAAAGTGCAGAGCTGTCGTTTTTGCGGCGGTGTAACTTTCAAAGAAATTTTTTTTAAGAGTGCAGTCAAAAAAGATTTATTTTTTAAGAAATAAATTTTTAAGAATTGACATTTTAAGATTTATTTTTTAAGGTTTTTTTATAAGAAGTGACATTTTAAGATTTATTTTTTAAGAAGTAACATTTTAAAATTTAATTTTTAAAGAACTCATTTCTTAAGAAGTAACATTTTAAGATTTATTTTTTAAGAAGTAACATTTTAAAATTTTATTTTTTAAGAACTCATTTTTTAAGAACCACTAAAATAATAAAAAGTTGATAAAAAGTTAAAGTATACGCGTCTAAATTACTATTAACCATCTTAAAATGTTACTTCTTAAAAAATAAATCATAAAAAATAAATGTTAAAATGTTACTTCTTAAAAAATTAAATGTTAAAATGTTACTTCTTATAAAAAAAACTTAAAAAATAAATCTTTTTTGACTGCACTCTTAAAAAAAATTTCTTTGAAAGTTACACCGCCGTTTTTGCTTTGGTTACTTTGGTTTTTTGTCGCTGTCACTTTTCTGTTCCGTTTTTTTTCAAGGACGCAACTTTTTGTGGCTTTAATTTTTTTGTGAGTCTCTTTCTTTTTTTTGACATTTAAAAACGATGGAAAAATGTTTGTGACAAACAAACTGTCACACATTTTTCACAGAAAAGTTTTTTTTCAAACAATCTAAATTTTTAGATTACCGTAATTTCAAGTAATGTCACATGCTGTATCATACAGTTATAAAAACAATTATTTCTTGTCATCTGTAAAATTCGTATCAGAATATTTTCAAGTAATTTAAAAAAAAGCTTTGTTTATAATTCAAAAATTTCGTCAAAAAATTAACGGTATATCGTGACTAAATTTGTTAATCCATACAACATAAAATGCCATCAAAATCAATTTGTCTTTATTTTCCATAATTTTTTTCTTATTTTACACTTGTGAATTATTCGTAACACTGTTTTTAAATTTAGAACTTCATTTTTTTCCGATTGAAATGCAATTAGATTTTAAAAAAAATTATAGTGTTATAATATTTCATAGGACACAATTAAACTAGAATGATTTATAAATTAGCTGGATTTATTCATAGTTAATTGAGGAATTTCAAATGGCAAGAAAAATGTTTAAAAAATGAAAAATGTATTCTGTTATAAATTGTAAATTTTTGTTTTAGGTTAAATTTATTTGTTTGTTTTGATACTAAACTAAAAAATGGTCAGCGTAAAATTTAAAACGAAAATCAGTAATATTTTGAAGTATTTAAAACAGAAATAAATTAATATATTTTAATCTTTTTTAATATATAATTATTTTGACTTTTTCGATTTATATTTTCATTTTTTGTTTTTTTTGTCTCAAAAACGAGTCAAACACAAAAAAGAACGACCAAATCGATTTAATACACAAACAATCACAGCTGATTGCTTCAATGAATGATGAAAAATCAATAACTTTGTATCACGGGCAATTTTATTTTCTGATTTTGTGATAACAGAATTTCATTGATAATATAATAATAAAAATAAACAAAAATAAAGAAAGCGGATAAAAAAAGTACAGGGTCTCCACCGTCCCGTCCCGAGACGCCCGTTTTTCCGTCCCGCCCCCGTCCCGAGACGGACGGGGACGTGTATTTTTAAATTTAGGGACGGGACGGACGGACGGGTAGTGCTAAAAATAGGGACGGGACGGACGCGTTCTTTTTCAGGTATTGAACGTCCCGTCCCATTTTTCTTTAAATTTTTTCTTCTGCAAAATTAAATTATGATTGAAACTTAAACGTTAAAATAGTATGTGCTGCGGATAAAGAATTAACAATTTTGTCTTCATTTTATAAAGAAACTATACAAAAATTATCTTTAATTTTGAGCGAAAAATCATCACTTATTACGGTAGAATTGGATTTATGGAGTGATCCTGCACTTAAAAAGGGTTACCTTGGTGCAACTGCGCATTTTTTGGATAAAAGCTACAAAAGTGTTAAAGTTTTTCTTGTTGTTGCACCTCTTCCGCTCAAGCATGATGCAGGTGTCAGATATTTTGCTTAATCGTTATGGCTTATCTGATAAAGATGTTTCTCGATATGTTACTGATAATGCAAGTAACATGTTAGCTGCATTTAAGAATGATATTTTCGGTAAATCCCTGTAAAAATATTTTCGACTTATACATATATATTAACAATTTCAGAAAAATTTTTTGTTATTGTTTGACTTACTTTCAAATAACGTGGACGGACGGGACGGGATACCCGTCCCTGACGTTAAGAACGGGACGGACGGGGACGTATCTTTTTAAATTTAGGGACGGGACGGACGGACGGGTAGTGCTAAAAATAGGGACGGGACGGACGCGTCCCAAAAAAAAGTGGGACTTTGGAGACACTGAAAAAGTAACAAAAAAACAAAAATAATTTTTTCTTATGACGAAAAAAGTACGATTGTCCGAGAAAAAAAAATTTACTTGGCGGGTGGTGGGAAAAATGCAGTAAAAAAAGAAAGCAGCGCATCACTTCTAACAACTACGAAAGAAAAAAAAATATAGATCCCTTTTTTACGTTATACGTGTGTTGTCAAAATTATTTTATTTTACTTTTTAACCTAGATTCTATCTACATTTTTTTCAGAAACTAATTGATTAAAATTTTTTATTAATGTCAAAATACTTGCTTTTACTGCTGCTGCTTTAATATTGGTTTTATTATCTTTTATACATTTTATGTGTGTAGAAGTGTAATAAATAATATCTGTGGTAAAAAAATATTAATATTTATTTTAATTAAAATATCTGTATTTTTTACAGTTTATGGCCAGAGGCAATAATGCTCAAATTCGAACAAAGGAGGCAACTGTTGTTATTTTACAAAAGCGGCAAGAAACATTTTTGCGAGCAAAGCGGGAAGTTGTAAGTATAGATTTTGTATCATGTAGTTTATACATATAATACATCATCATTATAGGATGAAGAGAGTAATAGCTTTATTGTTGATGATGTAAGCAGTTATGAGCATGTAAGTTAATTTTTAATATCCATTTGCAGCAGCAAATATGTGCTGGTTGTAGGCACATTATGATAATCCATCAACAAGTTATTCATTCCAAAAAGAAGATAATAATCCAATTGATTTTATTTATTCAAATTTATCTTCAGCAATTTGTTTACCAGAATTTCCATCAAAACAACCAAAAAGGCCCAAAAAAAGAAAGGCATCAGTTTCAACAAGCGATTATGCGAGTGAAAGTGGATTTAATTCAGAAAGTAGTGATGAAGGTGAAGGGGTTGATGGAATATGTGATCAATCAATGCCATCAATTCCACCAGCATATACAAATAAAAAGAATGTTTTTTCAAGTTTATCAAAAGGTATTATACTGGAAAATATTCGTTCAACTCCATTAACAATGTCAGAATATATGCGTCGAAGTACATTTATGAGATTTACAGCAAATGAAAGAAAGTTGCTGGAGCGACAATATCGCGGATATTTGATAAGTCAGTTGGATGAAAAAATTGATACATCTGAAATAATTGCATTAAACGACGAAGAAGTTCAAGAAAGGTTAAATATTTATGAAAAATTACCAGTATTGAATTGTATGGCATGTGAAAAAGCTGGAAAACCTGGTTTTTCAAGACCTTCAACTCCATTAATACCAAATGATAAAGAAATGAATGGATGTCGAAGGAAACATGTTGAAACAAGGCCACATATGAAATATTCGACAATACTTTCAGATCCGCTTGCTTCAAAAGTACATTTTAATAATCCATTATTTCGAAAAGCCGTTGCCCGATTACCAGATCTAAGATTGGTATGTTGAAGCAATTTTTTGTAGTTATTTAATGTAAACTCATATCTTTTAGCTTGGTCATAATGCAAGTAAATTAGCTCCAGTAGTAATACCAAAATATAAAAGAGTTTCCCGGCAGCCGCCAATCGTTCATTTATGTGATGAATTATATGTAAGTTTAACTTTAACAATATACATTTTAAGTAATAAAAATATTTTAAGGGAACATATGAATATGCAACTCGAAAAGAAAAAGTTGATCCATATTCTAAAATAATTCGACCATTAATTTTTTGCCGGACTTTATATTCTCCAGAATCTTTTAAACATCAATCAACGATTTTACAAAGAAGGATAGAAAATTGTGAAGGACATTTTTATAAATCAGGAAGAAAGCGGTCAACCTCAGAATCACCGCCGTATTCAAAAGTTGGAGCTGTTTCCCCTTTTGGGGCATTTAGAATCCGAAGTTCAAGATCCCTTTCACCAAACCGAAGAAGACATGCTGAACTTGAAGAACCCGTTGCAATTCGAAGTCCATATCAATGCTATGGAGAAGCAGTCAACAAAGAAAAAGGAAAAAAGAAACCAATAAATACTCCACCAAAATTTATGCTTTGTATTCAATCAAATGGTAGCTATGGTGCATTCTTTTATTTTGAAAAAACTGAACAAGCACTTTTAATGCCAACTCGTCCATCATCAATGAATACATGCCGATTTCGAAAAATGAATTTTGAAAATGAAATAAATCATTTTAATGTTTATGAATTTACAGTAATTGAAACAGAAATGTTTGAATATTTGGCAAAATTAAGATTCATGAATTCTGATAATCGATGCATTGAATTAAGACCAGAAACGAAATTTGGTGCAATACTTCCACGAAGAATAATATTTAATTATTTAAGACTTATAAGAAAACCACCAAAACCAATAACATGGCAAAAAAAGAGTCCGAAAAAAGTTGTTGCACCATGTCTTTCAACAACAAGCAGCGGATACGGCAGTGGTAGTTCAAGTAGCCGATCAAGCGTTGTAAATGCAAATATGTCTGTTCCAATTACTCTCATAGATATTCTCAAATGTAAACTTTTACGTTAGTAATACTTTTATAAACATTTTTTACAGGGTTGGGATTCTATTGTGTCATGTTAGATGAAAAGAAAGCGAGATTTGTTTTACTGGGTGCTTTTGGAGGATATGAATATCCACCGCTTCGAATGACAAATCTTTTGGAACTTTGTCAATTTACTTTTGAAAATGGTGGAGTTTTTTGTCAGGATACTTCAATGGCGTGGGCACAAAAATCTCAAAAAATTCAACATTTAGTTTCGTTTCAAATGAATGCAAAAACAAAAGAAAAATCGTTATTTAATACAATTGCAATACCAATTTCAAATAAAAGAGATCCCTCCAAAGCTGCTTCATTAACTTGTTACAAACTTGAAACATCTTTTAAGATGTTTGAGCTTTATGAGTTAAATGCTTGTCTTGAAAAGGTACGTTTAAAGTTTTAATTTATTTGGAAAATTTCGAATCCTGTTTCAGACAACTGTATCTTTTGTAAAAAAAATTAAAACTGTGTCACTAATTTTAAAAATTAAAATTAGATAAAAATTATGATAAAAGTTGTCTTAATTTTAAAAAACTATAATAAAGTTTTCTGCAAAACAATACTAAACGATATTTTAACTTTTACAGAATTACTATTATGTCTTAAATGTTCGATACACATTATATAGTGATCCGGATAGTTGTGAATACGACACTGAAACAGAAGAAGACTTTCAATGGGAATCAAATGCAACAATTTATAATCTTGGTGATCCACAACCACTTTATCAGCATCAATATTCTTTAGGAGATTTTTCAACAACAAAAATGAAAAATCTTCGACAAACGGACGTTTCAAATGTTATTCCACGCTCTCGATATCTTTTGGATAAACTTCAAGCACGTACTGGAATACCAACACCAAAAAAGAAACCAAAAAGTGCTTTAAGTACATCAAAAAGATATCAAAATTGGGATAGCAGTTCTGGGGAAGAAGAAGAAAATAATCGATCAAAAGTTGTTACCCCAATGTCAGATTTTAATGCTGATTTCGATGATATTGAACCTATGGAAGTTGTTACTGTTGAAAACGGAAAGGAAGAAGAAATTGCTCCACCTGCATTTATTCCTGAAGGTGAAAAAGAATTTGAAGATAATGATATAATTCTTATGCTTGCATCGGATACCCCATTACCGAAAAGATATGTTGAAAGTGCCAATGTCGAAAACTTAAGAATGACAGAAACAGATCCAACTTTGATAAATGCCGATTTAGTCTTGGATGAATTAAATTCTTCTCAAAATTCTGCCAACAAAGATCAACTTTCAATTGATTTACCTTCTGAAACTGCACCTACCGAATCTGAAAGTCGAAAAGTTCGGTTCAAACTATCACCAGTTTCAAAATCTCAACCTATTGTAAAAGTTACCACTCCAAAATCATGCCTTAAAAAGAAATCCGCAACTAAACAAATTGATTCTGATATTACCATCGAAGCTCCAGAATTTACAAATAATTCTACTTTCAAAATTACTCTTTCAGCTCCATCTGATGAAACACGAATTTTATATGAAATTCAAGTTGAAACAGAAACAGAAAAGAAACGAAAGAAAGAAAAACGAGCTGCAGAAATTAAAGAATTTAAACGAGAGCTTTCAAAACCTTTAAGACAAAAATTAAAAGAAGCAAAACTTGAAATTCGGAGAAGTTATAATTTACCAGATGAAGATTATACTGAACAAAATCCAGATACAAAATGGCGTCCTGTTGCTGCAGATGTTGATGAGGCAGAATTTGAAGCTTTCGTGAAACATATGGAATACAATTGGTATTGGTATTGGAGTGGCTGGCAAAAGTTAAAAGATACATTTAAAGCAGATTTTATTGGGAGGTAAGGGTTTAAAACTATGGAAAACACTTTTAAAATCGGATCACAAAAAGAAGTCTTGAAACAAAAAAAAACATTGCAAGACTACTATGGAAGATTTTCGTCTTAAAATTTCCTATTAAATTTTTTTTTCTTTTTTAGTAGCTACAGCATATTTTTACATTACAAAGAAATAGAAACGGCAAAAGCAATTCAAGAAGCACGTTCAAAAGATCGTAATCGCAGATCCCGTTCAATTGATCCAGTTCAACTTCGATTTTCATATCATGAAATTCTCAATGATGAATATAATGATAATACAGAAAAAACTCCATTTGAACATTATTATGATCGAGAATATTGTTCTACAGAAGGCACAACAGACGAAGGAGGAGAAGAATTAAGTGCCCCCAAAAAATCATACCCAAAATTTCGTAGACAAAGAAGTGTATCACTTCCACCAAAATTCTAAAATCCCAAAAAAGAATTTTTTCAAAAATAGTCATCTCTCTTTTTGTTTTCTAAATGATTCGTGCAAATTTAAATATTGTGATAATGAGTACTGTAGCTTCTTACTGTAATACTATTGAACAGAATGGCATTATAGACGGAGAAGATTACAGTAAAAAAACAAATTAATGTTGTACAATTACTTTTTTTTTATATGTTCGTTAATCGGGTGATAAGTTTATTTTCATTTTGATTCGATTGATTTTGTCTTTCATTTTATAATTATTTTCTAATTTTATCTTTGCAACCTCTTAAATGCAGTTTTCTTTTAAAAAAAAAGCGTTAAATTTTTAAAAATCAAGAAAAAGAAAAAAAGCAACTTATTTAAAGGGAGCAGTTGGTTTTATACATTTTTCATTTTAACGTTTTTTTTTGAAATTGCATAAACCTGACAATCAGGGTCTTTTTCTATTGTTCTTTTGCTTAATTTTCAGGTTCATGCAATTTCAAAAAAAACTTTAAAAATGAAAAACATATCAAATATTTTGCTTACTTTAAAGACAGTTACAACAGAACCTGAAAATCAAGCAAAACAACTTAATTCTTTTTTGTCAAAATCTTTATTTGAAAATTAAATAAAAAAATAACAATGCCGTTTTTCGCCTGATTTTCAGGGTTAGTTATAAAAAAATTGTTTCAAATACGATTCCCTCTCTAAAATTTTAGCATTAAAAATTTGCACTCCTCGAAAATATTTGACAAATCCCTTTTTTTTCAAAGTTTTGTTTCAAAAAAAAGTCACAGTATACAAAGCAAAAAACGACAAATTTTGAAAGAAAACGCGTCAACACAGAAAAAAAGAGATGTTTGAAAATATCTTTT
Organism: Panagrolaimus sp. PS1159; assembly: GCA_963922195.1. Classification (NCBI taxonomy): domain Eukaryota; kingdom Metazoa; phylum Nematoda; class Chromadorea; order Rhabditida; family Panagrolaimidae; genus Panagrolaimus; species Panagrolaimus sp. PS1159. The sequence continues at coordinate 1,124,256 of CAWUHW010000024.1, forward strand.
TTTTGCTGTTGAATAAAAACTCAAGGGAGTACTTTAAAAAAATTGGGGACTTTGACGCCGCCGAAGAAGAAGCAGAAAATATTGTCATCGCCTCATTTTCGGCTTTCCAAATATTTTTTTTGTTTCAACAAAAATATTTCCCGCGGGAAAAAGAATTTTTAAACAAAAAAGTCTCCAAAAAAACAACAGTGCTTTTAAGCTTTTTGCGATTTTGTAATAGAAGAAAAGGAAAGAAAGAGATCCGCATGGGACATGTCAAAATGTAGTCAAACATGAAAAAAAAGAAGCAGAAAGAAGAATATTGCATAAAAAAAGAAAGTGCCGTTCGAAGTGATTTGTCAAATGTGATCGTCGTCGAGAGAAGCAAAAAGAAGAAGACTCGATGACAATATTTTTTGTTGAAGGAAAAAAAGCAATTCAAAAAAAGAAGACAGAGGAAAGTTTGTTGAGTTTTTAAAATCAGTCACGGAAAAAATTGTTCCCATGGGAAAATGCCAAAAATGGGGTTAAAAAAGGCGACAATGTATAAAAACAGTAGCAGTAACGAAAAAGCACAAATTTGAAGACAGTTTTTTACGCTGTATATTTTACATAATAAATAATGACAAAAAAAGAACACGAAATAAAAATGGGAATATTGATTTAACATAAAAATTGAAGCAATAACAAAGAAGCAAACGATGATTTACAAAATTATTCATTTTTTAATGACAAAAATTATAAGGACAAAAAAATATCGCAAAAACACAGAAACAACAATGAAGAATCAAAAAATAAAATTAAAAAATCATTTGTTGCTAAAAAATATGGACAAAAAATTATTATCGTTTTTTTCTTCTTTCATCACAAAATAAAGCATTAAAAATGGTTTTTAGTTAGTTAACGGGAAAAAAAAGCAGATACGTTTTAATGGCGAAAAAAATGAAAATGATTCTTTCGTTTTTTCATTTTTTCTTCTTTATTTTTTTTTGGCGCTTTTAAACAAAAACAAAGAAACATTAGGTGTTGATCTGGTTATACGAAAAAAAAGAAAATGAAATGCTATACGATCGCGCAGAAGTGTATCAAATGAATGAAATGTCATCCATCGTTTTTTATTAAGAAATGTAACCTTTAATCCCTTCTTTTCATCAAGTTAGTTATGCAATCTTAAAATCAAAAAATAAAGATGGAAATCAAAGATTTGCTTAAATTTGCACATTTTATTATCGAATGGTTCTAGCTTTTTCATTGAAAAATGTTTTGTGAATCAGCAACAAATTTTTTAACGAACAATAAACCATTTTGCTAGTTTTTCAAAAAATTTAATATGCGACATTTTTAAATGTGAAGCTGATAAGTAACATTTCAAATAAATCTAAAAGCCGAACTATAATAAAGTACCATACCTTAAATCTTGGAATCACCCAAAAAAATTTGGATTGTTTATACAATTTATTTGTTTTAAAGGGAGGGAACGATTAAATACATTTTTCCTTTTAACGTGTTTTTTTGAAATGGCATAAACCTGATAATCAAGGTATTTTTCTATTGTTCTTTTGCCTGATTTTCAGGTTCATGTCATTTCAAAAAATGTTAAATATAAATAAATGTATCAAATCTTTCGACCCATTTAATACTGTATCCAAATTTCAACAAAGAATCGACAATGTTTTTTAAAAATTTTTATGTTATATTTACTGTACCACAAAATTTTATTACTCAAAAAATTTTCAATTCTGATTACAGTACCCCTTTCAAAACGATAATTTATCAAATCCTATTTTGACACAACAAAATTTCATGTTTTAAAAATTCCATAAATTAATCTTCAACAAATCCACTTCTTTTTTACCGTATCTTCTTCAAAATAGAAAAAAAAAAGTATGTCATTTATATTTTTTTTGTGACATGGCACTGCACTTCTTTTTTTATCCCTCTTCTATCACATTTTCTTTTTTTTCTTAGCTGACAATTTACATAGCTGTTTTTTTTGTTCCTTTTAAAAAATTGTAATAATAATTACATCTCTCTCTTTTTTCTTCTCAAAAACAGTAGTAATATTTTTGGTTAAAAAAATAGCAGCAAAAAAAAGTTGGCGTGACTAATGGCTTTTTTTGCTTCACTCCTTCGCAATCTTTCTCAGAAACGACTTTTACGATAAAATTTTGGTATAGTTTTTAAATTTTCATTATTTCTACCTAAAAAAGGCATTAAAAAACAGCTTTGATGTTGACAAAAAAAATGATTTGAAAAAAATGGAGTAAAAAAAGGTAGCAATTATTTTAGCACAAAATTAGAATTTAAAAAAAAGGAAAGGTGTTTTTTGGAAAGGAAAAAATGTGGAGGCGGGAAAAAAAATGATTTGAAGTCGGAGAAATTTATCACACGAATAAATTTTATGCAATTAAAAATATGTTTATTAAAGTCATTATTAGGTAATCCAGAAGATATTTACAACCTTGAAAATTCTTAAGTTGAAAAATTTTTGGTATCTAAATTTAAGGGAACGGAAGGCTTTATATTTTTTTTATTTTAAAATTTTTTCGAAATTGAATGAACGTAAAACAAAAAAACAGTAGAAAAAGACCCTGATTGTCAGGTTCATGCAATTTCAAAAAAAACATTAAGAATGAAAACGTTTCAAGTAATCTTTGAATTATGAATTTCGAAATTTTGTCAAAATGCAATCCATCAATTGTAATTAAATTAATTACAGTTTCTGAAATCTAACCTTATTCAAGCTTTTTAGAAAACTTTCAAAAAATTTAGTTTTTTAGATTTTAAAATTTTTTCAGTTTAAAAAAACCATATAAAAATTATTTTTACTTGTCATATTCCCATTTTAGCTGTGGTTTCGATAATATAATAATAACATATTTGAAAATATTCCCTTTTTGTGTTTCAATAAAAGTTTGATCTCCTAAAATTCAAGCTTGAAAAAAATTCAGATGCGCTAAAACTAATCATAAAAAAATTTGCATAATTATTATGACACATCATCTCCTGAAAAATGAATCTCAGAATCTGTCAATAATTGACTTTTTCATTTGACGATTAAAAAAAAAGATTACATCACAATTTTTTTTTGAATGGCACCCGATTGTTGCTATTATATTTCAATATTCTTTTTTGACATCCAATTTTTTTTGTTGAAGATAATTAACTTCCATAAAATTAATGTGAAATTTGCTTCCTTTCTTTTTGGATTTATTTTTCCGGATTCGGCATTTTTTCTCATCAATTTTTGACACATTTTTTTATGCGCAAAAAAATGAAAAACAATAGGTTTTCAAAGATGTTTTTTTCGGAAGAAACAAACAAAAAAATATACCGAAAAGGACATTTGTCTTTTTTTTCAATTTTTTGATAGACGGAAAAAAACGTAATTGTTACAGCTCCTTTTTTTTTAAGATTTGAAAAAAAGCATGTTTTAAAAATTTTTGTTAAAAATGGAATTGAAAAAAACGTGGGGCGAAAAAAAGGCTTTGATTTAAATTAAATGTTCATGTAAAAAAGCGTAGGCAAACAAGGTTACTGTAATCAAAAAAATTTATCATTCAAAATATGATAGATAAAATATTAAAACTCCTAAAAAAATATGTAGAAATTATTGCCAATAAAATGTTTTTAGAGTTTAATAAAATATACCAAAGGTGGATTTACCAAAAAAATGTAAGTCTTTTCATAAAATCTCTAAAAACTAGGTCAATGCAGTTGGATTAAAACAAAAAAATCCAAAAGTGTCAAAAGCCAAAGTGCCCAAATGTATAACAGACGTCCTTAAAAATTAGAACAATGATTATTCAATAAGCAACTCAAATATGCAATATTTGAGTCGCTTATCTGTTAATCCAGTTTAGGAAGAATTTAAAAACATGTTTTAAAATTTTCAAAAAATTTTCATTATCGTTATACCGTAGTTTACAATCAAAAGTGTTGTTTTTGTCCCTGTTTTTCTAACTTTCTTCTTCCACAGAAAAAGTCAACTTAAGTTAAGTGCATTGCATTAAAAGAAAAATACTCCAAGTTTCAGAAATGGAATTAGAATAAATAAATATATCACTTTTTTATTTCATTTCCTAATCTTGCTTCTTTTTCTTTCTTTCTTTTTTGCTTTTCCGGTCCAAAAAAAAAATGCTTTTTTCCAGACTTTATCGTTTTTTGGCACCTCATCTCCCATCTTCCACCACCACTACTTTCACATATCTCTTCTTTATTTTTTCCTTTTAAAAAAGTGCCACAATTCATTTTCAGAATCCCATTTGTGCAAAAAAGAAAAGAAGTGAGTCGCCGTCAATGATCTCCATCTTTTTTTGTGGCAGTCATTTTTTTATTTGGTTGTCCGGAAAAAAAAATAGAAGAAAAGTGCCCAATTTTCAATCAACACTTTCTTCTTTTTTTTCAGGAGGATATAAAAAAAATTAATGGTCGGACAAGTCTTTTGTCGCCAAAAGAAAATAGAGATGGCCAAAAAAGACAGTCTCCATTTCACAAATGTCATTTTTTTGGCACTGAAAAAAAGAGGTGGTGCCATTGTCACTTTCTTTTTGTTTGTTAACTTCACACTTTATTAAAAAAGGGTGGAGCAAAGATATGCCATTGGTTGTCGTCTCTTTTTTTTTAAATGGTCCTTTCGAAAAACAAAAGGGGACACGTCAAGAGTCAACACATCCAAAGGCAAAAGCAAAAAAAAGCATGGCATAAAAAAAGTAAGTAAGTACCAGAAGTCATCTCCATTTTTATTCTTCCCCCCTTTAGGGCAAAAAAATCTGTCTCTTAAAAAATTTTAGAAAATTTTGAAGCTGAAAAAATCAAAAAATGAATCATTTTTCTGCAGAATTTTTGGCAAAATCTGAAAATCCAATTAATCCAGCTACCGTAATTAGGGCACCACCAGCTCCATGCTTAACAAATAATAATGAATTGTTAAAACTTTTGTCAGCAAGTTTTAATAAAAAATTAAATTCTAATAAAATTAATTATTCAAATTCAAATTCAATGCCCGGACCTTCATCGACAAAGCCACCAAAAGAGCCAAAAATTAAACAAGTAAGTTTTTGTTTAATTTAAATTTTCTAAAATTTTTTTATGATTTTGTATTTCAAACTAAAAAAAACTTCTTAAATTAAAAATTTTAATTAAAAAAGTTTAAAAACTGCTTGATAAAAATTTTTTCGCTAATCTTTTACGGCATTCAAGTTAAATTTTTGTTTTTTAATTTAAAATTTTAAGGAAGTGAACGATTTGGCACATTTTTTACTTTTAACGTTTTTTTTTCGAAATGTCATGAATCAGGCAAAAGAACGATAGAAAAATATCCTGCTTGTCAGGTTCATGCAATTTCAAAAAAACTTTAAAAATGAAAAATATATCAATCCGCTTTCTTGAGTTGTTCAAAATTTTTACATTTTAATTTTCCGATTTTAGTAATCTTTGATTTTCGTTAACAATTATTTTTTGAAATATTATATTTTTTTATTTAAAAAAAAACCAAAAATGTTAGATAATTTATTTAATTACCGTCAGACAAAAAAAGCAAATTTGTAATTACAGTATTCCTTTTTTAAAAAATTACTAAAACTTGAGCCCCAATTTTAGAGTCAAAAAGGTATAAAAAAGCGTGTACAATGTTCAGAATGTATGAAAACATTTTGTGATAAAGGGGCTCTAAAAATTCATACATCTGCAGTACATTTAAAAGAGATGCATAAATGTTCGATACAAGGTTGTGAAATGATGTTTTCTTCACGGCGTTCACGGAATCGGCATTCAGCAAATCCAAATCCAAAATTACATACTGGTGGACCAATTCATTCTCGAATAAATTTATTTCGATTTTCACAACTTTCAACAACAAATATTAAACCGTCACAAGCAGAAATTTTAGAAGCACAAAGTTCTTTTTATGGTTCTTCAACGGCGACGGCACTTTCAATTCCAAAACCATTCCCTTTAAAAATTAATAATAATAATTCACTTGGATTAATTGGAAATAATACAATGCTTCCAATTTCAATGGTAAATCAACCAAATTTTCAAAATATTCAAAATATTTTTCAAATTTTACAGGTAAATTTTATTTTTAAGAAAGCGAATGACTTGATATAATTTTCATTTTAACATTTTTTTTAAAATTGCATGAACCTGATGATCAGGATATTTTTTTATTGTTCTTTTCCCTGATTTTCAGGTTTATGCCATTTCAAAAAAACGTTAAAGATTAAAAATGTAAAGTTGCAAATATTAAAATATATTTATTTTAGAATCGATTACAAATTAATGCATTATCCGCTGCAATTCATTCAACCCGATTACCCATAACAACTTCATCAACAAAATAAATTTTTTATCAATAATTTTTATTTTTTTAATTTGATTCTCCAGCAATTCATTTAACGAAATAAATTTTTAATCAAAAATTTAAAGCTTTGTTAGTTTTTAAAAAAACGTAAGAAAGAATTATTTTAATTTTGTCTTAAAACTACAGTAATCTTAAAGTTTCAAATTTCTGTTAATTAAAAAAATTTTGAAAAAAAAATAAATTTATTACTAAAAAATATATAATAAATATTTAAAAAAAAAAACCGGTAATATAAATAACAAGAAAATAATAAACATAAAAAATCATTTTTGTGGCATTTGTTGCATCAAAGTTGTAAGATAATATTGAGCTGTTAAAATTTGCTGTAATTGAAGCATTGCAGTGAAGTTTGACACAGAAGGAGACGGAATAAATGGAAAGTGTGGTGATGGTATCATTGGAGAGATTGGTAATGATTGAAGTGGAATTGAAGAGGTGATTTGTGATGTTGATGGTGAAGATTGAGTTGGAATAATTGCACTTTCACAAGATAACGGTTTGCCAGAACTGGTTACAGATGTAGTTTCAGAAGGTGAAGGAGATGTAACACCAGCAGTAAGAGATTTACGAATCCGTGAACGTCGATTATTAAACCAAATCTAAAAATCAAACAATTTTATCAATTTCTAACAAAATAAAAGCTTACCAAAACTTGTTTATCCGTTAAACCAGTCTTCTTCGAAATTTCTTCTCTTCTTTTTTGATTTGGCACTGGCGAAATTTCAAAATACTCCAAAAGTACAGCCTTTTGATCTTCAGTAAAATTATTTCGACGTTTCTGCGGTAATTTTTCAATCAAAATTTCACTTACACTAAATCCACATTCATTCTTTTGAGGCGACAAAGATACTTTTCTTGTATATGGTTTTCTCTAAAAAGTGAAATGTACAAAATAAGTTTATTAAAGCTTTAAAAAACATACCATCTTTGGTTCAATTGAACGAGTTTTCCGATAATTTTGTACAATTTTTGAAACAGCACCATGTGAAATTTGCAAATTTCTTCCAATTTGTGTAACACCAATTCCATCTTTCAATTGTCGAATTATTTCTATTCGTTTTGCAGGACTTAACGGCTTTCCATTAAAATAATATCCACCAAATTTATTAATTTTTCTTTGAATAAGAAGTTCATCAAATTCCATTTTTTTCTTTCATAAATGTAAAATTAATATTTTCATTGAAACGGAAGAAAGTAAAGCAAAAAAACATTTGACGTACATTTTTTTGTCAACAATCTGAAGGGCGTAAGATCTTTTCTTTTATTTGTCGGCACTCGACTTTGTGCCATTGAAAAACAATTTTCTTAACCACTGGCAAATGGGAGATATAAAGTGCGACCGTCATCAATCCGAAATTCTCTAAAGGTAACACTAAAGAAATTGATATAACTTTTATCTTTTTTTTCGAAAACAAAATGGCACGGGTCTTCATTGAAAAAAAGTTTACAATAATATCTTACTATACTAAATAGAGACATTTAGTATGGATTCCAATAAAAGATATATCTTCTGCTATATATAAATGTGTACCTAAGCATAGGTCTACGGATGATATAAAATTGATCCAATCTGATTAAGGGATGAACATCCATTGCAGATATGCAGATATGGATACATATAATGGTCTGGTACAAATTACAACAAAAGAAATCTAATATGTATGAAGAATAGCTGGAAGATTTACAGTATAAACTCTTATAGGTTTTTTGAAGTTTTAAAAATTTTTAAAAATCCCGCTTGCATCATTCACACTTTGCCAAAGCACCCATTCTTTTAAAAGAATTTTCAACAAAAAAAATTTCCCAAACCTTTTTTTGCCGATCCTTTATTTCAAACTTTGAAACAAATTCAAAGATCTTTTAAAAATGGCAAAGGCTAAAGTTGCTAAAGATATTGGACGAAATCAGCGTGTTAAACTCAAGCGAAAAATTAATCTTGCTGTTCGAAAAGGAAAATTAAAGAAACATCAACGTGATCAAATTGCTAAAATTCAAGAAAAGAAAACTGCAACAAGTCGAAAAAAATTTCGTGAGGTTTGTTTTTTATATCTTTTGCGTGTTTCACATTCAATGTTATAGGTACAAGATGATTATGAGCATGAAAGAGCACATAAACGTGAACAAGATGGTAAAATATCTGATGAAGATGAAGACCAAATGGAAGTTGATAGTAAAGTTGCTGCAATTCTTGTTGATAGTGATGAAGAACAAGAAGATCCACTTCCATTTGATATGATTGATGATGATATTGATTGGGAGAATAGTGCATTCTTTAGTAAAAGACGTAAAGGTTTAAGCAAAGGTAATTTTTTCTATAATTAACATTTAACAATTATCAAATTTTAGAACTCGATGACGAAGAAGATAAAGTTCGACGATTCAAAACTGATTTAGCTGAAGATGAGCAAGAAATGTTACCAATTAAACTTAGTGATGGAAGGATTATTAAACGTGTAACAAAAATTAAAATTGAAGAAGACGATGAACCAGAAGATTTTAAACCAGATGTTGTTAAAAAAGAAGATGATTATTCTCGATTATCTGCTCCACAACTTTTAATAAAACGTAAAGAACTGTTAGAAGAATCAAAAGAAGATATTGCACGAATGTGCATTGCCATTACTGCAGATCCAGAGCATAATGTTTGTTTTTAATATGTTTTTTTAATGTAAGCAATGTTGTTTTTAGGTAACAAAATTCAAGAAGCTGTTAGAACTTGCAACTGGTCAAGGAATTCATACATTAGTTCGTGAAGCCGTTCAAAAGTTGGCATTAGCTTCTTTGTCGAAAGCTTTTATTGAAGCTGCTCCAGGATACCAAATTCGTCCTTTAACAGACACTGAAAAGAAGCAAACAATGACAAAAGATACAAAAGTTTTGTATCGTTTTGAAGAAGCATTATTACTGTATTATTTAAAGTATTTGAAGATACTTGAAAAGTTTTCAAGAAGCAAGTTTTTTTCTTTTAGCTTACAGTAATAAACAATCCTTTTTAGTCTTTTTAACTCGTGGCAGAAAATTTGATGAAACAACATTTTCTCATAAACTTGGAATGATATCTGTTAAATCAATGTCACAATTATTGAATAAGTTATCACATTTTAATTATGCAACGAATGTTGTATCCTATCTTGCAAGACTTGCAACATCAACATATTATCCAGTTGTGGTTGAAGCATGCGCAGGAATTTCTCAATTATTCAAAGATGATATTGTATTTCGAATGTCTCTACATGCTGTAAAAACTATTGCAACACTTGTTAATCAAAAAAGCTGCTATGTTACACCAGATTTACTTGAAACATTCTTATCCCTTCGAATTAAAGAAGTTGATAAAGAAGATCGAGATAAAGAAAAGCATCAACTTAAAGTTCGTCGATCACAAATCTTGAAAGAACGCAAATCAAAATCTGCAAAAAAATTTCAACATCAAGTTCAACAGCTTGAACATGATTTAAAGAAAATTCAAGCATCAGAAAGTTTAGCAACAAAAAAGAAAAATGGAACTGAAACAATGAAACACGTTTTTGCAACATATTTTCGTGTAATGAAAAGAATGCCAACCACAAAACTTCTTGAACCTGTTCTTGCTGGACTTTCAAAATTTGCACATTTGATTAATATTGAATTCTTTGATGATCTTATCTTTTGTTTAGAAGAAATTGTTGAAATGCAGGTTTGTAAACTTTTATTTTACTTTGTTACAGTATCCCTTTTTTAGCATCTTCGTGTAACAGATTCCCTTCATTGCATTAAAACGATATTTATTATTCTTTCGGGTGAAGGACAAGCCATCAATATTGATCCATTCAGATTTTATAAATCTATGTATTCGTTACTACCATCAGTTCCATTTCAAAAAGATCCAACTCTTCAACAACAAGAAGTAGAAATTATTGTTGAATGTATTGATATTATGTTAAATAAGCGAAAAAAGCAAGTTTCAATTGGAAGAGTTGCAGCATTTGTTAAACGATTACTTGCAATCTCATTTCTTCTTACAACTCGACAATGTGTTGCTATTATTGCATGTGTTCGATCAATATTTCTTCATCATCAACGTCTAAAATCATTGATTGAAGATGATTCGGATGCTGTTACAAATGGAATCTTTCGTCCAGATGTTTTAGATCCTGATACATGTAATGCTTTATCATCAAGTGCATTACCAGAATTCAATAAATTAATGAAGGTAATTTTTTTTGCTTTTTTATATATTATAACTTATTTTATTACAGTATCCAGATCGAGTTGTTCAAATATTTGCTGATAATATTTTATCTGGGTTTCCATCAACTGGTGAAAAGCGTTTACCTGCAGAATGGATGACAATGTAAGTTTCATTCTTAATTATTTTCTTAATACCTTCTTTTTTACAGTACGCCAAAAGATTGGTTGAATTCAGAAATTGTAAAAAATGATCGTCCAAGTCCATTTTTTGAAAGTATCACAAAAACAGCAAAGAAAAGGAAGCAACAATTAACTTCAAAGAATCTTTGTTCAACTGTGAATGATTGGTTAGCATAAAAATTTTGTTTTGTTGTTATTATTTTTTGTTGAGTTTTAATAAATTTTTATTACAGTAGCTTTTTACAAATTGTTTTATAAAAGTTTTAAAGCATTTAAATATTTACAAATTTATTCAAAAAATAAAATTAGAATATATAACCCGTACCGTATCCAATAATATATTTTTGCACAAAAGCTAATAATTGAATTGATGAGCAAATTTTTTTGCTGCTTTATTCTTTTGAATTGCATCCAAATGATCTGTAACACGTTTCTTAGTTCTTTTATTCAATAATTTTGTTGATAAACGATCTCTCGTTTTTTGATGAGCAGATTTTTCACGCTTCTTTGGTGCATCTTTTTTCTTCCTCTGCTTTTTTGCAAGATCGTAACTAAATTTTCCACCAGTTTGTTTTTCAAGATCCCTCCAAAGTGCCTCTTCTTCAGCTTCTTTTTGCTTTTGTTCATATGCAGAATTGAAGCGTTGAATTGCAGTTGTCGCTGAGCCAGGTTGTTCGGAATGTCCTCCAACAATTACACCATTTTCATCTCGATCAACAATTGGTCCATGAAGAGGGCAATTAACACGATCCATTCGTGGACATAACCGACCTGAAGGTAATGGAGCTCGACATGAACGAGTAATTTCAGGCATTTCTCCAACAAATGTAATTACACGTGTTCGATAAATATCTTCAGATTCTTTTCCAACTTGGCTAAAAATAACCATTACATTAACAATTTTGTTGGTAATAAACCTACTCTTCATCTGGTGGTCTCCAAAATCGATGTCCATCTGATTGATTCTTTGCAACTTCAGCAGGTTTAATATCTTCGCCCCAGTATTTTAAATCTAATCCATAATTTAATGTTGGAATTGCAGATTCTTTCATTGACGATGGCGCATCTTTCTTTTTCTTTAATTTTTCTAAAGTTTCACGCTTTTTCATTTCTGCAATTTGTTCCAGCAATTCTTGTTCTACCGTAATTTCATTGCCTTTCTTTCCACTTTCTTCATCAATATCCAAGCCTTCAGGATCTACAACATTTAAATCAACATCTTCAAATCCATCTGAATCATTATCATCGTCTTCGGAATCTTCCATTGCATCATCAGCTTTTGTAATTACAGCTTTTCGGCGTTCAATAATTTTGATATCTTTTGTTTTTTGAATTTCTTGATTTAAGCTTCTTTGAAGGTTAAGCATTTCTTTTAAAATTTCACCACTTCCACCATGTCTTGTCATCTTTGAAATCCAATTATTAACTTTTTTTAAATTTGGTATTAAAAGTTTTTGATTATCGATGAAACTATTAATCAGTTCTTCATTATCACCAGTTTTTTCAATAATAATTTTATCCGGAACAGAAATAACCAAATTTCTTGAAGTTACGGTAGCTGCTGTTGATGGTCCAGGTTCAGGTGATGATGCAACATTTTCATATTCACGAAAATCTGGTACAATAAGTGAAATCATTGTTTGTGCTTCTATAACAGATTCTCGAACATGAGCTTTTGATTCAGCAAAATCTTTTAAAATTTGATCAATAATCTTTTTATCAACAATATCTTTTCGAATTCGATCAGCTTCTGCTCGGTTTCTTTCAACTTCTGTTTGGCCATCTGCACGTGCAAAGTCAAAAGTTTTTGATGAAAGTAAAACAGTTTTTGCATTTTCAAGTTTTGGATATCCACTAACATATTTTTCAACCCAAAGTTTAAAAATTTGTAACGTTTCTTTTTTGAGAAGTGTTGCAGCATTTGGTGGACCAGGTAGTGGGAAATATAGTGGATCTAATTCTACAGTGTAAACCAAAAAGTCCTAAAAATGTTGTTAAAGGGTATAAAAAGCTTGTAAGAAACATACTTGTAAAGAATCAACAATTGCAGTTCGAAATGCATGTGAACGTTGAAAGAAATAATCAACGAGTAAAACAACACAGAGTCGTTTATCACTATCTTGACTTTTAAGATTTATAAAAATTGCATCAACAAATTCTGGAATCAATTGCTCATCACGTTTTATCAATTCTTTTAACTTTTTTAACAAAGGTTGATAGAGTTCACGTTTTTCATAGTCAAACTATAAATTTTGATTTAGAAAGATTAGTAGAAAACATGCATACCTTTTTGATAAGAGTTCGAACCGTTCGCTTTACTTCTTCAACATTTCCTAAGGACATTTGTAAAAAGTTTAAAGCAGTAATGTTTAAAGTTGAATTACTTTTAAAAGTTTTTTATGAAAAAAAAAACGATTTTGAAATTCATTTATTTGTTACATTTTGCCAAAACAACCCTAACAACATTTTTTCTTCAGCTGATTTTTTATTCCATTTTTTAGGGTTCTTTGAAACTTTATTTTCAACAAAATTCAACAATGGGAAAAAGAATTAAGGTTTGTTTTTAATTTTTTATCGTTTACTTTTACTATAATAAACCCTTTTTAGTATGAATCTGGTATTGCTGCAAATTATATTTCACGTGCAGCAGCAGTCAAAAAGTTACAAATCTCTTTAAAAGATTTTCATCGTCTTTGCATTCTTAAAGGTATTTATCCACGTGATCCTGTTCATAAAAAGAAAGCCAATAAAGGAAGTACACAAAATAAAGTATTTTATCATGCTCGAGATATTCAATATCTTGCTAATGAACCTCTGATAAACAAATTCCGGGAATATAAGGTAAATCTTTGTAGTGAAGCGCAAATAAGCTAAACCAGCCATTTTAGACTTATATGAAAAAGCTTGTTAAAGCTAAAAATAAGCGTGAAAAGAATAAAGCAACCGTCTTGCAAGTGAATAAACCAGAATTCAAGCTTGATCATTTGGTTCGTGAACGATATCCTACATTTGCTCTTGCTCTTCGTGATCTTGATGATTGTTTGAATCTTCTTTTTGCATTTTCACTTTTACCAAAAAGTAAAGTTGTTAAATCTACAGTAATTGATGACTGCCGTCGCCTTACTGCTGAATTTATGCATTATGTTATTCAAGCTCAATGCCTTACAAAAGTGTTCGTTTCAATCAAAGGTACTTATTTTCAAGCACAAATTATGGGTGAAAAAGTTACATGGCTTATGGGACACCAACGAAGTGTTGGAAGAGTTCAAGATGTTGATTTTGCAACGCTAGCAAATTTTGTTGACTTTTATACAACTGCTTTATCATTTATTAATTTCCGACTTTATAAAAGTATTGGACTTTTATATCCACCAAAATTAGCTCGAACAAAAAATGCAGATTCAGGTTTGTGTTTAGCTTTTTTAAACACGTTTTATAGTTGTAACGTTTTTAGATGATGTTGAAGATGAATTATATTCACTTGCTCATGAACTTCAAGGTACTGCAGAAGATGATATGGCACCTGTAGATGTATTTGCTGAAATGGAAGGTGAAGCAGATATTGCAGAAAAGATGAAAGAGATGATGAAATTAAAGACCCTTTTCAAAGGCTGCAAATTTTTCCTTAATCGTGAAGTTCCACATGATACTTTAACACTTGTTATTCGAAATTGTGGTGGTCTAGTTTCATGGGATGGTTGTCCAGGTGGAAGATATTCTGAAAACTTTGATGGTATTACTCATCATGTTATTGATCGACCACTGAATGATAGCTTTACCATGAATCGTACATATATTCAACCACAATGGGTTCTTGATTGTTTCAATTATCGTAAAATTTTGCCTGTTAACAAATATGTTCCTGGTGCACAACTTCCGCCACATTTATCACCATTTGTTTTGGAATCATCTGGGGATTATATTCCACCTGAACGAATGGATATGCTTCGTGAACTTGGTAAAGATATTCCAGCACAAAAGGAAAATGTTCCAGTTTCTAAAACTGGTAAATCAAAAGACAAAAAAGCTGTTGAAAAGCGGGATAAAGTTCTTATCAAAGAAGGAAAAGTTTTCAATACAAATGAGCAACAAATGTTACATGCTGCTGTAAGTTTTTGTTTTATCAAATATTGTAGTTTAAAAATCTTTTTTATAGGGTCATACAAAGAAATTACGTGAAATGATGATACCAAAACGCTACAAACGAGCATACAAGAAAATTCAATTTGGTATTAAACGAAAAGCAAAAGAAACTCGTACTTTGGAAGAAAAGCGTCGTAAACGTGAGGCTGTAGCAGCTGTTGAAAAATGAATTGAAAATTTTATTATTGTTGATTTGTTGAATTTTGTTATTTGAGTTTGTGTTTGATATAAAATTATCGTAATAATTAAAATGAGTCGTTATTAAAAAATTAGCTCAAACGTTTTTGGAGCAATTTTAGAAATTTTCTAATTTTTTCAAAGCTATGCAAATTTTTTTAAAGTTATTTGAGATTTACAGTTTTTCGATAATTTCGCTTACAGCATGTTTTATTATTAACAATATAAGTTACATGGCTGCAAAACTTTTTTTCTAAGAATTATTATCAACAATGGTTTCTTCATTTTTATTATTTTTGCTAATTCTTTCATCTTTTTCAATATTTTCTGTTGCTGCATATAAATCATGTTCTGGATATTATTATACAAATTGTCCATCAAATTGTAATATTGATGATTGCAGTAAACCAACTGTATTAAATTGTAAAGATTTTACAAAATCTCGACATCCAAAAGTATGTAAATGTGAAAATATTAAACAATAGATTGGCCAAATTATTGTGAACTACATGAATGTCTTGGAAGTTGCTATAATTATGATCAATTAAATGATTGTCCACGTTCATGTCTATTTTCTGAATGTCGACCATGTAGTTATTATAATCAAGATAATTGTCCATCATTTTGTCGTGATCGTTCATGTTCTGGTTGTTTTTGGTGGTTTTGGTATGTATTAATTATTGTTCTATCACTTTATATTATGTTATGTTTCTTCACTTTTATTTGCGTTGCTTATCGAAGATTTTATGGAAGTGAATCTTCGATAAACAACGCTCATTATGGCACATGTTACATATCATCCAGCAACAGCAAATCAAGAACCAGTTGCACCTTCTCAACCTGTTGTTGTAGTTCAACCATCACCTCAAAAACCACAAGCTAAAGCATCTGAAAAAAATCATTCATCTTAAGAAATTGATGTCTCAAAAAATGTTATGTTTATACAATTTTTAATGAAATTGTATAAAAATTATTATTTTTTAAATGAAAATGATTATATTATATTTAACTTATTTCACTGACATTTTTATGTTAACAAATAAAATCTATTCAAAAATTTTGTTGTTCGGGTACAGTATTTTTTACAGATGTAAATAGAAAAAAAGTTGAAAATATTTTTGTGGACAAAAGCTTGCTATTTTTGAAATTACAACACAATTTTCCAATTCATACCAGGGTTGTGCGATATATCGAATATCGAAAAAAAGAGCATTTTTTCCGATATCGATATATCGAATATCGATATCAAAAAATTTTAGACCGATATAAAATATTGATATCGAATATCGAATTTTTCGTCGATATATCGAGAAATTATTTGCTCATTTTTTGCGCCAAACAAATTTTTGTTTGTTCATTTTTTCTGTTTTTCAATGATGCAAGACGAACATTAGGGCCGTTTCTTGCAAATAATAAATGACTTTTAATCACAGCTTCTTGTTTTAGCATTGCAAAAAAAGGAAAAATTTGCCGAAAATATCGAATATCGATATCGAAAAAAGAGCCGTTTTTTCCGATATCGATATCGATATATCGATATCGAATAAAAAAAACCGATAACGATATATCGATATCGAAAAATTTTAGACCGATATAAAATATCGAATATCGATATCGGTTTTCAAAATATCGACTATCGCACAACCCTGATTCATACGGAGAAAGGGGTCGGAATCAAATGTTCTCCACCTCCATTTATCACATTTCGTGGTAAAATGAAATCAAAAATGAAGCTTTAAAAAATATTTGCCTTGAGCGCAGTTACGTTTTTATTATTGTTTTTCGTTTTTTAAAACATAAACAGCTTTCCAAATTTTAAAAAATCGATTTATGCTTAATTTTACAATATTTTCTGTAATTTCATATGGATATGGAAATTATAATTGTAAAGTATATTTGTATTCTGATTGTCCAAAACGATGTAATATTATTGATTGCAAAGAACCAATTATATTAAATTGTAAAGATTTTACGAAATCTCGACATCCAACAAAATGCAATTGTAAAAATATTAAAAAAATGATTGTCCTAGTTATTGTAATTTAAATGAATGTTCGCTGAATTGTTATAATATGAAAAACATCGTGTAGTTGTAATATATCAATGAACAAATCAACCATCTCAACTACTTGTAATTCATCCACCGTTTTAATCACAAATGCTTCAATCATAAAAACGAATAATGTAAGTCCTTTTAAATTATTTTTAAATTATGTATAAAATTTTTAAAAATTTTGAAAGAACTCGAATTGTATATTTTTATATCTTCTTTCGCTCAAGTATTTGTGTGAATTAATCTTATTATAAAATTTTGTGGTATTAAAACGGAGCACAGTATTTTTATTTACGAAAGCAATTTTTTTGTTACTGTATTTATTTTACTGAGAAAAAAATGCAGATAGATTTTTTATCATCACACTTTATGATTTCTTAAAATGGAGATGTTATAAATTTTCAAGTTTTAAATTTAGAATTCCAATAATGTAAAGTTTTCGGTAGATACTGTGATTTTAATGAATAATAAAAAAAATCGCCATTCCAATTTCGAAAATTCAAACTTTTGGAGATTTTCAGGTTTTAAACCTTTGAAATTTTGATTTGGCAAAACCATGGTAGAAAAACTAAAATGCAAAAATTGTAAAAAAAATTGTCTTAAATTTGCATAATTTTTCTGGAATATTCGCTTTGTCATTTTTCATGCTTTCATTGAACTTTTCATTTTTTGATCATTCTACAGCAATCAACAGTTTTTTGCATTTTGTTGATTGCAAATTTGTCGCTGAAGAAAAAGAAACAATGTCATCAAAAATGTTATATTTGGTTTTATTTGCAGTTTGCTTTTCAATTTTGATTAATTTTGTCAATTCTTATAGCAAAGATCGTCGTGGATTTTCATGTTGGTTTAAGACTTATGATAATTGTCCTGAAGAATGTCCTATTGATGATTGCGATAAACCTATTTTTTTCAATCTAGGACATTGTCACAAATATCCAAAATGGAGATTTCCAAAAAAATGCCGATGTGATTATTATAATCAAGATGATTGTCCAATTCTTTGGTGTGATTATGATGAATGTGATGGATATGTTAAATTTGCATGGTATTGGTATCTTGTAATTGTTGGTGTAATTGTTGGCATTATTGTATTGATTATTGTTATTATATGTATTCGAGCATCAATGTCACGAAAAAGAGCTAATCGGCCTCCTCAAGATGCTCAACCAACTGTTGTTGCAACTGTACGTGTTTAAAATGAATGCTGTGCAATGAAAAAAATGTAATAGTAAGTATTTTCTTTTTAAATTTTTTGAATGCAGACGCCTCGGCTGATCTTTTCGAATTTTCATGAGCTGTACAATCTTGAAAGTCTTTATTTTTTTAGAGTCCTTATGAAATAATTAATTGATGAAGTTGCATTATTTATGTTTGCTGTAATAGAAAAAACTTTTCGTCTGTTATCACTGTTTTTTTGTATCCAATGTATTTTATGCTTTAATTGTATTTTTCATAAACATAAAAAAATTGAACTTTAACTTGACTTTTTTTGCATTATATGTAGTTACATTTTTATACACAAAAATTAGGATGTACTTCATTTGTGGATGTAAATAAAAATATAGAGGTTTATCAATCATTAAAACTTGTTTAGCTGTTTTGAAATGTGATTTCATGCAAATTTTTGTTTCATTTCAATGCCGTTCTTTCGAACATTCATTGATCGTCATTCTTTTGCATTTTGTTGGTTGAAAACTCATCGCTGAAGAAAAAGAAAAGAAATGTCATCAAAAATGTTTCATCTGATTTTATTTGCAATTTGTATTTCAACATTTTTTATTACTGCTGTTAATTCTTGGGGATTACATTGTGAAGATTATTCTTGTTATGATCTTCCAGATGAATGTAAATGTAGTTCTTATAATCTATACAACTGTCCTCCTGAATGCGGTGAACCTACTTATGGCTTATGTGGAGGTCCAATTGTACCCTGTCATGAACAGGAACGAAGATGTAGTTATTATAATCAAGATAATTGTCCACTTGCACGCTGTAGCTATTCTGATTGTAATGGATATTCAACATTTGCATGGTATTGGTATCTTGTAATTGTTGGTGTAATTGTTGGCATTATTGTATTAATTATTGTTATTGTATGTATTCGAGCATCAATGGGTTCACGAAGAAATGAAGTTGTTTATCAATCTCAGCAACCAGTTGTTGTTGCACAGCCACAATATGTTCAACCTCAGCCACAAATTGTTGCAACTGTAAATATTTAATCAATGCTGGTACAAACAAGAAATTTTATGGTAAGTATTTTTTTAATTCATTGTTTACTTTAGATTTCTTGAAAATGTTTAACATTATTTTTTAGAGTCCTTATATGAACTGTTTACTGATATTATGTTTGCTGTACCTGAAACTTTTCTTCTTTTATCACTGATTTTTTTTGTATCCATATTATGCTTTAACTGTATTTATGTATTATAAACAAAAATAAATTGAATCTAACTTTTTAAACGTGTACACAAAAATTTGACTGTAGGCTTCGGATATTTTTTTCGGATCTGTTTAATATGTATGCCTTTTCAATTTCATTCAAATTTTACATTTTTTTATCATACAAATTTTTGTTTCATTTCAATGCCTTCTTTCTTTCAAACATTCATCGATCGTCACTCTTTTGCATTTTGTTGGTTGAAAACTCATCGCTGAAGAAAAATAAATGTCATCAAAAATGTTGTATTTGGTTTTATTTGCAATTTGTATTTCAACATTTTTTATTACTGCTGTTAATTCTTTTGGAATAAATTGTGATGATTATTCTTGTTTTGATCTTCCAGATGAATGCAGATGTAGTTCTTATGATCTATTCGATTGTCCTCTTGAATGCGGAACGGAATATGGCATATGCGGAGGTCCACCTGTTCCATGTCATGATCACGATCACGATCACGATCACGATCACGATCATCATCATGATGGAGAAATTATTCCACCTGCAGTTGTAGTAGTTCCAGCTCCTTCTTATCAATATGATTATGATTCAAATTATGGTCGTCGTCGTCATCGTGGTCGTGGCCTCTTTAATAATGCAAAAACAATCAAAGCAGAATGGTTAATTTTATTTACAATTATTGGTTGGAATTTAATATTTTTCCAATGAAATTTATAGTGCTTTAATATCGCTTATTCTTGTTTTTAATATTCGAATACTGTTTTTTAAAGGTTAGTTTTTATTTTATTACAAAAATATTTTAAAGACTAATTTTTTTAGATTTCTGAAATCAATTCAAATAATATTACTTTAATTTTGTATTTTATTTTATTTGGTTTGTAAAATGTCTGTTATATTTTTTAGTAACTATATTATATTAAACTTGTTTCTTTTTTGTGGCTGTTCATCTTTTATTTAAGGGATAAAAATGAGACTTCAAACCTTTTTCGGTTTTTTCTTATCAATTTATCACTATTAAAATCCAAATTCATATTAAAATAGCCGAAATCATTTTTTAAGGTGATTTTTTGAAATTTTTGTTTTTAAAGAACAATTGTAAAAAAATGATTTGTTCAGAATCAACGATAAAATTGCTGGGCACTAGCTGTTTTGAAATTTATTAATTATTCAAATTTTTTAATTTGAATTCAATAATTATTTCATTTTTCACATGTTTTTTACATTCCAATTATTTTCTTCAACTTTTCATTTTTTGATCATTCTTCAGTCTTCAGTCTTTTGCAGTTTGTTGATTGCTGTAAAGTTTTTCATCTCTAAAGAAAAAGAAAAGAAATGTCATCAAAAATGTTATATTTGGTTTTATTTGCAATTTGCATTTCAATTTTGATTAATTTTGTCAATGCTGATGATGTTGATGTTGATGATGAAATATTTAACTGTGACGATCTTCAAGATGATTGGGAACTTCCACCAGAATGTTTTTGTGAAAATTATCCTCAAGATAATTGTCCTGAATCTTGTAATTCAAAATGTGGTAATGAAACTCTAAATATTCAATCTGATAATCAGCAAAATATGTTTGGCTTGCATTTCTATCCTTTTCAACCTTTTAATTTTTCTTCTTCTTTTCTTCGTCCTTCTGCTAATTATCATACTTATAATCATGATGTTGGACATCGTCTTAGTCATCGTGGTCGTCCTCGTAATAATGCAAAAACATCAATCAAAGTTGAATGGTTTATTTTATTTACAATTATTGGCTTAAATTTTATGTTTTAATTGGTGCGATTCAATTTTTTTATATTTAATGTTTTATATAATTATGCTCTAATATTCGAATAATGTATTTGAAAAGGTTAGTTTTTGCTTTTATTTGCAAAAATCATTTAATGACTAATTTTTTTAGATTTCTGAAAATGGTTCAAATAATATTCCATTTTTGTATTTTATTTGGTTTGTAAAATTTCTGTTATATTTTTTAATAAATATATAAAATAAATTTTTCTTCGATGGATATAGTTTTTATATATGGAACAAAAGTGAGATTTTGCGTCTAAAATCCTTCCGATTCATAAATCAAGGTTTTTGCGGGGAGATTATTCTAATTTTGAAAGTTTACTATTAAAGTGAGCGAACAGTTTGATAAATTTTTTATTTTAACTTATTTTTTTCGAAAATAAATATGGCAAACAGGGTATTTTTCATTGTCATTTGCCTGAATGACAGGTTTATGTAATTTCAATATGAAAAATATGTTAAATTATCAGCTCCCTTTAAATAATTATTTGTGTTAAACGTTTAAATTAAGAACCATAAAAATGATTAACCTTATTTTCACTTTTAAAGTAAAAATTTTTTTTAAAGATTCTATTGTTTTTGCGCAAAATATAAAAATAGCCTTAGGGTTATTTTTATTTTAGTTGTTTTTACACGCTTTAATTTTTAAAAACTTTTTTTAAAATCTTTTGTTAATTAAAGTTCTGAAACAATAATGATTTTAAAGGTAAAATTGGTTCAGAGTAGTACTTTTCAAAACTATATCGAACATAAATTTATTTTAATTTTTTCTAAAAAGTATTTCTCCTATAAATTTCAACAAATTTTGACGTAGTTTTTTTAGCATTGTTTTTTTTGTAGACTTAAAATGTAATAAAAATTTATTGCACACAAATGTGTCGTTTAAAAATATCCCTTTCAAAAAAAAACAATGTCGCAAATCCCAAATATTTGCGCAAAACTTCCCATTTTTAAAGTTTAAAATCTTTTTTCTTTTTTTCGGATGACGCTTTTTATCATTTTTTTATGGTTAACCAAAAATTTGGGAATCTAAAAAATGTATTTAAGGTCAAAGTCATTGTTTTATTTTTATCAGTTAAAAGCGCTAAAAAGAAGTTCAGCCATAAAAATAGGAATTTTGACTTTAAAACAGTAGCAGCAGAGGCAATTCTTTTGTCGTAAAAACAATGTCTAAAGTTTGTTAACATTAAATTCCTTTCCTTAAAAATAGATTTTTTTTTGCAAAAAATTGATAAAATTTATTTTTTCTGTTTTTAACGCAAATAAATGCTTTAAATATTTAAAAAAATTGTGCTGATTGTTTTGGCATTATTTTTTTACTCATACTTGTTTTTTGTTAAATATTTTTGGTAAATACTTGTAAAAGTTTTGGTTGTTCTAAAAATGTTTTTTTTATCAAATTCCTTTGTTCTCTATTTTTTGCATCAATGTGTCATCCCTCAAGTTTTTTGATAATAAGCTTATTAGGGTCTTTGTTAGGAAATTTACTTTCGGAACTGTAGTTTTTAAGCAAATATTACACTTTTTTTCAATCGTGTTCAATGTCAATTTTCAAATTGCTTTTATTTTTCGGATTAATACGAGTATTTTTAAATTCTAATATTATTGATATCTCAAGAAAAAAGCCAATTTTTATTTAACTGACAAATTATTGTTAAAGTTAAATAAAAATTTTAACGATTTTCAAAGTTGTACTAAGGAAAGGATATATAAGATTTTGTTTTCTGCAACAAAAAAAAGAAAAAAATCGAAATAAAATCGTTTTAAATTTTGAGTTTAACTGTGAAAACCGTTTTTGTTTAAATTGAACCCAAACAATTTACCAGTCAAATGAATGAAATCCGATTTTCAGCAATACTAATTTTTACAAAGTATAAAAATTTGAAGGTTTCGTAAAAGCCTTGTGTATCGACTATGAATCATAGGCTTTGAGAAAAAAAAAACAAAAAACATCTCTTATCACTGATATTTATGGATTGCCATAACCTATGTCATCAGATTTTATAAAAATCAACAAAGTTGTAAAACTATGAAACCTCAAAAATGTTTACATTTATGACACTTCATTGTTTTTTCTTTTGATTTTTGCTACCAAAAAAGGAGTGGTTCTCGACGCATGATTAAAAAAAAGCAGCCGAACACTTTTTTAAGCGCATTAAATGTTTCTTTATCAATTTTTTTGCTCTATTTTTAGGGGAAAAAGTTATTTTTATTTTTTATATAGGTAAACAGACGATGATCCATAAAAATATCAATGAATGAATCATTCATTTCAGAGAGAATAGGATTAACGTCATTTTCATTTTTTATCTCTCTGTTTTTTTACTTCAAACAAAAATTCCATTGTGTGTTTTTACAGAATTCCAAACAACAACTTTTTTTTAAAGATCCAAAATTCTAAAAAACTATAAAAAACGTAAAAATTGTGAGAAAAAACATTTTTTTCAAAAAATCCTTGTTTTTTTTGGGTGTCTAAATCTCAAAATCTTAAAAGCTGCCATTGTAAAAAAAGAAGGGGATATCAAATTTCAGCCGACACAGATTTCATTAACCTTTTTTTGCTTTAAATGGAATTTTTGCGTGGTTTTTTTACTGTTGATAAATGTCTATTGTTTCAAAAAAGTGTTAAATTTTTAATATCCAAAAAAATAACCTTTAAAAAAATATTGCATAATTTCGTCATCAAAAACATTTTCTTATTTTTGGTTTCCATTACTGTAATTTTTTTTGTGTTTTGAGCTGTAGAAAAAAATTTAGGATTATGGATTCGTTTTTAGAGATCTATTTTTGGCTGAAAAAGATAATAAATAAAATAAGAAACGGAAATATGTTTCTTAAAATATGTTTGTCTTCAGTTTAAATAAATTTATTTACAGAGAGCAAACGATTTCATACGTTTTTCATTTTAAACGTTTTTTTCGAAATGTCATGAACCTGATAATCAAAGTCTTTTTTAATTGTTCTTTTGCCTGATTGCCAGGTTTATGACATTGTCAAAAAAACACGTTAAAATGAAAAATATTTCACATCGACCATATTTGTCCAGGCTAAAATTTGTTCTAAAATTTGGGTTTTTTGAAAATAATTTTCCGCATTTTTTATTTAAAAAAACAACTCACAATTTTCTATTTGAAAATTTCACAATTGTATTTTGAAATAACTCATAAACCCCATATTTTACAAATTAAAAAATTACGAATTTCTTGATGATTCATTTAAAGTGAATTTGATTGTTGTCACTTTTAATTTTACAACCTAAATTTCCTTCCTTTGTCTTTTCGAGAAGAACAATGAATTTTCTTATCATTTTCAAAAACTTGTGAGAAGCAATTTGTTTACACATTCACTATTTTTTACTGATAAAACTGAACAATTTTGGAGTATAAATGCTTCCGTGCTTTTTTTGGTAAAAAAATCATTTTTTGGATTACTACAAATTTGCTGAGCTTAAGACACCTTTAAAAACTTGCTTTTTGCTGGTACTTGCTGGTAAAAATTTTATCTAAAAAAATGTTTAAATTAAACAAAGTATCATAAAAGTTTAAGAAAATGGGTATCAAAGTTGTTAGTTCTCAAGTTTTTTGATGATAAGAATTTCTTATTAAGAAATACCTAAAAAAATAAGATACTTTAAAAATGACCAAAAATAAAAGTATATTTTTCCGGTTTTTTACTGCTGTCCGAAACACTCCCCTGTTTTCTAATTTTTGAAATGTTTGCTTTTATTTTTTGCTTTTTATTGTAACATTTTTGTTGCGACTTTTAAAAGTGTTTTTTTCACCAACGTTTTTGTTTGCAAATTTTTGCAGCCCTCCTCTGTTCTTTAAAGCTTTTAGTCATTAACAGAACCCACCTCAAAAAAAGTTTTTCATATTTACAAAACGTAAGTTTTTTTGATCTTTGTATACTGTAAAAAGTGTAATTGAAAAAGAAAAGACAAAAAACAAATAAAAGAAAAAATCAATCATCGTTCAAAATTTAAGTGTATTATTTTTCGTTCCTTAAATCTTTTTTGCAAACACACATACATCATTTTTTTGAACCGTGTTTAATTCTTTTTTATGTTATTTGTCTCATATTTTTGTACCTAAAAAGTCATTTAAAATGGAGAGCAAAAAGTTTTCTATCATAAATCATGTCATTTTTTAAATTCTTTTTTGTATTGATAAATCCTGTTTTTTTCTTCTTATGTAAAAAAAAGGTTTCTTAGGCGCCACAAATTTTTGTGTGTTAGGTCAGATTTTTTTAAGTTCATCGTTTATCATGCGATAGAAGCGTTTCAGAAAAATTAAGTACAAACAGTTTTAATTAAAATTTTTAAGAGAAAATAAAAAACCGAGAGAGAATTAGAAAAGATAAATTTCAACAATAAATAATTTGATGCAGTTTTGGAATTTTAGTAAAATTGCTATTTAAAGAGAGCAAACGATTTGATACATTTTTCATCTTTAAATTTTTTTATTTCGAAATTGCATGAACCTGAAAATCAGGGTATATTTTTCTATTGTTCTTTTGCCTGATTTTCAGGTTCATGACATTTTGAAAAAAACATTTATCAGGCGCAAATAGAAATGGCAAGATAATGTTGCTGCCAAAAACTGATTCCAAATTTTTTTTGCAAAATTCAATTTACGCTGAAACTGTCAAAACACAATCTCATTCGTCCTCCTCTTTTCTTAAACGTTTTTATTACATGTACGTCAATACATACCGTAATTCTTTCTTTGGTTTAAAACTAAATAAATATTCCAAAAATAATTTTGCAAGAAAAATTTCACGTATTTCGTAAATCAAACATTCGTATTTTGCTGCAACATTTTCAACCTCCAAAATGTGCCGCTTTTTTGTTTCCTGATCTCTTCCTTTTTTCATCCACCCTTAAAAATATGGAAGATATGCGATACATTTTTTCCTGTTGGTGACCTTTTAAAGAAAATCTTTAAATTATATAAATTCTTCCAAAACAAAATTTTACCATACTTTTATAACAAAAGTTTCTTATTTTTGTTGATTCTCGGTCTTTGAGATTTTTTTAACCAAAAAAAGTTTAATAAAAATATTTTTCTCGAAACTCAAGAAGTTTATGTTTTTCTTTTGCTTTGTTTTTAGACATCATGTTTCTTTTTTTTTCTTATTTTTTGCGGTTTAATTTCAAAACAAAGGGAAACATTTTGTAAATTCATGACTTCCTTCTTTTTTTTTCTTTTTGCAGACTTTCAAGGAATTTTCAGCAGCAGCAGTTTTGAAGCACTTAAAACTTTTTCTTTTTCAAATATCCAAAAAAGAGAAAACACTTAATTTTAAACCCAAAAAAGAAACTTATTTTTTTGTTTCATTTTTTGTATGTTTATTTTAAAAAAAAAAACATTTTTTAAGATATTTTTGTTTTTTGTTTAAGGATTGGGGATTTTAGGCCATTTTTGTTTTTTTCAAATACGGAGAGTAAATAAACAAAAGTTAAATAATAAAAGAACTTCTTTTGTCATTTTCCACCTCCACTAAAACATTAGCAGTTGCAGGAGCAGCTAAAAAATAGCTCCGTAAAAATGATACTATTACTTTTTTTTCTTTATTTGAAAAAAAGCTTTGAGGGAGTTATCCTTAATTAAATGCGATGGTATTTAAATAAAAAAAGAACGGAAAAACTTTTATAGACCCTTAAAATTTTTGGTTCATTAATTTAGCAGTGTTCAGTTTTTACATTTTCAGAGTAGTTTCGGCAATGAAAAAAAGTAAAGCCTCACTTCATTTTAAAAATGTTTTTCGGCATTTTTGATATATTTTTCAATTTTAACGTTTTTTTGAAATGACATAAACCTGAAAATCAGACAAAATGAACTATAGAAACTGACCCTGATTACCAGGTTCATGCCATTTCGAAAAAAACGTTTAAAATGAAAGTTGTATCAAACTGTTCGCTCCGTTTAAACTATATTTTATTTATTAAAAATGTTTTTAAAGAATATATTCCATCAACTGGTATACTTTAATTTTTCCAACTTTTACGTTTTCCTTCAATTTTTTTTCTAACTTTTGACCATCTGAATCATCTGACCTGATATTATTATTTTTTTTCGCGTTTAAATTACGAAACTCTTTGGTATGCACTATTTTTTTGTGTTTTATGTGCAATTTTTTCGGCATATGATTAAAATCTATAAAATCTACGTCAATCAAAACCAGTCTGTTTTAATATTTTGCTTGTTTTTTACAAATTTTTGGGTGCAAACGTTCCCCATTTTTTTGATGTCGTCACAGCAAAAGTTGATTTTTGATTGAAAAAGACAACAAACAACTGATCACACTTGAAAAATTGTGTCTAAATTTGAGTATAAAAGTATCTGCACTAATTTAATTTTCATCAGTTTACACTTTTTTGTGTTACAAAAAGTATCTCCATCGCTTTTGAGTACATTTTAGGGCATTGTCAGTTCAATTAATTGAATGAAACGAATGAGAGCGATGAAAAATTGATAGAAAAAATGGGAGCAAAAATTAAAGGTTTTTTGTTTAAAACTTTTTCCTTTTTTTGTTAAAGGAAAATAAAGAAGGTTGTCTGTTTGTTTTTTATATTAAAAAATAGTGGTAATTAAAAAAAGTTAAATGTTGTAACAATTTTGACTGATTTATGTTTGGGAAAAATGTCAAAGGTAGAAAATGTTGCTAAAATGTAATCTTTTTTTCTTAATTAAACGTTTTAGAAGGTAATAAAAAACTATATTTTAGAAATTTGTTTCTAAAATTTGTGGTACTAATTTTCAAGGCAAATATTCTTTGTGTTTCGAATATTTGCCACTATTATAATTTCTTCACCTACCAAACCTTTTTGAGCTCTCTTTTGTTTTACAGTTTTCACTCATTAACGCACACCTTTTTTCTTTTTACCTCTAAAAATATAATTTTTTATGATGTAATTTTTTGAAACATTTATTGTTTTAAAGCTTAAAAAAGGTGCGTCAAAAACGGCCCTATTCTTTTTAACGACCAGCTCAAATAATAAAAATATAACCCTTAGCTTTTTTTTTACTGATAACAAAAAAAGGCTTTTATTTGCCGATTGACCTAATATCAAACACCTTTTCTTTCTTTTTTATGAGCCGCTTTTTGTTCTTTAAAATATAATCACGTTCAATTTTTTTTTAAAAAGAAGGTGTTAATTTTTTAAGATTCTTTGTTTTTGACTTTAAAGATTAAATCGTTTTTGGATGATTTAAACATCACTTTTTCAAAAAGCTTAAAACAAGTTTGCAAAATTTGATAAGAAATATTTTGGTTTTTTATTTAAATAACCAAATATCTTTCTTCTAATGTTGTGTTTTTAATATCAACTGATACGCCTGAATTTAAGTGAGCGAACAATTTGATAAATTTTTCATTTTAACGTTTTTTTTCGAAATGGCATGAACCTAAAAATCGGGCAAAAGAACAATAGAAAAATACCCTGATAAAAATGTTCATGCCATTTCAAAAAAAAAGTCAAAAATGCATCTTCTTTAAACCTTAAAAACTGCAGCTACTTTTTTGAACAAAAAAGCCCTGCTAACTTTTCTCCGTGAAATTACTGTAGGTATCATTTTTCGGCCTATTTTTAAACTAACTGCAAAAAAATGCACCGGAACTCCTTCTTTCAAAGCTGTTTTTTAAATACACATACTTTTTTCCATGTCTTTTTTTGTGTATTTTATTCTCGTCATTTTTCTTCTTTTTTTGAATTTTACTTTTGATGAATCACAATTAATGCAAAAACATGCAATGAACAAAATGAGAATGCCCTCTTCAGACATGGCATTTTTAGCTTTATCTCTTTTTCTTTAAAAAAAAGGGGGATATCTCCTATCTCATCATTTTCAGCTTCTGAATGTTGACTCCCAAAAATGATTTTCTCTCTCAAATAACGTCATCAAAAAAGAATTCTCATTGTTTGTTTAACTTTTTTTTATTTATTTCTGGACATTCTCTGCTTAACAATTTCTAATTCTTTCCCTTTCTCCTACGCTTACCAAAAAAAATGATTTTAATTAAAAAAGTTTTAACTCAAAAAGAAGATCAAAAAGAATGAAAGGTGTTTTGATTCTACAAAAAAAAGAAAAAGAAAAATAATTCGTTTTTTTGCAATATAAAATATTTTACGTCAAAGAACCAAACGAGGAAGAGTTAAGCGTAGGATTTTTAACACTTTTTTCTTTTTTTATGACTTTTTTCAAAGGTTTTCTTTTTTTGCATTGTTTTTTTATTTGAGGGAAAAAAGGGGGAAGGAAAAAAAAGAAAGTCAAACATGACCTATTTGGGCGTTGTTTCTTTCTTAAAAATGCCTCCCGTTACAATTGGAATGCCAAGGAAGAATGAAAAGAAATTGATATATAAAGGACAGCTTTTTTCATTTAGAGAATGCATGAAAAATGAGTGTTTAAGCGTTCAGGAATTTGCTTTTGATTACGGTATTTAAAAAAACTTCTTTGTTTAATATTAGTGCTACAGTAATTCTGCTATGAAATACCTTAATTAATTATGTTTTTACACCCTTTGGCTGACTAAAACAACAGTATTTTATTTTTTTTTTAATTCTTTTTTCATTAATCTTTCCACATAATTTTTGTACCCAATCTATGGGGTTTTTTGATGTCAGACTTTTTTGTATGTATTTTAACACCTTTTCGCAATAATCTTATAACATCTTTGCACAGTCGAAAAAATTTTATATATTTATTGTTTCTAAATTTAGTACCAATTTTTGATGATAAGCATTTTTTGCTTAAACAATTTAACCATAAAATTTAAGGGTTAATCAAAATCTTTCGATATATTTTTAACTTTGATTTTTGGTTTAATTTTTTTTAATTTATCAAAAAAACGTAATTTTTGATAAATCTTTTTTTGAATACTTTTTGATCAAAAAAAGTTTTTGATAAAGTATTAAACTAATTAAAAAAAACTAAACAATAACACTCAAGAAAACGATCAAAAAAAAGAAAAAGACAATACCTAATTCGAGTCACATGAAAAAATGCGCGACCCGTGTTCCCTTTTCTTACGTTTTTTCTTTTCTATTGTTCCTTCATTTTTTTTGTTTTATAATTGAAACTAATTTAAACCCATATTTTTTTATAGTTGTCAATTTTTTTTCTTCATATTGGCTGATTTTTACTTTTATTTATTTAAAGTGAAAAAAAAATTTTTTTTTCAACACATACAGTACCACTGAAAGCTATAAGATCCACATATTATAAAAATGGATCCACCAAATATTTCTCTGCAGCCATATTTATTATCAACTTCTACAAAAACAACAATATCAAAATCAGAAAATTTATCAGTGATAAGAACATCATCCTCCCCGACAAAATCCCCTGCTTTAATAAATCCAAATCCAAAAATGATCTCAAAATTTGTTCATTCTATTTCAAATGCTTTATTTAAAAAAAATTTTGTAATTTTTATTATTTGCTGGTCAATGATTATTTCAACGGGTTATTGCGGAATTTTAAAGCCAAGTTGTAGAGTTGTTGGTAAGCATCTGATTTTTTGGGACAAAAATTACCAAACACATTCTTTTATCAAAACATAAATTTACATTTTTAAATTAAAATGAGCTTTTCAATTATTTCAAAACAAAAAAATCAGAAATCATTTTTTCATGCTACATTTAGATCAACATGAAACATCATGTTTACCCATAAAAAAGTGCAACAACTTTTACCCAAAAATTTTTATTACCCCCTTTTTTTCTTGTGACTCAAAAACAATATTTTTGTTTTTTTCAAACTTTTAAAAAAACTTCCAAAAAAACCTTTTTTTAGCTTCCAAAAATTCAAGTATCAGATAAAGCCTTAACTTTTTTCAAACTTTCAAAAAAGTACCTACTTGAAACATTTTTACTTTTTTGACACTTAAAAAAAGTACAAAACTTTTATCACTTTTTTGGCGCCAAATTTAAAAAAATGATTTTTTCTATCATTTTTTATATATAATTTTTTATAGGACATGAAGAGCTTATTGATGTAGCGGGTTGTGATTTGGTTGTTGTAAAAGTGAATAAATGTAAAGGATATTGTACATCATTTTCATTCT
Source organism: Panagrolaimus sp. PS1159 (assembly GCA_963922195.1). Lineage (NCBI taxonomy): Eukaryota > Metazoa > Nematoda > Chromadorea > Rhabditida > Panagrolaimidae > Panagrolaimus > Panagrolaimus sp. PS1159. The sequence continues at coordinate 1,155,591 of CAWUHW010000024.1, forward strand.
TTCATCCTTTGAATAATGAAAAATTAACAATGCATGCAAAATGTTGTCGAATGACTGAAGTAAAACATGTTGAAGTTGCTGTGTCTTGCAGCGATGGAGAAAAAACTGTAAAAATCCCATCTGCCGTGGAATGCAATTGTTATGATTGTGGAGCGGAAAATATTTAAATGCTAATTATTTTGAAATGCATCAAACTCAAATATTTCGTTGTAAAACAACAAAATTTAGTTTGTAAATTAATTAATTAATTTTAAATGATCTCATATATTTTTTTGACAAATTGTCAATTTTTTAAAATTCTATATTTGTAAAATTTGCATAATTTTTTTCTTCCTGATCTGATCTTTCTCCATTGTGTCATCATTCTTATTATTATTGTTATATGGTAAATTAATAATAAAAAAATCAATAGCGGTTTTTTCTTTGAAAAAATAAAAATGTACAAAGCTCTCTATTATATTTGAAAATTTTACAACAATAAAAAATTTGCATAAATTAGCTCAAAGTTTAGAAAAAAGCATGTTTAAAAAGATATACTGTATTAGTAAATGTAACAAAAAATTTTTTTATTTATTGTTTATTACAAGAATAATGTTTTTTGATGGATTAAGGATATCTGTGTTTTTATGTGTGTGTAAATGTGCGTTTTAAAAGTAGTAGAAGATTGAATGTATGTTTTGAGAGTCGAATGAGAAATATATTTGAAGGATATATATAAAATGGTTAAAGCGTTGTCATTTAATTTGGATTTCAAAAAATGTTCATGGTTGTACAATTTTACAATATGGGATATTTATGAATCCCATTGTCCAAATGGATCACAATATGGTAGCAAATCTCTAAAGCTGCAACCATATCTGCAACAAAAATGCATCATTTCGGTTAATCTTAAAGGTCGAAATTGATTTGTTGCTGATTCTGCTGCTCTTCGATTTCTTGAAAGTGGATCCATTTGTGTAACATCTTCAACAATTAAATCAGTTTGTGGGGTTGGAATTAGGGAATCTGAAATTCGGGATTTTTAGGATTTAAGATAAAAATTTATATAATTTAAAAATATTTTAAAATGAAATATGTTTCAAAATAATATTTTAGTTTATACGCTTAAATTCATTGAATTTCGTAATTTGCAAAAAGAGCGTTTTAGCCTTTAAAAGATTAGTCGGATAAAAATTGATGTCAGAAATTTATGTACTTTTAATTAAAAATTACGGTAGTCTGATGAACTTGAAGTATGCTCAAAAAACGTACTTTTAATTGCAACAATTATAGCTAACTTTTATCTTTTAAAAGCTTAATGAGTCGTTTTAAAAGCACTTTTACCCACATATTTTATAGCCCCTTTTTTTGTTAATTCAAACAATGTTTTCTCTTTTTGTAATTACTTTAGACTTTTTACTTTAAACTAATTTGCAAAAAAAACTGAGACAAATTTAGAACTCTTTATTCTTATTTTTTTGCTATCCCTTTTTATTAATCTTTCCTTTTTTTGAACACCCTTTTTTAATTAATATTTAGAAATATTTTATAAAAAAAAGCCGTAAATAAAGCTTTTTTGATTTATCTTTTTAGTTGCAAAAATTTTTGGTTTTTTCTTTGAAAAAAATTAACTTTTCTGACGTCTTTTAAAAAAAAGATAATTTGCAAAAACAGAGATGGAAGGGTCAAAGAATCCCATAAATGATGGAATAGAATGCGTATTATTCAAAGAAAAAAATGCTTTTAACTATGCTCTTTTGGAATCAGAATTATAATGGGGGGTTAAATGGATCCTTTTTTTTTTCTTAAGAATGCTTCTTCTAAGATATTTAAATTGACTCAGAAAATTTTATCGCACTCTTTGGGTAAAAGTTAGTCTAATTAAAAGACGGGAACATTAATAATGGATATAAAATCACACGTATTTTGTATGAAAGAAGAAGAATGCGGAAAAAAGAAGGAAGCCAATGACAGATGAAATTTTTGAGGAAGATTTTGGAAGCTTAAAACACAAATTTGACTTTTAATATTGGTGTATAATTGTTAATATCCATTGTAAGCCTTTATTTTTGATTTATGGCTTCAATGAGATATCTTCCGGGAAGTGTTAACACATAATATTGGTCTCAAATGGAAAATTTTTGGTCTTCAAAATTTGTAATTTATGATTTTTAAAAATAAATATGTTTAAATTTTTAATAAAATCAAATTAAGGTTTTTACCAAATTTTTAGCAAATCGTTCATTCCTTTTTTCAAAACGATCATAAGCAATTTTGAAAGCAAAAATGATCAGCTTGGGTGGTGCAGTGGTTAGAACTTCGTGTTCTAGTTCCACACTCACGAGGTTCGATCCCCCGTGAGAGCCGCCGGATTCCCAAGATTGTTGCAAATTTTTTGTTTTTTCTTTGAAAAATAAGCGAAATATTTTAGTGTTAAAATGAAGGCTTCACTAAAATATGTGTTCGCTGATGTATAATTTTTTTTATAAAAATAGCTACAAAACAGAGATAAACGTAAAGCATTTTTCATTCAAGACCAAGAAATTACAGAGTATACCTTCTAAACCCCTTTTTATAAATCTCTAAATATTATTGAAAGCTTGTTTCAAACCAATTTTACCCTATCCAAAAAAGTGTCAAGTTTTCTTTCCTAAAAATTAATTCCATTTCCTTTTTTCTTTTAACAGCGTCAATTTCCGCTAAGCAAAAAAGAAACAAATATATTTTTCCCCAAAAATCAAGCATTCTATTGTCCCTGAAAAAATGGGAACTTCCTTTTGGCATTTTTTTTTGTTCTTTGTTAAAAAAATAGATTTCATGTAAAAAAAAGTTTTTGTTTCCTTTTTTTTAAATGACGTTAGTAAAAAATGTGTAACTTTTTTGGCAACAAAAAGCAAAAACATAGTTTAAGAATTTTTAAGAAAAGATTAAAAACTTTTTTTAAAACTTTAATTATTTTGTTTCGAAGAAATATGGGGGGACAGGAAGACCAGATTAAAGTGGATATAGTAAATCCCTTTGGTTTTCAAGTGTTCAAAAATTAGAGATAGTAATTTTTGGTTTGCATAAAAAAGCAAATACAATTTTTTAGTCGGCAGTTTTTTTAAAGTATAATTTTATACGGAGAAAAGTTTTTCAACTAAAATACAAATATTTGTTTTTGACAGGGGGTACATAAAATGGGGGAGTCGGTCGGGAAGTGCAATTATGAGAAAAATGTTGTTTTAATTAATTTGAACAAATTTGTTAGTCATTTTTAAAAAAGTACACGTAATATAAAATTGGGCAATTAAATAATTTTATAAAATTTATGAAATAATAGCATAATTTCGATAATTTCGGAAATCAAATATTGGTCAACGGAAATTGCAAAAACGCTTTTACCCCTCAAATAAAAATATTTTTTTCGAAAATATAGTACATTTCGAAATTTAAAAAAAAAACAAACCTGAAGAAGAACTTTCTGTATTTTCAATAAAACCTGCACTACGCTTTTTTCGCATTCCACATGTTAACTGCCATGCCGTGGCAAATGCTTCACCACCAGGAGGGCACATTTTTAAAGTTCCAAGAGAATTCCGTGGAACAAATGCTGAACAAGTGGTAGTTAAAAGTAAAATTGTAAATATTGTTGAAGCTAATTTTGATATTTGTGGAGGCATTGAATTTCTGCTATTATTATTATTATTTTTTGTTGTTGCTGATGTGATTGTTGTTCTTGTTGTGTCCATTGTTGAGGTCCAATTTCTGTAAAAAAAATTATAACATTTTGAAAGTATTTGAAAATACAGTAGTCCAAGGACAAAAAAAACGAAAAAAAATCGAGGAAAAACAAAAAACACCAAATATTTGAAACAAAAATAATACTTTCAAAGAACTCAAAAATAGAAGCCTTTGAAGTTCAGTACATTTGAAAAAACAAAAAATAATTCAAAAAACATAAAAAAATTGCATCAAAAATGACGCCAAAAAATAAGGATAAAAAACTCGTAAAACATTAATAATATTTTTTTCATTGAAAAACACAATAACATTTTTTTAATAATAGCGCATTTCTTCGTTATTACTAATATTACTGATAATCATGTTAATAGGGGATATATCAAATCTCTTTTGGAATAATCAAACATCCGTGAATTTTTTTGAAAAAATTCGAAAAATTTGATTTGCTTTTTTTAAAAACATTGGAATCAAAGAATGCCATCGAAAAAAACACGCAAATAAGAGGGTGGAAAAAAGAACATATTTTTCTTCGACTTTGAAATAAATGAACTCCGCCCGAAAAAATGCAAGTTTTTTTTTAAAAAGCAAAAAATAAATCAAAGACTCAAAAAAATAGGATTGGCAATAAATTTTTAAGAAAAATACGTTTCCTTGTCTTTTTTTTTGAAAGAGTCACGCCTTTCTTTTTGAAAAAAAAGTAAGTGAGATCGAGAAAAAATTTTGCTTTAATTGCTTTTAAAAAAGCAGCTTTCTTTTTTTAAAAAGGAAATGCTACAAAAAAAAAGGGAGCTAAAGAGATAAGAGTAATTTTTAAGAGAAAAATTTGGATTTAACAATCCTAAAATTTTGCATTAAAAGTTTTCTATAATTGAATTAAGTTTCTTAATTTTTTTGTCTTAAAAAGTTTGAGTCAAAAAAGTAAAAAATTTTATGTGGCATTTTTGATAAAACTTATTTAACTTTATTTTTGAAGATACATTTAAAAAAATTTAAAATACTATTTTCAAAATAGTTTTTAAATTAAAAATCTTTTAAAAAATGACGTTTGAGTCGAATCTAAAATTTTTGAAAAAAATTGTGTTTTAATATAGCCGTTTTTTAGTTTTATCATTGAATTTAAAAAGTGAAAAGGAAATGAAATGTGTTTTTTGAATGAAAGATTAAACGCTTTAAATATTTTAAGATTCTTTTTAAATCTGAAAATTTGAATACTGTATTTTTTATAAAAAATGAAAGACTAAAGTTTATACATTTTTTTCATTTTGTAACTTTTATAATTGTTAAATTAAAAATTTTATAATTTTTGGAATACTGTAGCTTGAACAAAACTTTTTAAATGCCAGAAAATACGGAACACATGATTTTATTAAATGAAAAGATATCTGTGTTAAATACTGTTTTAAATAAATCACTGAAATTCCCATGCTTCAATAAAAGAAAAGCAAAAATGCCAATAAATAACCCACAAACAAAAAATTTATTTTAACGAAATCAATCACACACCCCTCTCAAAATGAACTCATTTATTATCAAAATCTCAAAGTTCGTGCACATTTTTTTTCTGTTCCCTCCTTCTTAAAAAAACAAGACAAAGTAGTTCAACTTTAACCAAAAAATTTTTCACATTAATCTTAAATCCCAAATATTTTACAAAAAATACATGAAATTTATTTTAAAATAAAGTTTTATTTATTCTAAAAAAATTCATCCTTCCATTTAACTTATTATAATCTTTTCCATTTGTAAATTCAAAAAAGAAGAAAGCTGACTCAAAAAAAAGATGTATTTCAAAGTCATCTTTTAATTATCTTTTTTTTGTTAATAAAATAAAATATAAAGGTTTATATATATATTTAAATATATCGAACATCACATGTTTTCTTTTTTTTATTAATCTCCTCCACCTCTTCAAATAAATAAAAAATAAATAAATACAAAAAATATACGAATGATTTAATAAAAAAACACAAACATTTTTAAAAGCAAAAACATCGAGCTTAAAAAAGTTTTTTTTAAATCCACGTCAAAGAGGATTACAGTAACGAATTTTAAAGGAGGTATTAAAACTTGAAAATTTTTCGAAAGGAAAAATTGTAAAAAAAATTTCCGGGCAAAGAGTTTTGAAATTTCGATCAGTGTTGTTTTATATCTCCCAAAGGGATATTTAGAGTTGGATATGGAAAAAAGTTGCAAAGACTGGAAGTTTATATTTTATCCATTTTTTTCCTGGACTTTGAGGTCTTTATTTTTTTAAAACAAAATTTATGACCAACAAACACATCAAAATGCAGGATTTTAGCTAAACATGTCTCAAAAAAATTTCATGTAAAACAATATCCCACTTTTTGATTTGTTTCAAATTTTAAATGCTCAGAACCAACTACAGTATCCTCCCCGAAAAAGACAAAATTTAAACAGAGTTGATGAAAAGAAAAATGTCGAAGAAAGAATAAGAAATGACAAATTTCATAAAACGCAAAAAATCTAAACCAAGAATTTGTTTCTAAAAATCTGATGATGACGACAAACAATGGGTTGAAATTTAAATAAGCTAAAAACTATACTCTTTTAATGCCAATGCCATTCTCCCTTTTATTTTTTTCACAATGAAAAAGGAAAGAAAACACATTTGCATCAGACGGAAGAAAAAAAGATGACATAAAAATGAGTTCATTTTTTAACAAAATTTGGCGCAAATTTTATTTATTTTAAATTTAAAAAGACATTAGAGGGCGGTGTTTAAAGAGAGGCAAACGCTTCGATACACTTTTCAGTTTCAACATTTTTTTGAAATTGCATAAACCTGAAAATCAGGTAAAAGAACAATAGAAAAAATACCCTGATAATCAGGTTCATGTCATTTTCGAAAAAAAGAAGCTAAAATAAAAATCAAATCGTCGGTTCCCTTTAAAATAAACATATTCCTATCCAAAAACGATTTGTATAAATTTAAAAAAGAAAAAACACAAAAATTTAAAAAATCTTTCAATTTTCAACAAGTTTTAGCTTTTATTTTATCGAAAAAAAAACAATATTTTTGGCATATTTAATCAAAATTTAATTAAATCCCTTTAAATATTTCAAATTTATATTAAAAAAGATTATTTTTTGCTAATACTGAATTTTTAAAAATGAATAAGAATTATTCATTTTTCAAAAGTCCAGCTTAAAAATAGTTTAAAACAAAATTAAACTATTTTTAAGCCGGATAATTAAAAAAAACTGCTGATGCTGATGTTGCAAAGTTAAATATTGTATTAGTGTTTAAACGAGAGAAGAAGATTAATTATTGTAGGATCTGAAAAGTGCAGTTCAAAGATGTTCAAATGCTGTCGTAAGCATTGTTACAGTATTTTTAAAAAATAAAATTGTAAAAGTTAATGTAAACAAACAATCGTGTTTCAAAATTTGTAAATCAAAGTTTTTCTAGCAATAAAATTTAACTTTCTACCCCATTATTTTAACACGCCTTTAAAGCCTTTAAAATTTCACGTTTTACAAACTCATAAAATTTGTTTTTTATTTAACACGCAAAAACATAAACTCATGTTTATTGCGTTTTTTATTTGTAAAGTTTTTTGCAAAAAAATATTCATTGTTATTTATTTGTTTAATTTTTAACATTTAACACCTCTGCTTTTTATTTAAATTATATGAAATTACACACATTTTTGGTTTTTTGGTAAACAAATATTTCACTAATTGTTGAAATTTAAAATTTATTAGCTTAAATTTAATATTTGCTTTAAAGTTTTTAAACAAATTTTTCTGCTTTCCAACTTTTAAACTGTTGAATTAACTGCAAAAATGATGATAAAATTCTACTTTTTTTTTTTTTCCGCTTGAAACATTTTACTTTCATAACTGCTCAATATTTAAGTCATTGAAATCATTGTTGCGCAATATTATAAAAAATTAAAGTATAAAAAGGAAAGCTAAAATGATCAAATCAAAAAATAAGAAGTTTTTTGAGAAAAACAATTTTGTAATAAAAGATTGCGTTCTTGAAACGAAACAAATTAAAATCATCTCGAATTTTCCAAAGCTAAAAAAAGTTGAACGTTCGCGTCACAAAAAATTATCAACATTAAATTTTTTTAGCTCTTTAAAAGAGCCTCTTTCTTCTTTTATTAGTTTTGTTGAAATTTTTAGTTGCATATAATGTTGGTCATAGATATTTATTTTCCACGTTTTTCAAACCAAGTCTTCGATGTTCCACTTTTTCCCTTTTGTTGTTGCTTCTTCTTCGCGTTTTTTTGTTGTAATCTTCGTTCTTTTATACTTTTAAAGCTTTATTTATATATATTTGACCCTTTTTAGTTTTTAATTATACCTCTACACTAAAATCAATACATAATCAAAAATGTCTAAAATGGGAAGAATGGAATCTGATACTACACAAGATTCAGTTACAATCTTGCGTAAAAGTGCACCACCAATTAAAACATGTCGAACTACAGCTGTAAGTTGTAACTTATATTTACAAAATACTAATGATTAATCATCATTTTTATAGGAAATTGCTGCTGCTCAAAGACGTGGAGCTGAAATTGAAACTAGTAAGAAATTTGCTGCTGGTAGCAATGTTCAACATGGTATGCAAAAGAATGCATTAAAGTATGTTTTATACAATGTGCTAGTTTTTAAATGCATTAATAATGTTTTAGGCTTGATAATGAAACTGAAGAACTTCATCATGAACGTGTAAGCCTTTCACTTGGACGTGCAATTCAACAAGGCCGACAAGGAAAAGAAATGACACAAAAAGATCTTGCAACAAAAATTTGTGAAAAGATTCAGGTTGTTCAAGAATTCGAATCCGGAAAAGCAATATCAAATGCTCAAGTCCTTGGAAAGATGGAACGTGTTCTTGGAATTAAACTTCGTGGAAAAGATATTGGTAAACCACTTGCTCCACCTCCTGCAAAGCCTGCTGCAGCAACCAAAAAATGATGTGAAAGATGATGCGTAATGTTTATTTATCACGTTCCATTTATTATTACTATTACAATCTTTTTATTGATCATTTTTCTTTGTGTAAAATACTGGTCTTTTCTTTTTTGCCCCTAAAAATGTTGATTTTTTTGGTGTTCCTTTGTTTTTAGCTTTCAAATTGTGCAGGTATATTTTTATTCCAAAAAAATATGTATAAAACTTGTTAAAAAAAGATTTTGTTATCGATTTGTACACAAGGTTATTATTTAAACATTTGTAGTTTCTTCCAATTTAAAAAGAAGAAACTACGGAGAAAATTTTTTCCATTGATCTTTTTGTTTTTATCTTTGTAGTTAAAAATAGAGTATAGTTTTCGAGTTGATTGAATTGAAACAAAAAGGAAAGAAAAAACGTTAAAAATTTTAGTTGTTTGAACTTGAGAGAGAGACACACAAATGTTTTGGGTATATTTAATTTTGTTGTTTCCAATTTATTATGGACTCCGATATTTATGGGAACTAATTCCTGTTGGAAATATGAAAAAGCGGGCAGTATTTATTTCAGGATGTGATACAGGTTTAAAATCACATAGATTTTACAGATTTAAATATACCACTTTTTATTTTATACAGGTTTTGGAAGGTTGTTAGCTTTAAAATGTTCAGAAAGCGGAATCCCGGTTTTTGCAGGATGTTATACAAAACAAGTTTGTACTTAACAATAGTGTGATGTTTAAATAAATATAGAATTTAAGGGTGAACAAAATTTACAAGGTGAAGCAAAAGGTTCACCTGGAAGATTAGTCACATTTCCATTAGATATTACAAAAGATAAATCTGTTGAAGATGCAGCAGAGTATGTTAAAAAGAATCTTCGATCAGATGAAAGTATGTAATAAATTTTGTTCAAACTTTAAAGGCTTTGCTTTAACAAAATTTTTATAGTGCTTTGGGCAGTTGTAAATAATGCAGGAGTATTTAGTTGTTATGGACCAGATGCGTAAGAAATTACTCCAAAAAGTTTTTAACATCTTTTATAATTTTAGATGGACCGGAATTCAAGATTACAAAGATGCATTTGAAATAAATTGTATTGGACATATTCGATGCGTTCATGTAAGTTGGATATACGCTGTTAAAAGCCAGGAAAAATAATTGTTCAAATTTAGGCATTTTTGCCATTGTTAAAAAAATCAAAAGGTCGAATTATTACTACAACATCTGTAGCTGGACGTGTTTCTGTACCATGTGGGGCACCATATGCGGCATCAAAATATGCTGCAGAAGCATATATGGATGCAATAAGGTTTGTTTGTTTAAAACTATATTGTATTTTGTTGCATGTTTGGCAACATTTAAACACTATAGTGACGTCAAACTAATTATATGTGACATCTTATAGACAAGAATTACGCCCATATGGAATTACATGTTGTATCTTAGAACCAGAAGCATTCAAGTTAGTTCTTTTTTTCAGGTAATTTGTCAGAAAAGATTATGGGTATTCTTTCAGGACCGCGTTAGTTGATGAAAATGCAATGATTCAAAGAGTTAATAATGCATGGAATAAATTACCTGAAGAAACTAAAATTGCATATGGTGAAGAATATAAAAATCACTGTAAAACTTTAAACTATAAAAAAACAATGAAATTTGCTTTTTTAGTTGTAATGAAATGGAATACATTCTTTCATAAAACTGCAACCCCACATTTGCATTATGTTGTTGATAATTATTTTCATGCAATTACAGCAAAATTTCCCCGCTTTCGATATCGATGTGGTTGGACGGCATTGTGCTTTTGGATTCCAATTACATATCTTCCAACTGGTCTTCAAGATTTTATCTTTAATAAAGCTGCTGGAAAGGTTAATCTCCCCGATGATCTTCGAAATAAAAGTGATTAAGCATTTTTTCATTGTTAATTAATTTTAAGCAAATTTGATAAAATAACGTTTTCAATAATAAAAGTGATTAAAAAACTGTTAAAATTAAATTAATAAACTTAATTTTTTTGCTGATATTTTTTAAAACTTAAAAAAATATTTCAACACAAATTTTTTCAGCCGCAAGGGGCTGTCCAGATATGACGTCATGCAAATGGAAGGGGGAAGGGATACAGCCGCTGATGACGCAGCTTTGAAGTGCGGCAAAAGATCAAAGGGAAAAGTATGACGGAGGGGGGAGGGGTCCAAAAAACCCGATTTTTGTATGACGTCATATCTGGACATCCCCCAACTGTATTTAAAAAAAGAGTGCATTTGTTCTTCCAAAACTTTTTTTCACTCGTTTATTTTGCAGTGAAAAGAGTGCGTTTCTTGTGTTCTCTGCCGCTCGCAAAAACGTGTACAGAGATGCGCCTTCGTTTTTCCATAAAGTACCCTTTCAACAAATGTTCTTTATCGCTTCTCGGCCGTTTGGCTAGGATCGCTGTTTAGTTTCTGTTCTTATAGTTTTAACCAACTATACGATACTTATAAAGTATCACACAGTGGTTAAGAATTTTTGGGATTCCGATTATTTGAAGAAGCTTGCTTCTCAATAATCACGGGTCGACCTGGCAGTTTGCACTTTTGCCAGGAATGGCCCATCCCCCCATGGGGGGAAAAATAAATTATAAAGATTTATGCTTAAAAAGCTGTAACAAAACTTCTGTATTTTTTATTGAAAATGTTACATCAAATTTTTTACAGTCAAATAAGAAAAAAAAAACAAAGATAAACAATAAACAATAAATAATTATGCTTTTGGTGCCCCAAAAAGTTGAAGCAAATCCATTGGAAATGGAAAAACAATTGTTGAAGAATGTTCTGCGGAAATTGTATTTAAAGTTTGTAAATACCGTAATTGTAATGCAGTTGAAGATAATCCTTCTGCAGCTCGCTTTAAAGCAAATGAAGCTTGTTCTTCAGATTCTGATGCAATAATTCTTGCACGGGCTTCTCGTTCCGCTTCGGCAATTGCAGCCATACTTCGTTGCATTGATTGCGGAAGTGAAACATCTTTAACTTCAACCCTTTCAACTTTTACTCCCCATGCGTCTGTTGCAGTATCTAACACTTGTTTCATTTCTGCAGCAATTGCTTCACGATGTGATAATATTTCTGCAAGAGATTTTGTGCCCAAAACATTTCTGAGGGTTGTTTGTCCAAGTAATTCTGTTGCCTGCTTTTCATGGACAACATTTAAAACTGATGCTAGGGGATTAAAAATTCGAGTATAAATTACTGCATCAACTGTAACGGTTACAGAATCTCTAGAAAGAATCTGAAAAAAAAAATTTAATGCAAATTTTTGTAAAAGTGAATTATTCAAATTTTATGGATAAAGAAGATTATGCAAATTTTTTTGGCACTTACAGATTGTGGTCGAACATTTAAGGTTTTTGTTCGCATATCAACGGCAACAATTCGATCAATAATTGGAAGCCGGAATTTTACGCCTGGTTGAACGGCTTCCTTCAATCTTCCAAGTCGAAGCCAAACACCTCTTTCATATTCCGAAATAATTGTTAAACAAAAAAGCAGTGAAAACGGGAATGTAATTGTAAAAATAAAATATGCAACACCAATTAAAATTCGGCTCATTAAATCAATATTTGGTACTGGATCAACTTCATCAGATGGATGGGGATCAACAGATAAAGTTGTTGGGACAACTCTGGGTGGAATTGTTGAAGATGGGGGTGGGATAGGAATTGGCGTTGGTGCAGATAGTGGTGCAGGTTCAAGTTTGCTTTCTTCAAGTAATCCCATTTCAATTTCAGTTTTTTCCATTTTTATTTTTTAAGAAAATATAGAAAAGCAGCTGCTTACAAAAAATCGACAGTTATAACAGCGAACGAGAAAAAAAGGTCAAAATGGCACAGAAAAAACGCCATTCGAAAAAAGGGCCGATCTCATCTCATTCGACGACATGGGATACGATCGAGAAGAAAGAAAGAGAAAAGTGAGCTATTGCAAACATCTGGACGACGATTTTTTTGGCTTTTTTGTAAAGCAATGAGAATTTTTAATGAACGAGAAAAATGGCATTGAAAAAAATGGTTTAAAGATTGTATTTGAAAAACTGTCATTTGATATTTTTTGTTTTTCGTGCCATCTTTTTTATTTTCTCAAAAGAAAATAAAACTATCAATCAAGAAACAACAAAAAATTGAAAAAAGAAATAGTAAAATGTTGAATGAGACTTAAAAGCTACTGTATTTACAATCCCAAATTTTTTTGAAAGCTACAGTAATTCGAAAAGCTACCGTAATTTAAAAAAATAAAATTTATTCAAAAAAAGTATCACAAATAAATATAATAATACACAACCTTATAAAACAAAATTTTAATCTTTTTGTAATGGAGCATTTGGATCACCCCCTGATCGACCACCGCTTAATACCAAGAAATGACTTTGTAATTGTTCTTGCTTTTTAATTTGTTTTGATAAAGTTCCAAGTGGAGTATCAGATGAATTCATTTTCTTCAATTTTTCTTTTTTATCTTGTTGTCGCATACGTTTTTCAATTTGTTTTTTGCCAGGAGCTTTACCATGGAATCTAAAAATGTTTTATTATATAAAATCTTTAAAACTAAAAAATGAAACATACTTATGAGATAATTGTCTGAATGCAGCTTTTTGATCCATATCACGTCCTTGTGCATCTGTATAAGCAATTTCAACATTTGGTACATAATCACGCTTTTCTGGAAATGATCTTAATGGTCCACTACCAGTTGTTCCCATACGTTCCAATTTTTTGAGATGTTTGTCATCAATATCACTAAAAATAATTAAAATATTTTTTGAAATCGAAAATAAAAAACTTACTATTTACTAAATTCAACTTTTGCAACAAGTTTACTTTCCAAATGTTTTAGCGTTCCACCTCTTAATCGTTTAGCATTCGGATCTTCAAGATATCCTTTTTCACCAGCAAGTTTAAGCATGCCTGCGACACCTCGAGTTACATCAGCTTCTTTACCAAGAACATTTTCGTATTTGTCTTTGGTATTCTTTTCATCATCATCTTTTGTTCTTTCACCTTCTTCTGGAGATGATGAACGACCGCCACGATGTCGACGATCTCTTCGATCACGTTCTTTTTCTCGATGTTTTCGATCATCACCACGTTCACGCTCTCGATGCTTACGATCATCTTTCTCTCTTCGTTCGTCTTTATCTTTTCTTTCATCACCACGATGTTCACGATCTTTTTCTCGATGACTTCGTTTCTTATCCTTTTTATGCCGTCGTTTTTCTTCATCAGAATCATCATTTTCTTGCTTTCGTCGTTTTACACGTTCTTCTTTTTCAGCAAGTTCTTTAGCCTGTTCGGCAAGCACTTCAGAATAATCAACATCATCATCACGATTTCCAGCAAGTCCAATTGTAGGAATATTTCCAATTGTTTTATAATATTCTGATGTTGAATCAAAGATAATTTGTTTTGAACCTTCATTATTATCATCATCAACTTCCATTTCATCTTCCTCTTCTTTTTTGATTTTTGAAAGCATTGCTTTTACTTGTGCTCCACTATCAGTTGTATCATTCTTATTCTTTTGTGCTTCAGCTTCACGAAGTCTTCTCGCTTTTTCAAGTGCAGCCGAAAGTTCATCTTCTACTTCATCATCAATAACAACACCTGCAAGATTATCCATTGATTCAAAATTATCCTCTTCTTCCTCATCTTCTTCTTCTTGCTTTTTAAGCTTTGATAATAATGAATGCATTTTTGTTTTATTGATGGTTGCACCCATTGTATTTTGAAATCGTTCTTTTTTAATTACTGGAACTTCATCTTCAATTTCACCTTCTTCTTTATCAATTTCCATTTTTGTTTCACCTGTTGTAGTTGTGCCATTTCCATTAGATTCAGTTGCACTTTCACCATCTGCTCTTCGACGAGCTTTTAAACGGTCTTCTCGAGCTTTTTGTTCTTCCAAAGTTTCTTGCTCCGGTTCAGGAATGAGTTCATCAACTTTTAGTGCCTTTCTTTTACGTGATTTTGTTCCATCCTTTTTCTTTTTAGGCTTTCGAAATGAAATCATTTCTTCTTCTGTATAAAATTCACTTGCAATTTTATACTTTGGAGTTTCTAATGTTTGAAGCTTTCTGTTTGCCATAAATAAATTTCTTTTTTGTTGTAGTTCTTCTGCTTCTCGATTAACATCAACACCACCATGTTCATCCAATTTAAACGTTTCACGAGCTTGTGGACCATCAATTCCTTCATCATATTTTGAAAAAAGATCTTTTCTTTTTACCTAAAAGTTATCTAGTTAAAATACAGTACAGTACCCATTGTTTAAACTTACAACTCCAAATTCATCAACTTCTTCTTCATCGTATGGATTATAACCAGATTTCTTTTCACGAATTTTACGATTTTTTTGAAGTTGTTCAGAATACATTAAAGTTGGATTAATGAGAACTTCTTCATCATCTTCATCGAGAACACCTGAAAGAAACGAAGTAATTATAATCGATGCACAAAGATTAGCTTACTTTTATCATCCAAAACTAAAATTTGTTCTTCACCAGTAAGGAATGTATCTTTTGAATGTCCAACAATCATTCCAGAAGTATCTTTTCCTGCATTTGATAATGCTCCAGGCTTTCTTACCTTTTTTATTACAGGTGCAGCAGATTTTTCAGCATCTTCATCCATCTGTTCCAATTCTTTAGCTTTTTGTTCTGCAAGACGTCTTTGCTTTTCAACCCATGTTTCAGCATTTTCTTCTTCATCTGAACTTGTATCTGCAAGACCTTTGCTCTTCAGCTTTGATTGAACAATTCGTTTTTGTTTTTGTAGTTCAAGCTTTTCTTTAATCTTTTCAGTCTTTTTCTTTTGTGCTAAATTTTCTGAAGGTTTATGAACAAATTCCATTCCATCTTCTGTTACAATCTTCTCTTTTGGATCACCACTTTCACTTTCACGAATTGTTGGACCATCATCAATTTCAAGGGGAGCTAAACCCAGTGAAGCTCGCATTTTATTCGTTCCTTCAATTGACATCGAATCAGCACTAAAAAAAATTTATTGATTAATACTTATGTATAGAACCTTTAACAATAAACTTACTTTCCACCTCCATCATGGGTTGGCGAGCCGGAAGATTCTCGCCTTCTCGACCTCAAAATAGATCAAATGGTTATTTGTGATAATCATATCAAATGCTTAAACCCAACAATAAATCTGTCACTAATAAATTTTAAAAAGAACTTACTTTTTTGTTTCTCGATGTCGATGTTCAGACGAATGCTTTTTATCACTCGTATCTGAATCTAATTCATGCTTACGCTTTTTTGCGTAGCGTGAAGACATCTTTTTTTAATCTTTTAAAGTCACAATTGGTAAAATAAATCGAAAAAAAGATTTAAATAAAATTGTATTTTTATTGCGAAAGTTGGAAAGAAAACATTTTTTTATCAAAGCACTAATTTTCGTTTTAAGAAAATTTTATTTTTTTTTAGTTTTACTTGTCACAAGTAACTTGTGAAATAAATGTTGAAGTGGGATAAATTTGTTTCTGTTTTTGAATTAACCAAGATTTTTGAAAACCTTTCTTAAAGGAATATTCGTATGAAGCTTCATTTAAATTTTCATAAGCAGAAATATGAAGGGAATGTGGGCTATTATTTATGGCATTCTTTTTCCAACATTTTTCGTTTTCATTATTAAAAGATAAACTGTTTGAGTATTTGGGACATAAATCAGTGATGGATGATTTTTTCCATGTTTGTAAATTTTCCTTTATTCCATCAAAGCTTTCAGCGACTGTTGAAACTGATAAATTTAAAACAAGTAGTTGCACGTTGTAATTTTTATCTTAACAACTCTTTCTGTCTTTGAAGTTAATGTTTTAACAAAAACTTAAAAATCATTTTTCCTTAAAATAACAATATTCTTTTTTCGTTTAAGCATCGTAAAAAATCTCGGAACTGCAACAGGGATATGCGGAACTCCGCTTCCGTAAAATACGGAATTCCGCCCTTTTTTTCACTTCCGGTTCCGGTTCCGCTTCCGTAAAAAAAGCGGCGGAATTCCGTGAATTTATTTCATAAGTTTTTCGTCAATTTTTATTAATTTTTTAAACCACGCGCAAAAAGAACTGCTTCTAAATTTTATCTGCTTGCATTTGGGAATTACGAAACAAAAAAAGTTTGAGAACATAACAATACTTGAAAAAAAAATTCCGCTTCCGTAAAATACGGAATTCCGCCTTTTTTCAGCTTCCGCTTCCGTTTAACAGATTTGCTTCCGTTCCGCTTCCGTATAGAAATTTTACTTCCGCACATCCCTGAACTGCAACAATAATTTTAACCGCATTTTTTTATCACTATATAATTTGCTATTAAATTGACTTGGAAATATATTTGAACATTTGAAATTTTGATTCAAATTCAAATCACAATATCTTTTATCAGTATCATTGTTAAAATTATCAAAAGATTTATGCTTATCTTTTGAAAATAAAGTATTTTCTTTTGTTGTCATCTGAAAAAACCATTAGTTTACGAAAAAATATATTTTAGACGATATTTTTTTGTAAAACGGAAAAAAAATATCGTCTATCTTTTTTCTAAGACATTAAGACGCTTTTATCCTGCAAAATTCAAACAAACACGATAAAAAAACATCGCAAAATATTGTAAATCTTTAAAAATCAAAATAAAGAAAGTTCATCATTTTTTGTCAAATGGTTTAAATTATAACTTAAAAATCGGATAAAATGCAATCAATTTAAAATCCAAAATTTTTTCAATAATCAAAAAATTTATCTTATACAATTTTGAAATTTCATTCAGAAACAAAACAAAAAAAAATTTAACGAGCAATTTGAATTCCAAGAATTGTTGATTCTGAACCAGCAGATTTAATAGTTTTTTCGAAGCAATAAAAAGTAGAATTTGATTCATTAACATTAACATCAAAATCTTGGCAAATAAATTTACAATCATCAAAATTCTAAAAAGAAACTTTTGTATATATTATATTTCAAAAAATATAACAAAATTTCTTACCATAAATCCAACTTTGAGAAACGTAACATTTATCTTTGGTGGAACTTTTGTTGCTTCTTTAATGTTATCAATAAAAAGTTTAATGTAATGTTTAAGTATACTTAAAAAACAGGAAATATCAAATGCTCTTAAACGATTATCAACAGGTTTTGTAACAATATTAAATTTGAAAATTTCAATTGAAGAAAACCAATCCATTAATTTATCACATTTCAAATGAAACCATTGTTTAAAAAAAGATCCATTAAAAGTCATTTGTTTGACAGAAGATAAATGAGGACTAAAATATTACTATAATGTGTAACAAAAAAACGTTGATATACATACGTGCATTGAAAAGATTTCATATCCAAATCTAAATCAGAGAAAAGTTGATAAACATCAAAATCAGATGTAAATTCTAATATATCGGTTTTACAACAAAAGTTTAAATATTGAAAATCATTAAATTCTGTAAGAGTCAAAGATTTGAGTTTAAAAGAATCACGAAAGATTTCATTCATAAAACAATTTGGAATTGTCATATTTTTGAGAGAAGATGATAAAATAGTCAAACAATCAATAATGTATGAAGGATTTGAACTAAATTTATAAGAAACATAAACTGCAGTTAATTCTAAAAAGGATAATTGTTAAAATACATAAATTAGATATTCAAAAAACATACGCTTTTTTTCAGCAATTCTATCAAAAACTGATTGATATTCAGGAATATATTCTTCAATGAAAAGGGTATCTATACGATTAACATTTGAATTCAATAATAATTTTGTAAGTCGATTATTTGAAAAATAACAAAGCTTATTTTCCTGAAAAACAACATATATTAAACAAATAAAAAGAAAGAAAGAACATACCCATCCAATAATGAAATGATCAGCATAAAGTTTAAGAGCTGTTGCAGAAGCAAATACATTTTCCATAGCTTGGAATTGTTGCTTTCCAGAAAGTGCAAATTGAATTACAGTATCTGAATTTCCATCTTCTATAAGTTTCTTTCCAATTTCAAAAAGAATTTCAGGAATTAAGCAAGGCATTTTTGGAATAAAATTTAATAGAAAAAAATGTAAATCGCAGTAGCTGAAAAAAGTTTGAAGTGAAAATTGTAAAGAAAAAAGTTTTTCTTATTTAAATTTTTTTGCAACAAAAGGCTTTGTTTCGGAAAATTTAAATAAAACAAAAAAATTCTTTAGGGCTATTTCACGGGCAACCATAGGAATTTTTCAACCAAACGCAATCCAAAGTTGACGACTGAAAGGGTGCAATCATTCGTGTTGATACCAATTATGTTTTTGGACAAAAAGAGAAATTTTTGTTTTTTTTTTGCTTTAGTTTTTCTGTCTTTCACATCGAATCGAAGGGGAATTTTCAAGAGATTTTTCGTTATTTTTCATAAATTTTTTCCTTTATAATAAAAAAAAGGCTTTATTCTTTTCCTACGAAAAATTACGAAAAACGTTTTTTTCACATGGCGTTGAAAAACATTTGCCAGCTATTGTCTCATAAAATTTCCCTTTTTAAAAGAAAAAAATTCGATGTGCTCTCTCAACACGAATGATTGCAACCTTTCAGTCGTCAATTTTGGACTGCAAATTTCTATGGTGGGCAAAAATTCTTTTCTATTGATTCAAAAAAGCTTTTGATTAAGAATTTTTGATAACACATTTTAATTTAGCCAATAATTTAGCGTTCATGAAATACTGTTTATTTTACAAAAGCGACAAAAAACAATTTTATTGTCTTATAAATTATATAAGTTGACATAGCACATAAAATCAAGTAACAATTACAAACCTTTTTTCAAAATGTTTATTTAAATTAATAAATGAAAGTAGTTTTTTTTGACGAAAAAAAATATATAACAAAAATTTATTAAATAAAAAAACAATAATTAACGAAAGGAAGAGTTTCCAAATATGCATTTGTAAAAGTAAATTGTATTTTTACAAGATTCTTCATATGATGATGATCGTTTGCTTCGGATTAAACTTCTTCCCAAATTCGTTAATAACTTTTTTATGTTTTTAAACATTAAAAAATAATTCCACTTTTGCAAATTTTACTTTGTACAAGATTATCTCTGTTTCAAAGAAATCATCGTCTTTTGAAACATATCATTTTTTAACACAAAAAACCCATCTTTATCAGCACATTCTTTTTTCTGCAAGCAATGATTTAGAAGAAATACCGTAGAATTTCTATTTTTAATTTAAAAATTATATTCAAATTAAAGTTCTTTGTATTTTGTTTTATATATTAACACATCAAAATTATGCAATTTATTGAAAGAAAAACACCAAAAAATGTTATTTTGACTTTTTGAGGTCACTTTCTTTTATAAATTTTGACAACTCTTTTTTTTTACCTCTTCGATTACCACCAAAGAAAAAGACGCTTACCGGAAATATATTTTTCTTCAATAATGACCCAATTTTCTTTTTTTTTTCACGTCAAAAAAGAAGACCCTCATTTGTTACTGTTTTTGGAGGAGAGAGAAAAAAAGTAAATTGCAAATATTCATCATTTTTCTTTTCTTTTTTTTCAACATTAAAAAAATATAAAGAAAGAAAGGATAAAAACGTAATAGCAATTTTGAGGGATAACTTTTTTGGTGGAAAAGATCTTTTAAAGCCTTTAAGGATGAGTTAAAAAAAAGATGATTTATATTCCTTTTTGATGAGCTGATAATTGCTGGAAAGGGCAGTAAAGACTTTGTAAAGTGAAAAATAAAAATAAAATGGAATTGATGAATGTAAAAAAAACATTTTGATGGAGGGCTGTGTTTTCTTTTAGTCTAAAATACCATCTCTGGAAAGTTTTTTTATAAATGAACCTGAAAATCAGGCAACAAAAGCTTTATTATTTTTTTTTGTTTTATTTTCGTAAAAAATTGAAAAAAAAAACCATTCTTTTGCCTGATTTTCGTGTTAAATTGTTAGAATCTTTGTAAAGAATGGGATTTCCCGGTTTATCTTTAATATAAAAAATGTTGATTTTTTCATGAATAACTAAAATGTTATCGTTTCCTTACAAATTATTGATTTTTTGCAATTTCCAACTTCTTTAAAACTTTCTATTTTCATTTTTTGTAAAAAATAATTTGTTAGATTCAAGTTTCCGAAAAGCGTTTTGTTCGTCAAGATCAAGTTGGTCCTCCTAAAATTTGAAATTTAATTACTTGAAAATTTTAAATTGGAACGTTTAACAGTTTTTAGATATTTGAAAAAATTAGTTTTTTGAAATCATTCAATTTTCAAACTTCTTGTTTTGAATTATTACTCATATAATCTTATTCTAACGTTACCTAAATATTTATTCAAAAACAACTTCTTTATTAAAACTAATTTATCCACCAAAAAGAATGTAACA
Organism: Panagrolaimus sp. PS1159; assembly: GCA_963922195.1. Taxonomy (NCBI): domain Eukaryota; kingdom Metazoa; phylum Nematoda; class Chromadorea; order Rhabditida; family Panagrolaimidae; genus Panagrolaimus; species Panagrolaimus sp. PS1159. The sequence continues at coordinate 1,176,614 of CAWUHW010000024.1, forward strand.
GCTTAAACTTGACCTTGACTCTATTCCTTTTTATTTTCCAAAAACGTTTTACTCCAGAAAAAGGAACTATGTTAAGTGAAAAAGAAATAAAGTTAAGAGTTCTGCAAAAAAACTTACATAATATTTGTCATTTTTTAAAAATTTCAATTCTTACAAAAATGTCTCATTATGAATAAATAATTTTTCTACATTTCTGTTTTCTTAAGAAAATTATTTATTATTATTTCTTGTTCGATATCGTAAAAAAAATGGAATCGTTTTTTTTTAAACGTTTTCTCACTGTCAAAATTATAATAACTTTTTTTTCTTCAAAAGGCAATTTTATGAGGATTAAGGTCGTTAGATTCTTTTTCCTCGTTTTTGTTAGGGCGGCATAAATCTGAAAAAAGAAAGAAAATGTAAAGAAATTTGAGTTACAAAAAAAAAATTAAACGGGATCGGTTTTGTATAAATTTTAATATTAGTAGGGTTTTTCTTGGGGGAGATTTATGTTGAAAAAATAGATTATAGGTTTCTTGAAGGAAAACAAAACAATTTTCAAGATTTATAAAATTTTGAAATCCAAAACATTTTTTTATCCAAAAATGAGATTTTAAAAATCCAACAAAAATTCATTTTTTTTTCAGACAATCAATTGTATTCTTTTTTTCAAAACCACCAATTTCAATTAAATTATTTTCCCTATTTTTTGACAACCGATCCCAAAAAATAAATTTGACCGCTTCACTTTCATTTTTAAGAAACGTTCTAATTTTCAGACACCCTTTTTTTCTTTTAAATTCAATTTTTTTCTAAGGTAAAAAAACTGAATCCAAAAAAAGAGAAAGAAAGAGAAGTTCAAGCGCGCGAGATCATTATAAATATTTTTTCCGTGAAAAAAATCCTTAATTCAATTTCATTTTTTATTTTACCGGAATTCAATCCATTTTTTTATTGATGTGAGAAATTGAAAAGTTGTAAAAAATTAATTTAAAAGCATTATTTTAGATTATTTTTTATTTAAAGGTTTTCAATGGAAAACGACAGTTATTTATTTTTGGTGTAATTTTGCTGTTTTTGGATTACTATCATTTTTGAAAGCATTTTGAAAAATTGATTTTTGCTTTAATAAAAAAATGAATAAATTAATTATTTTTGTATATATTTTGTTTTTGATCTCATTTGTGAATGGACTTCCAAGTCGACGAGCTCGTTGCGCTGTTGAATGCTATCTTAAATGTGTTTCATCTGGAACGGTAAGCCCTCTTATTTAAATTGCTTTTTAAATATTTTTTTCAGCCAAATGCAGTTTATTGTAATTGTCCGGATGATTTTTCTGAATGCAATTCAATAACCGATGAATTTTTAAGGGGTTCGTTAAAATTTCAAAGGATGATGCAATTTCCAATTAATTAAAAAAGTTTTAGCTCGAACAACAACCGAAGTTCCAGCTGTTGAAACAATTTACAAAGATGTAAGAACGATAAAAGTTATTCTAAAAAAGCCGTTTCCATCTTCTTTCATTTATGTATTTGAATATTCAGCAGTTAGCGATTTTAGTAATAAATGGATTTATGCTGTAAGTTTTTTATCGGAATAACCAATTTGTATAATTTAACTTTTTCAAACACAATTTAAGGGTTCTTCATCCTCTCCACAAATGACATTTACAATTCCGGATTCGTGTCGAGATTATCAATTTCGAGTTTTGGTCGTTGTAAGATCCACTGATCCCAAGAATCAACTTGTTGTTTTTCAACCCCGTGCAATTCCAGTTGAACTTCCAAATTTTTCTATTCCAACTGAAATGGTTTGTTTTTACAAATTTTATTTTCCATTAAAAAAGCCCGTTTAAGATCCGCCTTGATCCACCTCGGCAATCAAGTGATGGGCAGTCATTGCATGTATTTGTTTCATGGCAAATTCCACAGGGTTATTTTGATTCTGATATTATTGGTTATGAATCACCTGTTGCTTATCCAATTCGATGTATGATACCTGAAGATTCACTTTCTCAACCTCGTGTGGTACTTGAGAGTTAATGAAATTAATACCATTCTCTTTACAAAATCGTTTCAGGAAAAAGTTCAAGATGGCGCAAGAATGCATTTAAATTTGCCAATTGATGTTTTGGATGAAAATTGTCGAATATATTTAGAAGTTCGAATGCTTGCAAAATGTGAAAGAGTTGTGCCATTTGATGTTCAAGCTTCAGTGGAATTAAATTGCCAAAAATTTCCAATGTTAGATTATTGCAAAAAAGAAATGTCTCCACAATGTGCAGAAATTGTTGATGTTTGGGGTGAAAATGGTAAAGCACAAATTGTTTGGCAGCCACCAGTACCAAATCGGATTCCATTGTATTATTCAATTAGTCATGGGGTTACAAGGTCACAGGTATGGGGGTACAACATTCGAGTACAATGAACAAATTTTTTCTATTAACTCAATCTGACTGACAATCAGGCAAAAAAACTTTGTTGTTTATTTTTCTATTTCAGTGATAAAAAATTAAAAAAAGACAATGCTTTTTTGCCCCATTTTTAGGCCAAGTTATAAAAAAAAGTTATTTTGTTGTGGAACATATCATTTAAATAATTTCTCTCGACACGAAAACAAAATTATTCACTATATTTTAGGGAGCTTTTCCATTTGTTACCCGAAAAATTATTCAACATCATGAAATTCGAATCCCCGGAAATCAGACAAGGCTTGAAATTCCTGCCCAACCCGGTGTACAATCTGGCATCCAAATTTGTGCAGTATTTTCTGAAAGGCAATCTAAAAATCCTTTTAATATTGTTCCAGTTATCCCATTTGTATGCAAAACTTGTGGAACACAAAGTAACATTTACTTTTATACTTAACAATAGCTAAAAATAAAATTTTTTTAGTTCAACCAAATTGTATTGAATGTACAAAAGTTGAAGATTTAGAAAATATGGTTCCAATTGAATGTTTATCACAGAATTGCGCAACAAATAATTTATCCACACATTTCATTTCAATGAATACTGCAAATTTAAATATTAAAGATTCTAAAAAAGAGAATATTATTGTTAATAGTAATTCTTTGAATCCATTACAGCGGCATTCAAAAATTGTAAGTTTCTTAAAAAAGTAATTCTGAATCAGCGAAATCGAAATTTCGATTTGTTTTCCAAAAGTTTTAACGAAAAATCCTAAATTTCTCTCCCAAAATTTTTAAATTTTCCAACGTTTTTAGATTTCAACGGAAAAAGCAATTCCTGTAAATTCAGATTTTGAAGATCAACCTTTTCAAACTAATGGAACTTTGGATTTACTTTTTGGTGCTACAACTGATTCAACTGGAAGTGATGGAAGTGATTTCGATCTAACAAGTACCACATCACTTCCTGCTGAAACAACAACACCAGCTGAAGTAGTTGAGGACACCGCTGCAGCTTGGACAACAACAACAGAAGAAGAAGAAGAAATTACAACAATTGTTGAGACTACAGTTGAACCAACAACAACAACAACCACAAAATCTACTTCAACTTCTACAACGACAACAGCTGAAACATCAACAACAACGACTACATCATCTAGAGTTACAACCACTGAAATCCCTGAAGATGTTCAAAAAGGTGATGTTCGATTGATGCCAGTTATTACACCTTCAGATAATAGTGAAAATTTTGAAGAAGATATTACTGAAGGTACCATTACATATTAATTTTCATATTAAAATAATATTTTCTTTAGAACCTCAAATAGCAACAACAACAACTTCAAAATCAAAACCCCGAACAACCCAAACACTTCCAATAGTTGAATATGAAAAGCGACCAACAAATCGACATAGAATTGATGGAATTCGATTACATCCAAGTAAATCCCAAAAACCTTGTAAACAAAAGAATGGAATCATCTGTGAATTTGGTTGTATGGATAATTTAAGGTTTGTCACTTTTTTTAAAGTCAAAGTGGAAGGGGATTTATATTTTAAATAAGAATAGTACTCCAAAGATGTAATTTAATGACTTTTTATTCATTGAATTGTTCATAAACATGATGTAAATTTTAAATTACTACAATACTATAAATAATTTTTTTTACATCATAAAAACATTTTTTCCGTTGGGATTTGAAGCATAAAATTTTATTACTGCAAAATTTCAATTCTCACGTGCTTCTAAAAACCTATTTTTAATTTTATGAAATTTTTTTAAAACATCATTTTAAAAATTTTAATAAAATGTTTTTTAGATGTGATTGTCCAAAATCTGAAAAATCTTGCATTCGTGGAATTCATTGCCCATTTGTGAGGGATCTTCGAGCAATTTATGAAAATTCAAATAAAACTCTAAAACTTTTTTCTAAACAAATTTCAAGTGTTTTAAAGAGCGCAAAAATTTATGATAAAATATATCTTGAATTTGGTGAAATTGGTCCTGCAACGACCGAACTTTCTCGAACTTCATCATCATCTTCACAGCAAGGATCAATGGGAATTGGAAAGGGTGGAGTTGTTGGAGATTTTGTTTTTACAACACATGAAAAAGAAAGAGCTGTAATTACATTAGAAGTATGCCAAGAATTGATGTTTTAAAATCTAAAAAATAATTTTTAGCATACAAATATTTCAAAATTATTTGATGAAATTCCATATATAATGTTTGTTGAAAAACCGTTAAAAGTTGGGGAAATAAATTATGGTTTAAGTGTTTGTGCATTAAATAGTTCGTTAGTGCCTGTAATAATGGATAATGTTTTTATGGAGCAAAGTTTATTCAATGATAATTCAATCAGCTCTTTTACGGCAAGTTTTTAATCTCTCAAAGATTTTTTAAAGGAAAAACTGATAAAAAAAAGTTTTTTTAATTAAAATAATTTTTATAATTAAAATTTTTGTTTTAAGAATTCTACATATATTTATTACTGTAAGTTTCTATTTTATGACTAAACCTGAAAATCAGAAATTTATCAGAACGATTATTTTTATTCCTGCTTCAAATTTTTAAAAAATTTTAACATATTTTTTTTCTCGAAATGACATGAACCTGACAATCAAGCAAAAGAACAACAGGTTCATGCAATTTCGAAAAAACAAGTTAAAAATAAAAAATGTATCAAGGGTCCCTTTAAATAAAAAAATTGCTCCAATGAGTCCCTGATTTTCAGGTTCTCTCATAAAGAAAAAAGTATTTTGGAAAATTTCGTTTTTCAAGTTTTTAATATTTCAAAAATGATTAATCTTAAGTGTTTTAAAAGTTCAATTTGGCTTTTTATTAAAATTTCATAAAAAATAATTTTCCATCCCTTTTTTAGCAAACTCTTTTATCTCCAATTGATTTAAATGAAGATACATCAGATACTGCAAAACGTTCACTTTTACTCGTTGGTGCACCATTTTTAATTATATTTATTACTGTAAGTTTCTATTTTAATTTTACATTTATAAAAAAAACAAGGAACCAATTTTGCAACCCTTCTTTTGCAATCCATCATTCATTCAATTATAATGAAAATATATGAATGATTCAATTGTAAAAAAAGGTCAATCGATCATAATCGATTATACGTTTTTTTTGTCATTTTTGGTTTCCCTTTTTTTAACCAAACATAAAAAATCATTGTCCAAAATTTAAAAAAGAGAGAAGCATAAGAATTTTTTTTGTGGTGGTCGATTTTTTTTGACGCCGACCAAAAAAAACTGCAGCAGCAAAAAAATAAACACTGATAAAGTGTCTGCTATGACCAGACAAGACCAAAAAAAAAATAAATTAATGGTTTTTATTTATTTACAAGCACTTTTTACATTTTTAGATAATAATGATTGGAACATTTTTATGCATAAATATTATTCGAGATAAACGTCGTTCACCATCAGAAAAATTTCGAAGACGTGGAATTTTAAGGGATCAATCTTCAACACATTTTACAGGATTTCGACCAAATTTGGGTATAAATAATAATAGCAGTAATAATAATAATAATATTACAAGTATTGGAATTAACACCCCTTTGGATAGTGGAGATCGAACACAATCTGCAAGATTTTTTCCAAGAAATGTACATTTTTAATTTCTATTTTTATTATTTTTTAAGGATTCAATTTTATTAATTATTTATTTGGAATTTGTTTGATAAAAAATATTAGAGAAATAAGTACAACATTTTTTAATAGTACAAAAAATGAAAGAAACGCGAAAAAATATAAACGTTTTTACATTGACCTTTTTGACCAATTGAAAATGACAGTTTAGTCATTTTACAAGTTGATAATTTTTTTCTTTTAAACTAATTTTCAAAAAAACCTTAATCAACTTCAAAAAAACAGTTTGGATTTGTTACACATGTGAGCAGAATATACTTGAAGCAATGTACGATCAGACAACTTAATTAAGACATTATTTGACAAAAAATCACTTTATTTTAGTTTTTAAAAATGACAAATATAGGATTTTAATTTATTTTTTAATAACAAATTTTTAAAAATCAAATTTAAACAGAAAACAAGTTAAGCAAAGAATGATGCAACACTTGTTGTGCTTGATCATTTGCGGTCATTTAGAACGGCATTTTTCGATCATAAGATCAACATCATATATGTCTTTATGTTGATCTTGTTGTTGACCACTGAAACGATATTTTTTAATGGCTTTTTTTGTGAATTTAGTTTTCAGCTGGTAAAAAAATACTTAATTTAAAGATAATCAGTTAAAAAAAAGTTAAAACCAAACTGAAGAAAAACCAAACAATGCAAGTTGAAGTACCTGTGTTGTACTGCTTCTTTGAAATTTAAAACGCCACTTTCAAATATGAATGGCATTTTATTTACTAGTTTTGTAACAGTTTTAACATGGAAGTGTTTTATTTATTGGCCTTAAGGGTTTACAAATGAAAAACAAGTTCAAAACATACAGCCGAGGTACATGGTGTTGTAGATGTAGGTGTAAACTTATAAAACGGCATTTTTGACTAAATACTAGTGGATTTAGTTTTTAGCTGATTTTACATGTAATCATTGATAACATATAAAATTCAAATTGAAAAAAAATCAACATTTCAAATCCATGTGCGTACCTTTGTTGTACAATACTGTTCAATGCCATTTTAGACAACATTTTTTGACAAAAAATGGCATTTATTTGCTTTAATACGATTCTGTTAAAGGTAAATTACCTTTTTCATTGGTTTTTAAAGTTTACAAATAAAAAACAAGCTCAAAACAAGATACACTATGTACATTTTACTGTAGAGATGTAGGTGACCTTATATAGTACTTCTTGACTTCTGGAACGGCATTTTTTGGTCAAAATAGCATTTTATGTAAATTTTTGTGATTCCAACAATGAGAAAAAAACTTTATTTATTCGTATACAAAGCAAAAACAAACAAAAAAACAGTCAAAAATATTGCAAAACGAGAAAAAATTGAAACATACGACTTCTGGAGTTCATTCAACGCTGATTTTTTTGGAGATTCTGAATCTTGGCATGGCATATCTCTAACGGTGATGGCACTACGGGTTTCCGGGACTTTCTGCTCTGGAAGGCACTTAGTGCCATCAGAAAAAAAAGCGTTAAAAACGAGACCCTGGAGCCCAACACCTTCAAAGACATACGATGCAAAATGTACGGGCACAACGCGAGTACATTTTTTGAAAAATAAAATAGCACAACGCTACATATTTTGAGGTCTTTTCTCTCTTCTACATTTGATATTTCGACATCCGAAAGAATACAACCATAAGGGGGACTTTTTTCTGATACTCTGTTTTTCTCTCAAAAAAATTTGTAGGGAGCAAAAAAATGAGAAAAAAAAGCGGAGAAAAATATACATACGAAAAGGAATAGAAAAAAAAGTGAAAGAAAAAAAAGCGAGAAAATAGCCTACCCAACCGGTTGACGAACGATAACAAATGGGAAACTGAGCGAGCGAGCGGCAGTCAGCGACAAGCACCCCTCTTTTTCTTTTTGCGCTACTACAGCAGAGCGGTCTTGCATTATTTTTTTTAGAAGGGGATGTTTGAAGGGAATGAAAGAAGGAAAAGAAGAAAAAAGGGAATGGGGGAAGGCGGAGCTGCTGGCCCAAAATGGACCAAGTGTGCGCGCGCATATTTTACAGAGAAAAAATTTTTTAAGGCGTGGTACTCGTTGAAAATATAGCATAAAGCTTTGAAAGGGTCAGAAAAGAGAGACTGGCCAGCAATGCTTTGACATTGGCACTAGAAGTAAGCAGCTGCAGCTGGTAATGAACAAGAAGTGGTCAAAAGAGATTCTGTCTTTTTATATATGTGTACGTTTGTAGAGTGTGTGTGTATTGAAAAGAACCTCGTGATTCTAATGAGAGTGAAAAGGCTTGTGTGCACTTTTTTTCTCTCTTTCTTTTTTATAACCTTCCGGAAGATGCTTCGGAACGGACGCGCGGGGACTGGACTGGTGGCCTTGATGGGGGAAGGAAAAGGAAAAAGGAATTTGTGAGAAGGGGGACTGACCTTCTCGTTCGCTTCAGTGAGCTCTTGAAAAACATAAAAATGCTCTTTTTCTGAAAAAAAAAGAAATTTTTTCGAAGGGGTCAGTCGTTGTTGTTATTGGTGATGCTGCTGCTGTCAGTTATTTTAAAGAACGACTAACGGCCTTCATTCTTTCTCTCTCTTTCTCTCTAGAGACCAAACAAAATATGTCCCGTCGATTGCCAATTGTAGAAAAGGGGGTTGGTTGGTTGTTGTTGAGTGACCACTGATGGATGCGAGCGAGCGACCACTCTCTTTCCTTTTTAAAATGGAAAAAAAGAGGGGTTTGTGAAAAATGAATGAAAAAAGAATATTTTTTTACTATAGTAAAAGTCCAATTTTTTGATTTGAGGGACCAACATAAATACGAAAAAATAGAAAAACAGAGCGTAGAAAGCAGCAGCAGCTGACCACGAGGAAGGAAAAAAGGATGCCTTTTTAAAAATAATTCTTTTTTCTTTTTTTTCAATTTCAAAGTGGTCAGTCAAAAAAAAAGAAAAACACGAAGGGTTTAAACGAAGGGAAAAACAAAATACACACACAGAAAAAAAATTTTGTTTTTGGACTTAAGCAGCAAAAAAAGGAAGACAAAAATGAATGAATGAAAAATAGAAAACTGGACACTAGCCAAAAACAAAATCTCCTACTTTTTTTCTTTTTCAATGTTCGACAAAAATATCAAAAACTGATGACGGGGAAAAATGGGGGAAAACTAAAAAGAATGAATGAAAATGAACAAAAGAAAGAAAAAAAGCTTTAAACGAAAAAATGTATGAATCAGAAAAAGAAGGAAGGGAACGTTGTTGGTGGCCTTTTTTTCTTCTTGGACAGCTCAAAAATAGTAATAACCACAAGGAAAAAAAGGGAAATGAACGTTTTTGAACAACAAATTTTTTTCTTTTTCGTTTTACATTTTAAAGAAAAAAGTGAGGGAGTAAAAAAAAGCAAAATAACTAAAAATCGGAGAGCAAAAAAAATAGTAAAGTAAAATCAAAAAATTTGAGCTTTTTAAAATTTTAAAAACAAAGAAAAGCTTCGAGTACGATTAGAGATAATCCAAGACTAATAAATAATAAAAATGAAAAAATAGTAAAAAATGTTTTCTTGAAAAGTATAGGTGGAAGATTACGATAATATCACTTAAAGGGAAATTAAATAAAAATTGTTTTCTTACTTTTTAAAGACGATTTTTCCTTGAATAAAAATGTATTCATTTTTTGATATTTTAAAAACAAAAAAAAAACACATTTTTGTCTCGAAAAGAAAATCGTCCAACAAAACTTTTCTTTTCAAGACTATCAGTGAATTCAAATACAGTAATATCGTTTATTAAAAAAAATTTAGTCAACCAAGATTAAAATTTTAATAGAATGAAATTTTTTTAATCGATAAATTGTTGATGACAGAAAATTATCCCTACATTATGAAAAAAACTTTTTACGCTAATCAAAATAATAAAATTTTAAGGGAAACACACTTTTCATTTTTAACCTTTTTTCTTTCGAAATGGCATAAATTTGACGATCAGGGTTTTTTTTCTATTGTTTCAGGTACATGCCATTTCGAACAAAAACATTCAAATGAAAAATGCATCAAATTCCATTTTAATTTACTTTTAACAAAAAAATAAAAGTATTAATTATACCGTAAAATATTATTTGTTAAAAAAAACTCCGTAAAAAATGTTCAATCATCGCTAAAAAATTTTATAAAAAATGATTCATTCCAAAAACGTTAAAAATTCCTTTGCATATTCCTTCTTTTTTTTAGCAATGACTAAACCATGTGAAAATAAAACTAATATAATTCAATGTACTTTTTTTTCAATCTCCATCATCATTTTTTTATCACTTACTTTTTTCAAAAAAATGATCGGTCTTTGTTGTCTTTTTTTATTTTTGTCGGAAGTCTGTGACGAATTATAATATAATAATACAGTTTTTTATTTGTGAATTATCTGTTGTCTATTGTAAACTGTTTTTTAAAAAGGGAGGAAAACGGGGACAGACAATTATTCATAAGTGGTTTTTAGATAGAAAATGATAGTATAGAAAAATGTGATTAAAATTTGAGTGTAAAATCAACAGTTATTTTCAAAAAGAACAATTTTGTGGATCTCTTTTGTTTTCCGTCTAAGACTCATTTTAAAATTTTAAAACTTTTTTTTAAAAAATGGTTTAAACAATCGAATTTTCCAGTTTTAATTGAATAAAAATTTTACTTTGCTGCACCAATTTTATCTTACAGTACTCATATATACTTTTGCTAAAAGCGGCTTCTTCGTTTCTCTTTAAAAGCCTGAAAGTAAATTTTGCCGCCAAATTTATCATTTAAAAAAAAATATTTGCTACTTTTAATTTTACTTCTCTTTTTTTGCATTAAACACTCCTTTTTTTCATTGCTCCTTCTTTTTTTTAATATCTGCCGCCATCGAAGAAGCTTTTGGCGCCAAAGTTGTAGCGTCTACCGACGACGATCACCGGTATTCTCCTCCTCATTTTTTTATTGAGCAAAAAAAAGAAAGTGAAACAAAAACCAATGTTAGAAAGACAGAAAAAAAAATGGCCGGCACGGCGTTATACCAACAACGACCTCGGAAATTATATATTTTTTTTCGGCATAATTCAAATATATATCTATCTCCGTTTTTTGAGGAGAAAAAAGCAAATCGGGAGAAGAAAAAAGGAGAGAAGGAAATGGAGGGCAAAGAGAGATGAGCTGCAATGGAATGCAAATACAAATGCAAAAAAATGTAAATGAATGAAAAATTGCAAAGGGAAAAAAAGATTAATGATGGCGATCGAAAAGGTTAAAAAAAGTGAAGAGAGAAAAAGAAGGACAAATATGAACAAATAATTTATATGAATACAGTATATCAAAAAAATTATTTTTAACATGAAATTAATTTACAATAAAGAAATTACAGTATACCACTACTGTAATAAAATCTAAACAAAAACTTTTAATATAACAATTTTCAATCGGTTTAAATGGGCTTTCGGCTGCAAAGTTGAAAAAAATTTATTGGTTTTAAGTTTTTTCTTTCGATTGAACATGAAAAAAAAGAGGTACAAGTACATTAACAAAGAACTCGATCTTTTTAACGAAAAAGAAATAAATCTTTGAAAAATTTGCCAAGAAGATTTTGTGGAGCGAGTTTGTTTTATTGGAACTGAAAAAAACTAAGCGAAATTGAAATACCTGATTTTCAGGTTTTGTCATAAATAATTTTTTTAGAGAAATGGAACCAATGGAAAATTTTTAAATCAACAATAAAAGTTTATTTCTAAACAGCAAAAAACAAAATCAACAAAATACGTAAATAAAAACAAATTAAGCCTTTCTACGTTTTTTAAACCCTTTTGGCTTTTTTACCTTTTGTTTCTTTTTCTTTTTTTGTAAAGATTCATCTTCATCTTCAAAGTCCATAAAGTCATCGATCTATAATATAAAACTCATTTAAGATAGTCAAATTAAAATACAAAAATTACCTTTTCAGCACTTTGTAAAGCATCTTTTGCATAACCCAATTGAGCAGAATAATCGTCAGCTTCTTCATCACTATCCATATCATCCAAATCAAATTTAGTTTTACGTTTTGGTGGAGCAGAATCAGATTCGTCTTCTTCAATTTCATCATCATCTTCGTCAACTTCTTCATCATCATCATCTGCCTCGTCATCATCCATTTCTTCTTCCTCCTCATCATCATCTCCGCCATCAACTTCTTCATCATCGTCATCGTCAAGGCCTTCGTCATCATCACTATACATAAATTCAGCTTCATCAACATCCAAATCATCTTCATCTCCTTCATCATCATCATCTTTACGCTTTTGTTTCTTTGCTTTTTTATCACGAGATTTTTCAGGTCCAAACATTTCACCAAAGTTAACATCAAAATCATCATTTGCTTCACCAGGTTCAAATCGATCCATAATTGTTTCAAACTCATCTGAATCTACACTTACAGCATCATCAAAATCTTCATCCTTCTTTTTCTTTGATGCATTTTGTAATTTCATTGAAGCAAAATGATGCAAATATCTTTCATCAATTGGAATTTCATCAATATGTTTTGTAACATAATCCTACAATAAAGAAATTACAGTATACCACTACAAAAAAGATAAAACATACTTGTGAAGATGGTCCAAGTTTTCGAATACCTCGTGGATTATATTTATGTTGAAAGATTGGAGCTTTTTCAAATGTTGAAACTTTTGGATTTTTAAATGAAAAACGATCCAAAAATCGAATAAGTGTAAAATCTTGAAGTGGATCACCATTATATTTTATTGGTTTACCATCAATAATATTTTGTGCAAATACTGCAACAGTTGGATGATAATGTTGTGAAAGAAGAAATAATTCTGTATCAACCACAGTATCCGCATTAGCAAATAATGGGTTTCGAGCTTCATGATTATATCCCAAATGTTTAATAGCTTCAGATTTTTGAGTTGCTAAAATTCGTAAATACAAAAACGTAAAATAAAAATAATAAGCTAACGATCTTTTCGATGAATCCATCCTTTTTGACCATGAATTCCATTTACTTCTGGCTTTGCTTCCAACTTATTTTCTTTTGGTTCAGTCAATTTTGTAACAGCTTTTCCTTTAACATAAATAATTTTCTGAATAACTGGTTTCTTTTCACGTTTTGGTGCAACGTCAACATCAACATAATGTTCTTCTTCATCATCAGATTCCATACCCTTTCCAATAGTATTAGCAAGAAGAACATCCTTAAAAATGCCAAATCAAACTTAAAAATGGAAACTAAAAGCTTTAAAACTTACAGTAGCATTTTTAGTTAATTTAATAATTCCTTGTTTTTGTTGAGAAACTTTAAAATAAAGTAATAAAGCAGCCGTTGCGAAAGCTGGTGGATTACAAAGTGCAAGTTGTAGCATTCTTTTTAAAAAAGCTTTAACCCGTTCATTACTATCATCACTTAAAATTACACGTTCAAGTAAATGAAACAATTCCGTGTCATGCGTGGATGAATGAATTGTAAGAAGTCGACGATAAAAAGTGCCTATAAAAGTAATCATTTTTGTTATTATTAGTTATTTTAAAAAAATTACAATAAAATCGATCAGAAAATGATTTGCTTAAATTTTGCATTTGAAACAATACTTTCAAAGCTGCTAATGCAATTGAAAATTTTTCAACATGAACAATTTTGTATAAACTATCAATTTCAGGCATCAATTGATCAACTTTATCTAAAAATGATTATTGTAAAGACTGAGCATAAATAAAAAACAAACCTTTTGCATACGGTAATGCACGATTTGCACCAATCATAATAATTGCAACAATTCGATGATTATCAAGTTCAGCTTTGATTAAAAGTTTAAAAAGTGTAAAATAAATTTGTAGAAGTTTTACAGCAATTTCCGAATCACCTTCAGCAAACACAATTCGACTCATGAAATGTGTTGCATACATTTGAGCCTTCAATGGAATATTCTTTCGAAATGTAACCCTTTCTACTTCAGAAACGACGGTAAATCGCATTGCAGGGTGTTCATTGCATACAGTATAAAGAAAATCTGAAACACTTGATGCAACAACTTTATTTGGATGTCCAAGTTTATTTGCAAGTGATCCAAGTAAGACAGCTTCTTGTTCAGGCTTTTTTGTTAAAAGCTCAGAAATAATTCGACATGCATGAATTGCAACGGTTTCTATTTGTGACGATGCGATTGCTTCAAGAATTTGAACAAATTGATCATAACATTTCTTTAAATCATCTTCAAATTTCCATAAAATTAAACGCTTTTCAACAGTTTGAATATTTCCAGACGAAAGTTTTTCAAGATTTTTTATTGGACGCTAAAAAAAGTTCTGTAGCTGCAAAAATTTTGAAGGTAAAAAACTTACCAATTTGAATGAAACTAATTTCCTATTTTCAGGTAATAATTCATCAACGAAGATATCTTTCAAAGCACCTAAAAATTTCAAATTATTTCCAAAAGTATACTGTACAAGCTTACTCAAAATTGGAATTCCTTCCCGAGTTCGATGCTTTTTTAAAAGTTCAATCAATGAATTAACATGCGATAATGAATGAACTGGTTCCATTTGTGACATTAATTGTACAGCAGAAATTTTATCAGCTTGTGTACCACTTTTTATAACCTTTGAAATCCATCCTGCATCAGATTGACCTTTTTGCTTTCTCACTAAAATTATGCATTGTATTTCTCAAGAAAAATTAATAAAAGAAAACTTACATATTTCAGCACGTTCACAATCTCTTTCCAATAATTTTGTTGCCATTTTTTCAGCTTCAGCAAGCTTTGCAGGATCTTGTTTAATTTTTGCATCTAGTTTTTCATTGTATTCATGTTCATACCATTTTTCACCTTCATTTATTCGAACAAGCGGAAAATTGTTTTCCTAAAAAAATGCTGTAAAAATTGCGATAAATATTTAAGAAATATTACTCTTTTGGAAGCTTTGTTGTTTTTGGTTTTATCCGCATTCATCTAGAAATGAAAAAACACAATTTTAAATACAGGGAAAAAAAGAAAAATATTAAAGAGCAAAAGTAAACTCCAAAAATTACAACAAATAAAATTAGCACGTAATTATTGTTCATTAATTGAAACCCGTTTATACAAATACAAAAAATGACACAAGATAAAAGCAAATAAGGCAACAAAAAAACTTAAGTTACAGTAACAAAGATTGGAGGTTGCTTTTCAAAATATTGAAATGCAAGTTGATGATATTGGCATACAATATTGTACAGAGGATTGATTTGTTCCTGAAAAATAATTTGAAAAAGCTTAATAAATAAAAAAATCACAAACCACAGTATTTTCTTTTCCCCCAACAACACCCTCTTTTTCGCGCATACTGTAATGTTGAGCAACAGAAAGACCAGCCAATCCATAACAAGTATGATAAGCATCGGGATTCCTAAAAACATTGTTATTAAAGTCATTTAAAACGAAGTTTTTACTTTTCAGGTTTATCACGAATTCCACCACGTTCAAGGTTTTGACATAATGCAAGTAAATACCATTGTAGTGCATCAGGTTCAAAAATTCCACCAAAATCATAACGTTTATCATCAAGAGCATTTAATTCATAATCAACAATAGGAAAAATAGCTGCCATCCAAAAACTGTAA
Source organism: Panagrolaimus sp. PS1159 (assembly GCA_963922195.1). Lineage (NCBI taxonomy): Eukaryota > Metazoa > Nematoda > Chromadorea > Rhabditida > Panagrolaimidae > Panagrolaimus > Panagrolaimus sp. PS1159. Next base: position 1,192,228 of record CAWUHW010000024.1, read on the forward strand.
CATGCATCGACAAGTTTATTTGAGCGTCCCTAAATCATTTAAGTAATTAACATCTCAATTTAAAAATATAATATACCTGAAATCCACCTTCATAAGACATTTGACGGGCAGAAGTCCATTTCATAAGTTTATCAATATTCATCATTGTAAGCTTTCCAAATATGGCTAAAGCTGCAACTCCACAATAAGTATATCCACCATGAGCTTCAACGAATGGTTCAGCAGCAAATCCACCTTCATAAGTTTGACAAGAAATAACCTAAGCTGGAGTTCCTTCAAAAAGTTTTGAATCCATGATTCGAGTTAAACTTGCAACAGCAGCAGCACAATAAACTCCACGAATATCAACTTCTCCACCTTTATGCATAATGAAGCTTCCATTTGGTTGTTTAAGTGACAAAATAAATTCATACAAAGTTTTTCTTTGAAAAATATATTTATAATTTGGCCTAAAATAATTGTAACAAACCTGTTGATAATTGCCAAAGCTTCTTCAGTACCAAGTGAAGCCAAAGACATTACAGAAGCATAAGTTGTAGCGATGTGAGCGATATGTGATGGAGAACCACCAAATCCGCCAGTTGGTTTTTGACATGATGCAAGAAAAGTCATAATTCTAAATTCAAAAGGATTACATCAACATAAAAAGCAAAAAGGGATAAGCTTACTTATGAGCAAGAGAATGTTCAATAGGATGATTTAAGATTCTTAAGCCATTAACACACCAGAAAACAATCCATGATCGGCTGCCTTCTAATGCCTAAAACATTATTAATGAAAAGGGTAATGTACCAAAAGAACATACAACATAATCATGTGAAAGGCCATGAAGTTGTTTGAGAAGGAATTGAATATGAATATCTCGAACAAGTAATGGACCATCTTTACCTTGTACTCTTTCAAAATGAGCTTTAGCTTTTCGACATGCTTCTTCAGTATTTTCCTTTAAAGGTTATAAATAATTAAGAATGGTGACTATTAGAAAGAGACATACCTGTTCTTCAACGGTATCAGTTTCCAATAATTCATTTGTAGCAAATTTTGAATCACATAACATAAAGTTATAGCTATCATATATCTCTTTAACCCGTGAATCAGAAAATGCTTGAGGTTCCATGTTTAAATGATGAAATAAAAGATAAGGCAAAAGTTCGGTTTCTTGATAAAATTGTGTAAAATTTTTAAAAAACTCCCCCAAGAAATTTTTTTTATAAAAAGAACCGATTCTTTCGTTTTAAGAATATTTGTTTCATTATTGCAAAATCGGCTGTCAAAAAAAGTGTTGAACATTTTTTGCTGTTCAATTTTTTTAACGGGTTTTTAAACAAGTCAAATTCAATTATATTATTTTCATCTTTATATTATTGGATATCAAAGCAGTTCCATATTTCCATGTATTAAATACATTTGTAGATGTTTTAACGGTCCTGTACAATAAATACAATGACAGAACCGTTAACAAAACCCGGTGAAAAATTGCAAATTGTACCAGAATTTTTAAAAACTTTTATTTTAACAATTGCAAAAACTTTTTATGGTGTTGAACATTTTGTTATTGCTGATTATATTCAAAGAAATGTATGTGTTAAAGAAGAAAAGCTTCGACAATTTCTGAAATTTGATCCAAAAACGTTAAAACCATTTTTGGTACAATTAAAAGTAAGCAGTTTATTGATTACCTGCTTATTTTTTAACATTAAATATTTTAGGTTGATAAAATTATTAAAGAACGAATTGTTACAGAAGAAATTGATGGAAGGCAACGAAAAATTCCATATTATTTTGTTAATTATAAAGGTGCAATTAATGTTACAAAATATAAGTTGGATCAAATTCGTACAAAGCTTGAATCTCAAGAACAATCACAAATTAATCGAGCATCATTTCATTGTGTAAATTGTGGACGGCAATATGATCAACTGGATGTTGGAAAACTTTTTCAACCAGATACTGGAAAAATGAAGTAAGTTTTTCCGTTATAATCCAAATGTTATAAAACATTTGGATTTGCTTGTAGCTGTTGGTCATGCTTTCATGAAGTACAAGCAGAAGAAAATGCTGGACCATCAGAAGATACTCGATCATCATTAGCAAAATTTAATGAACAAACTGGTCCACTTGTTTCTATTATGCAACAAATGAATGGGGTAATCTTTGCTGAACATATCCTTGAACCTCCTATTCCAACTACCGTTGATGAAGCCGAAAAGAAAGAAGAAACGAAAAAAGTTTTAAATGTATGTGATTTTTATGAGAATGTTTTTAACTTTTTTAACTTTTAGCTTGGTGGTGTATTCTTTAATCCAAATGAACCGAAATTTACTGCTGATAATATGAAGTTGAATCTTGGTGAAGAAATGGAATTTGCTGAAACTGAAAAGGAAGCCGTTCCATGGCTTACTGGTTCTGTTCGAGTTTCAATTGCTGACGAAGAGCGTAAAGCTGCTGCTAAAAAGAGTCGAGAAAGTAAGCTTTTAATCTTTGCTACTGCAAATAAATGCTTAATGTTTTAGTCAAAAAATCAAGTGCAAGAATTAGAAAATACGGTCATGAACATACAAATGAAAATGAAGAAATTGAACAATTATTAGAAAAAGAAAAAGAAGTCAAAAAAGATGAAAAGGTAAAGCGTCATAAGCCAACATTTGAAGAACTTATTGAACAAATTGCTGAACTTGGTTTAAATGGATTTACAAATGGTGGTGGACCAATTGCAAAAAGACCGAGTAAGCTGTTAAGGTTACAAATATTACTGTAATTAAATTACAGGATTTACATTAGGTGATGATGAAGATGATGAAAAGCCAATCAAACCACTTTTGAAAAAGAACAAAAATTATAAACAATTACTTCGTGAAGAATTGCTGATACCGTATGGCGAAATATTTATTCCTGTCAATGAAGTAACAGATGAAATGCTTGAAAAAATGTCAAAAGAAGAGCATGAAAAAGTTTGTGAAGCTCGTGAAAAGTTACTTGATTTACTTTTTCGTTGTGGATGGGAATAAACAAGCAAGAATGTTGTATGGCCAAAATCCAAGAATAATGATCTCATATCAATTTTTTAATATATATTAGTTTGTTTTTGTCTTTTTGTTATACGGGATTTTATTAGATTTATTTTTATTTTTTTCTTTAACACATTTTTAAAAATAACTTTTTTATTACATATTTATTAAAAAACATGAATATTTGGATAACCTAATGAAGTGCAAATAAGTTTCGCGGCTTCATTCATACCTTTTGGACCACAAATTAAAACTAAAACATTTTCGTGAGGTTTTGGAAAAGTATTGGATAAAAGGCTTTCATCAATTCTTTCAAATTTTTCAATCCATTTTACAGGATCTTGTCGATCAGATTCTTTTTTTATTAATCGTGTAAAAACTAATGTAAGATTGAAAGAATCATGCGTGTGAGCATAATGTTTTAATTCATCACTAAAATTTTTAAAGGGTTATTTTTGGGTACGGTATAATTTTTAGGATTAAAAAGTTTTGATCTGGTGTTAAATACTTTAGAATTTTTTAAATGAGCTATAGTAATTTATAATTCTTTCTTTTAGTCTAACAATATTTTTCACTAAAACATTAATTTTTAAAGGAGCAGATGGTTTTATATATTTTTCATTTTCAACGTTTACTTTCGTAAAGCTGACAAAAAATTTTACTATTGTTCTTTTGCCTGATTGTCATGTTCATGTCATTTCGAAAAAAATTTTAAAATAAAAAAATATCAACCCATCCGCTCCCTTTAAAATTTTCTAAAAATTCAAAATCGCTTTTTTCGATTTTTGATCACATTTTGAAAAACTGATGTTTTTGTCAAAAGTAACAATTTTTATTAGACTACGAAGAAGCTATAAATTTGTAGTGAAACTACGCGCGTAGCAAAAAAAAGTTTTTTACACTTTTTGTGTTTCGCACATTTTTATAATAAAAAAAAATAAACCTTTGAATAACATCATCTTCGGTTTTATTTGTGTAAATTAGAGATAACTTTGGACCATTGATATGATTTTCTTTAATAACTTCTCGAATAATTGGAAGCATTGGAGTTAAACCTGAACCCCCAGAAATCATTGCAATTGATTTATATTTCATTACAGCTTTTGCATTTACAAGAAAATCCCCATTTGTAAGATATCCAAATCTGCCGAATGGCCCACTAATTGTTATATCAGAATCTAAAGGAAGTGAATCCATGTATCTGCTAAAAGTTCCCTGATTTGGATTCTCCGAATTTGGAGAATAAATTTTCATAATTATTTCAAAGTATCCTTTTTCTTCAGGTTTTGAAATTGGAGAATAAAATCGAAACATTGTTCTTGAAGCAATCTAAAATTTGCAGTTTTTTAAGTTTAAAAGGAACAGAAGATTTGATATATTTTTCATTTTTAACATTTTTTTGAAATTGTATGAACCTGACAATCAGGGTATTTTTCTATTGTTCTTTTGCCTGATTTCGAGGTACATGCCATTTGAAAAAAATGTTTAAATGAAAAATATATCAAATTATCCGTCTTTTTAAAAACATACATCAGCAGTTAATTTAATATGTTCACCGGCTAAAATTCCTAAAGTATTGTCACTATTTGGTAACTGAAATCTGAATAATCGAACATCATGTGTTACAGATTCTTTTGAAATTAATGTAACAGTTTTTGATTCATGTTTATTTGTTAAAAATGGTTTTGCATGTCGGCGGCCTTTTCCTCCGGATTTCCATTTTCTACAAAAATTGAAAAATTTTAATATTTCAATGGAACCAAATAAAAGTTTATCAATCATAGAAAAGTTTATTTTAACACAAATGAAAAAAATTAAAGCAGCACAAAATACATTTTAAAAAGAGAGATCTATTAATACGGAGAGAAAGAAAGTAGATGCAAGTCTATTTATTTTAAAGCTTTATTTTTTTTCATTCATCACGAAGTTACTTTTCTTTGTTGATTGCAATGCTAGAAAAGCAGAAAAAGAGTAAAAAGAAGCAAAAGAAAAAAAAGGAGATTAAAAGATAAGAAAAAGCTTACCGATAATTGTTAATTGAATATGCAAGAGCTGCAAAGGCACCAATACTGATAGCAACAACAACCAATTGATGTGTCATTGTTGCAGGTTTGCTATGGCAACATGTCATGATTCTTCAAGTAATATATATACTTTTCAGTTATCTCAAAAATGTGAACTTTAAACATTTGTGCAGACAAAAAAATAACAATTATCACGTTCGTACTTTCAACTATCATCAAAAACTGAGAAAGGGGAAGAAAAACTACATCAAGAAAAATTTTTACGATGACAAAGTTACTGCAAAAAGGCGATGGAGAAAAAAAAGTGTAATCAAAAAAAAGCCGCACCTTAGAAACAACTTTTTTTTGACTTGATGTAACTCAAAATGCAGCAGTAAATAAGTGAGATGAATGAGCATGTGTGTTGTGTACTTAAGGCAATTTAAGACGTTGTCTTTAGTAAAATAAACGTCAACCGCAAAAACAGCCACAAAAAAATTTTACTTCTAATTTTTTATTTTCTAACAAAAAAAATTTTTTAAAAAAGTGTTGAAAAAAAAGTTAAAAACAGTTTGCCAAAAAGTAATAAAATTTTCTAAACATCTTTTTTTAAGAATAATACCGTACACGTAAATGAAAAAAAACTAATAATAACAAAGTTCTTAAACAAGTTTAATAATAAAAGAAAGATTAAAAAGCAAAACGATTTTCTGGTGGATAATCAAGTTTATCAAGATTTGGATGGCATGCAAAATTGATCATAGCTGGAGGTCCACACATAAAGATTGCAGCGCTTTCAGCAGGTTTTGGTAAATGTTCTGCAATCATTTGTTCAGAAATAAATCCAGTTGAATATTTCCATAACGGAGTCGGACGATCTACCGTATACCATACACGAAAGCGACCAACATGTTCTGCAGCAAGTTCATCAAGTTTATCCTTGAGAAGGATATCATCTTCAGTTTGATTTGCAAAAAGTAAAGAAATATTTGTTGGATCATTTTTGTTTTTAAGAATATGAGTAATAATCTAAAATAAGAAGGTTTAGTGAGATTTTAATACAACAAATAAATTTTACTTGTAGCATTGGAGTTATACCAGTTCCACCAGCGATCATTCCAATTTCTTTAAATTGCCGCATTGCAGGTTCAGAATTCTTTTCCTTCTTTAATGCAAAAACTCCATTTTCTTTATATGTAATTAAACCAGATGGACCACGGAAATCAATTGAATCACCTAAAACAACCAGCATAAATTAAACAGAAGCATGTGAAAGAACCTTACCAATATGTAAACTTTCAAGATATTGGGACATCTTTCCTCCCTCCGGAAATCTGGGATTTGAATTAGCAAAATATACTTTAATCATAAGTGTAACACTTCCTTTATCATCATCTGAAGAAATTGGTGTATATGGTCGAACAACCAATTTTCCATCAACTTTTGCACTCAAATAAATATGCTGTCCAACAGGAAGTCCGAGGATATGATTATTTGTTGGCAGAGCAAAAATAAATTCACGAGTATCATGTGAAACTTCAATCTTTTTAATCAATTTTAATGAATATTTTTTATTTGGATCTTCAAGAGTAACTGGTCCTTTCTTTCCTTTCTAAAAATTTAAAGCATATTATAAACATATTAAGTTTCAAAGCTTACACTTTTCTTTTCGTCTGGCCCAGAAGAAGATGGAGAAGATAAAAATTTTTTATATAAAAACCATGCAAGAACAGATGTGCCAGCTATTACTGCAATAGTTGTAACCGAAACAATTGTAGAATTTTCATGTGGCATTTTTGTCTAAAAAATAAAAACAAATAAACTGCACAAAAATTTTGATGAAAATATTAACAAACTAAAAAAATCTTAGACGAGCGTGCAACTTTTTCCACGTGATAAATATTTTTTTGCAAAAAAGGTGAACTAATAAAATTTTAGCGGGTACATTTAAAAAATCCTATCGCAGATTTATATATTAAAAACATAAAACTAACCTTATCCACCATTTTTTTTGTTAAAAATTAAAGTATTAGGTAAGAACTTACAATGTAAAAATTTTTATGACAGAATGAAGTCTTCTAAGACAAAAATGGTTCGATTTTTTTTCCTCAAACTTTGGATGCAAAAAAACACGCACGTTTATTCTTTCTAGTTTGTAGCTTGCTGTACTTTCAAAGTGAATTTTAACTATTTTTCTTTTTCTTCCATTCTTAAACTATTTTTAAAAAATGTGAAATCTTTTTAGTAAAAATAGAGAGAATTCCTAATCTTCTGAACTTTTTTTGGCAGATGCGAAATATTTTTATCCCCATATTTATTGGCCTCTAAAATACTTTTCTATTCATGAAGGCTGTTTTGCTTCTTTTGCAAGTTATTTTGAACATCTTCTGTTGCCAAATCTTCTATCAAAAAAAAGTTTTTCTCCTTTGCATTTTCCGAAAATCTGAATCGCCATCAACTATTTGTAACCCGTATTGCACAAATCCATTGCTTTAAAACTTCAAAAGAAATTAACAGAATAAATTATCCTTTATTTACAAAAACAAATAATACAAAAATAAATCTTCATCAGTTATCTTTAACACAGAGCAACCAGTGTTATCGATCTTCTTCATTAAAACTGGCTCAACAACCGGAGGCGCAGATGGCGTCCGAGTGCCCGGCACCCATATCCACCATTGTCAGTAGTCATCAAGATCAATATCATCTTCTTCTGCGGCTTCAAGAACTTGGAAGTCAACACGATACCGTAAGATACCTAAAAATAGAAACCGTTATTTATATTATTATTAATGTCTGAATGTTTAAGGCAAGACTAATATTTGTTTTTAAAAAATAAAACAAATAAACTCTCGAGCCTTAAGCAATGATGTTCAAAAAACTATAACAAACCAAAAACTGGTCAATTAAGGTCCTTCGAACATCCGCTTGCTATACCTTTATCGTAACACAGCGGAATTACAAAAAAATGTTTCAACTGTTGACTTGATAAAGGGTAAAAGTATGTAAATAAGGCTCACCTCCAATACCACCAAATCCACGAACAAATTGAGCACCTTCTTGGGATCTATCAGTAACAATTTCCAACGTAGCACCAAAATTTTTGTAATTATTTGCAAGCCATTCAAGAAGAGGCAAAGATTCAATCATTTCCATTTCTGTACCGGTATCAGGATCAATGTGATGAGCTTTATCAGCCATTTGATCAGGACGTAAATTGAAAACTTTTTCTTCACCATTAGCTTTCTTTAGTTTTACACGAGTGATATCAAGATTTTCCCAACAAATCAAAGTTTCAACAGCTCCCATATCCAAGCCTTGAAGAGTATCTTGAACACCAAAAACATATCTTCCAGAATCTTGTGAAATTTCATCAAAGAATACACCAATAAGCTTCTTTTCTTGTACAAATTTAACATTCTGAAGAGCATCAACAGAAAGTTCAATAGCTTGATTAAAACCATTTTCACCTCCATAGGAAACATCAACAGTTTTAATAATTTTGGCTTGAAGACGTTGATCAAACATATCAGATTGACCCAATTCAGTCTTAAAATCAGCACTACCAGCCAGGATAAGACCAGTAACAGCAACTTTATCATTACGAATGAACATTTCAACACTCGTTTCAGCAACTTTACGAACATAATTGTGACGCTTTTCCATACGTAAACGAGCAAAACGAAGAGCAGATTGACCACCACGACCATGCTTTTTAGGCAAATCAACATTGAATTTATGTAAAACTTCACGAGTATTTCCTTGAAGAGTACCGAAAAGTGCACCATTACCATCCATAATAACAAAACCAAACTTGTTATCATCAGTTAGCAGAGCTGAAATATAATAGTGTTAAAAGAAGGAAAGAATAAATATATTTAATTGTTGCAAAAGAGGGTAATGCGCCATGTCCATAAAAAACATCGTGCGACCATTTTTCGTCTTTGATATTGGCAGGGTTTCGGCCCAAGTAAACCATGAGGGTTTTACTTGGTTCCTATCTGCCTAACGTAATTTTAGTACAAAAAAATTACCTTGTAAAGCTTCAGTATGAAATTTGTTATCACAAAGATAAAGAGAAGTGTTGATAGGCTTGAAGGGCTCAAAATCAATGTTAACCTTCTTTTCTTTACCTTCATCGGTAAGAATAGTTCCACAATAGATGACAAGACCATTTGGAGGCACTAAATACATCAAGGTTATAAGGAAGAAAATCATCAAGTCCCATACCTTTGGAATAAAGCTTAAGACGAGCTTGTACAGAAGTAATAGCACCAAGAACAGACAGCCTATTTACTCTTGACTTGATATTAGAAGCAGTACCATATTCATCTGCAAGCATTTTAGAGATACGAGCAACTTGATCTTTTGGCGGGATAATAAGAGAAATCATTGATGTACCATTCCTAAAAGATAAAACATAATAATATGCAAAGATTTTATGTTAGAAGTGTTACAAAAGAGGGTATTGCGCGATGTCCATAAAAAACGTCATGCGACCATTTTTTGTCGTTTTACTATTGGCAGATTTTCGGCCCATATAACGCATTTTTAGCATTTATATGGTTCCTAGCTGCCTTATTTGAGTAAAAAGAAGCAAAAACTAACCCTCTTGCCATTTCCAAACTTTTAATAAGCTTCTTAATTTTCCACATTTCAACATTGCGATCAGCAGAATCATCGCCATTGGCGACCGCAGGCGCTGCAGACATGATGGTAAAGTTTGTGGATAAGACCCTGAAAAGGTTAAAAAATATAAAAAAGATGATAATTAAGTTAATAATATTATTTATTAAAAAAACACCACGTCAATCTTTTTTATAACAGCAAAAAAAACACGATGAAGAGAAAAATAAATGTGCATCCAAAAAAAGAAGAGAGAAGAAATTTTTATGTTCGGTCAGCGCAAAAAAAAGTCCCCCTAAAGTTGAACGTTGAGTATTCCCTGAAAAAGTAAAATTCGTGATGAGACTTTTTGTGGTGCGCAATTTTTAAAAATAGTTAAAAATAAATTAGATTTTTTTAAAAAAAATAACGCTTGAAAAGTTATTTCGATTTTGAATTTCTGAAGCATCTGATTTTACACACTTATTTTATTAACTAAAAAATATCAAAATAATCAACTAGTAGAAGGTTTCGGTATTAATATCAACCTTTTTGAATCTATAATTTCAAATTTAAAAAAATTTAGTGGTAAAAACTAGTTAGCAGATATTACAGTACATACAAAAAATTATTTTCTTTCACTACCTTTTTTATGTTTGCATTTAATGATACTTGACTTTATTACATGATTTTTGTTGGTCAAATTTAAGTAATGATAAAAACTTTTAGAGGCTTAATATTAATACTGTTCTGACCTCCTGTTTCACAATGCCAAAAATAAAATGCGGCAAAATTCGCATCCCTTTTTTCTGTGCTCTATTCGTTTTTAACATTTCCATCAATTATTTACAAATTGTTATAAATTTATTTGTTTTATTTACCAATTATTCAAAAAAATAATACAATTATACACAAATCAATCTTTTAAGGTTAGCTTTCACATATTTAATTACCAGTTTCAATTCACCGACGACTACGCTTTGATCTTTTTGTACGTCTTCTTGAATGTTTTGGAGCATTATTAGTTTTTGGTGCATCATTGTCTTTTGGAGCAGCTTTTCTTGTCTTTAATTTTTCAGTACCATGAACTTCTGGTGGTGCACTTCTTTTAACATATGCACTTCGAGTTCTTCGAGACATTCGACGACTTGGTGGTTTTGAGCGTGCTCGACGTGGTGAAGGTAAATTATGCTTGCTTGTTGCTTTTGTAGCTAATGCATCAGCCTAGAAATAAGTATATAGATATTTTATTTTTATTATAATAACTTTAAAAAACTTACTTCTTCATTTCCTTCATCACCATTATGTGCATAAACATGTTCAAATTGAACACCTTTTGGAAAATCTTGTGCAATCTTTTTTAAAGTTTGAAGTTCAACGAAAAAATTTTGTTGGTTATATGCAGTAATTTCTTCCTTTTGCATTGCTTCAACAATAAGAAGATGATCTGTACGAAGTATGACCTATAAAATTTCGTAAATTCTTTAATTATATAATAAAAAATTGATTTAAAATTATCAAATATTTGAATTTTTAATATTGTTTGAAGACAATGTAATGCTTTTGATATAACCAATTGATATAACTTACAGGCCCGCCACTAAAATAAGTTTAAGGTTAGATTTTTTATATTACTCTAGTTAAGACGTACTCGTATTTTGACCATCCATGAAGTTTTTGTAATGCAACAGTTGCAGCAATAATTTCTGCCCATCCAACAGATTTATGTACACCTGGTAGCTTTTCTGTAGTATTAAGTGGATGATCTTTTCCATAAAATATTCCAATTCCAGCTGTTCCATCTCGAATTAATGATGCATCAGTATAAATAATTGTTGCTCCGTCTGTTGAATTTAGCAATTCTACAGGTCCACGTTCTGGTGAAACAACAACTTTCATCAATGGTCCAGTTTCAGAGAATGTTGTAGTAAGATTTCGATCTGTCGTAACAGCAGTTGCTCGAGCAGAGATTTCATTAGTATTAATATTATTATTATTTGCATCAGCAGATGTATTAATGTTATTATTTGCATCAGCAGATGTATTAATGTTATTATTTGCATCAGCAGAGATTTCACTAGCAATAATACTATTATTATTTGCATCAGCAGATGAAATTGATTTTTTAAGATCATTACTTTCTAAAAAATTAAATTCTTGTTAGTAGCTAGTCGTTTCATTGGAAGAGTTGGATATTTTTTCCAACAAAAGAAACTAGAACTTTTGAAAATTTTTTTAGAAAAAAATGCTGAACTACTCTTTTAAAAAATCATACTGTTGAAACCTACCTTTTAATCTTTCACATGAAGCAATTCGATTTATTTGTCGAACATTGCTTGTTGAAGCTGAAGAAAGTGATCTAGTAGTTTGAGCTTTTGGTGAAGCAGAAGAAAGTGATTTTGTTTGAGTTTTTGTTGATTCTTTGCTTCTTCGAGCAGATGTGATTATTTTCTTCCAAGCTTGAGCACTTCCACGGCTTCCACGCGTCTGTAAAAAAATGTTAGTAATAAATATTTCATGTCGTGCTTCATTAAAATCGTGGATATGTAAAAGTTTTCATAAAATTCATATTATTTTTTTCAGCTATGACAAAAATTGTACAAGAAGGTCTTGCAAAGTTGGTGATTGATGAAACAGCTGATACTGCATCATTTTATAATCCAATTCAAGAATTTAATCGTGATATGACGTCAGTTTTATAAATTTTTGAACTCTTTTAAACCTTAATTTTTTATAGTGTTACGGTACTTCGACAATATGTTTGTGATAGAGAAAACGAAAAGACGATTAATGGAAAAGAAGATGATGGACCACCACCAGAAAAGAAATCAAAAGTTTCTCGACGTCCAAAAACTGTTACAAATGAACCCCTTCGAATTTTGGATGCTTTATCTGCTTCGGGGTTACGAGCACTTCGATTTGCACAAGAAGTTGATAATATTGGAAATGTAATTGCCAATGATTTTTCTGAATCTTCGGTTGAAAATATTAAAAAAAATATCAAAGCTAATGGACTAAACGATAAAATTTCTGCAAGCTTTGATGATGCAAAGTACTGTATCTTTTTTTAATGTTTTGTTTAAAAGTTTTATTTTTTTAGGAATTTAATGATGCTCCATCGTGAACCATCCAAACAATTTCATGTTGTTGATTTAGATCCTTATGGAACTGCAGCACCTTTTTTGGATTCTGCAGTTCAATCAGTTGTAGATGGTGGATTACTAATGGTTACATGTACGGATATGGCAGTCCTATGTGGAAATACTCCTGAAGCATGTTATTTAAAATATGGTGCAACTGGATTAAAGCATCGATCATGTCATGAAATTGCACTTCGAATTCTTATTCGATGTATTGATTCACATGCAAATGTTTATGGAAGATATATCGAACCGTTACTTTCAATGTCTGTTGACTTTTATGTTAGAGTTTTTGTTAAAGTTCATTCTTCACCAATTGAAGCTAAAATGAGTGCTTTGTAAGTTTATAGTTTTTACATTTTAATACGTTTAAATATAATAACTTTATAGGAAAGTTGCACATCTTTTATCCTGTTGTGGCTGTAGTGCTGTAGATTTACAACCAATTGTTCGAAAAACTACTGTAGGAAATAGTAATAAATATACAACAGCAATTTTACGTTCACCATTACTTACAAATGGTGATAAATGTGTACATTGTAAATCTTCAGTACATATTGGTGGACCAATTTATAGTGGACCAATTCAGAATCTTGATTTTATTAAACGACTCCTTCAAAGGTATGCGCTTTTGTTTTTTGTTTAATTTTAACCATGATGAAAGGTATAACTTCAGAATTGAAAATACACCTGCTGCAGAAGCACTTGGAACACATAGTCGTATACTTGGAATGCTTACTGTAATTGCAGAAGAATTGCATGATGTTCCACTTTATTATATTCAAGATGATCTACTTTCATTGGTAAAAGCTTCATGTCCAAAGCAATCATTCTTTCGTTCAGCAATTTTAAATGGTGGTTATCAAATTTCTGGTACACACTGTAATCCAAAAGGTTTTAAAACTAATGCACCATTCTCGTTTATTCTTGACGTTATTCGTGCAATTGTTGATACAAAAGAATCTAAAACAAAACTTCCATTGGATACTCCTGGAGGGGTTATTTTGGAAACTCCTAAAAGGTTTTTTATAACTTTTTTCTTTCTATTTTAATCTCAATTTTTAGTCGTTCAATCAATTTTTCATTTAATCCTGCATCAGTTCCTCAAAGTGTTAGCAAAGATCTTTTACGATATCAATCAAATCATGGAAAAAATTGGGGACCAAAATCAAAAGCTAAAGGATCTGTTACATCTCATTCAAACAATACATCATCAACAAATAAAAAGCCCTTAGGCGATAAACAACAAAAATCGAGATAAATAATATGAAAAAATTATCTGTGATTTTTTGATACAAGGTTTTGTTTGACCACTTTTTTATTTTTTGTTACTTAATTTTAGTTTCTGTTTTTGTTTGATAAAAAAAGATAATCGAAGATGGTTGTGATTGTTGATTTAAAAAAACATGTTAAAGGTTGCCTAAGAACGGAAGTTGAACAGGCAATGTTTTTTCCCCAATTTTTTAAAAAGAAAGCTTCCATTTTTTTGCTAAATTAAAACTTCCAAAAACAAGAAATTTAATCAAGGTCTGTCAATTTATTACATAAACTTACGGATTTTTTATTCATTTAAAATCCTTAAAAGGCAAAAAAGCATGTTTTTTTTGATTGCAAATGCCCTAAGGCGAAATTGAAAGATTAAGCTGTTGCTGCTTGCTGTAATAATATTCTTGTTCCACCTCCAGAAAAGAAATCAAAAAGAGAGAAAGAATGATTAAAACAAGATCCATTCGCTTTTTTTAATATAACATTTTATATGTCGATTGTCTTTGAATATATATCCCGCATCACATCACAAAATTTCGTGTTTTTAAATCCTTATCTCTCTTTTTTTCATTATCATTGTTTTTAAAGACTTATATAAATTTGTCCAATTTTATTATTTAAAAAATATTTTTAGTTGAATTATGACAGCTGCAATTTTTAAAGCTGTCATCATATTTTTTGGTTTTATTACCTATGTTTTTTGTGCAAGTGATTCAGCCTCAACGTTAAATGCAAAATGTCGGGATCTTTTAACCTGTACAATTCAAAAAAAATGTGCACAAATTCCTTTATTGGAAGCAGAATTTCAAGGCGCAAATGTTTCTGCAAAACTTTATGATGCTCTTGATAAGGTATGGCAAAAAAAATTTAACATTGAATATAATTGCTTTCTTAGAGTGTAACAGATTTGGCAAAATCTTAAACTTTTAAAATAATTATTTCCTAAGTGTATCTATCACACGAGGGCAAGTGATGTGGAGCGAGAGAATTCTTCTCTCGAGGGATATGTCTTTTTGATTTTATCCTACTGTAAATAATTTAATTTTACCCTACTACTCATAGATAGTCGAGCTGGAAAAAACGGAAAAAATGAGGAAGAAAAAATGGAAAGAACAAAAAAAGGGATTATCAATAGAAGGAAATATCTTATCTTTTTTCTCAGATTGTGAGCTTACTGGTAGACTAACTGCTGCTGCAGCAGCTGCTGTACTCAAACCAAGTGCCATTTGAGGTTGAACAGTATTTCCATCATTATTTCCAATTTGTTGAGACGATGTTGGTTGAGTTGAATCAAGTAATTGTTGAGATGCTTTAAATTGCATAACTTCTGGTTTATCTTTAATTGGTTTGGTGCCATTTGTATCTGCATCTTGTTGCCTTGGAAATTCAAATGGATTCTGCAAAAAAATTAAATGAATTATAATTTGTTTTTGTTTTTTATATTACTCGAGATTTTAAACTGTCATTAAAGCATCGTTTAGAAGTTTTAATTGATCTAAATTTTTCTTTTTTTAATTCTTTAACATTTTCATCACCAAATAAATCAGATGTATCAGCTTCAATTGAATTTTCATAGGCTTCAATATGAAGTGAAAGGGTGCTTTTAAAAGGATTTTTATTTTTCCAACGTTTTTTAAAATCATTTTTATCTTCATTAAAAGTTGTAAAAGTAGAAGTTTTAGAAGATTTATTCCATGATTGCAATTTTTCGTTTTCTTCACAATTTTCAGATACTATGAAATCTGTTGCTGCTGTCCTACATAAAAATTTTAAATATTAGTTTCATCGTTAAATCCTTTTAATACAAGAAAAAAAAACAAATTAACTTTTTTTATCGAGCAACAGTTATTACCGTAAACTTTTTTATAAATTTACGAAAAAATTTTCAACACAAAATTATTTTTGTGACAAAAATAATTTTTGTCGGATTTTTTTTGAACTGCAGCAGCAATTTTTTACCACCATATTTGTCATTATTTGATTTGCTAATAGATTGAACAGGAATTAATGTAGCACATTTATAGCTTTGGTTTAAATTTAGATTGTAATATTGATCTTTGGAGATGGTAAAATTTTGTTCAAAAAATGAATATTTATCATTTTTTGTTGCCATCTAGAACGTAAAACTTCTGAATTATCACAAAGAAACCGATTTATATGTCCTGCTGGTTTTGAAATGATACATATTATTCAATAGTATTTACCCAAATTATGAACTGCCTGTTTGAAGATAGTCATTTTTTTATCTTAACGAATACAATACTATAGTATACGTTATCGTATGCTACTTAAAACAACTTGTTGATTCTTTTTGTAGATTTTTAATCCAGTTATACCAACAAATACCAAAAAACCCATGAGAACGAAAATAAATGCTTTTCGGACCATTATAAAACGTTTAATATGTAAAAAGTATCATTAAATTGTTTTAAATAGCATACGATTTCGTATACTATAGTGTTATATTCGATAAGGTGAAAAATCACTATCTTCAAACAGGCAGCTCATAATTTGGGAGAATACTGTTGAATATTAGTGGAATATTCTAAAATATATCCCATTTCAAGATGTTAATCGGTTCCCTTGTAAATCAACCATTTGGAAATGATAAAGACTAAATGATTTAGCCTTGATCAGACTGCTTTTTATGCGCAGACTCATATTTGGATGCCTAAGCGATGAAGCTGCAGCAGGCGGAGCCATGCATGTTGAGTATCCCTTTTCTTAGTAACAATGTATAAAAGATTGGCGAATCGATGGAGAGAGAGATAATAGATACATAGCGTTTTTAATCAAAAATAAAAAGATAAAAGATAAAAAAGAATGTAATGCTTTATAAACAAAAATAGAAAAAAAATCAATTTTGCTTGAATAATACTAAAAATGAGATTAAAGAAAGCATTTTACAATAAAAAAGTAAAAAAATCATCTTTTGAACAAAAATTTTTTTGAACGAATACTGTAATATGAGGGTGAAAAAATTAGAGGAACGGTTTAATTCTTTTGATTTTTCGGACTTTATAAAACCGGTTTTTTTCAAGTTCATTTTTTTCGATAACGTGAAAAATGGAGATTAAAATTATTGGATTTTTCGTTTGTCGTTTGATCAAGGAAAAATTATTAATCAATAAAAAAGGGATTCAAAAAAATGATGAAAAACGGAAATGACACGCTGCAAAAATTTTACCCCAAAATAAAGCTTTAAAATTACAAAATTTTTTTAAAAAAATTTATATATTTTTTATAAAAACTTTTTATCGCAACTTTTTCATTTTTAGGCAATTGATTACGGATGCATTTTTACTTCTGGCTGTTTTGATGAATGTAATCGATGCCCACTTTGTCAAACTTCAAAAGAACAACTTGTTGATGTACTTTCTGGTTCAAAACGTGAAAGCGGGGGAGAATGTGCCGATCTTGTAAATTGTGCCACTGAATGTATTGCACAATCAAATGGAGATATTACAAAAATTAATTATTGCCTTCGACAAAAATGCGCTTTTCATTGCTTTGATGGTAAACATTTTAATTATAGAAATTTAACAAAACAATTTTTTTTTATAAATTCCTTATTAACACCTTTCTGCATCTTTCAGGATCATGCCCAAAATGCTCAGCATTTATTACACGAATTTTTAATCAAGTTTGTGTAAGTGGAGATTTTCGAAAACGTGTAAATAAATGGGAGGGACATTGCTATCAAATGTTTCGAGGAATTGTACAAGCAAAATTTCAAGATGAATTTATTCGTACCGGTAAAACTGCTGCAATTGGACTTCGAAGTGATAAACAAAAATCTGTTTAATTTTTGTGTTATTATTATTTTAGTTTATATTTTTTGTTAACATTTTTATCCCTTTCATAATTTTCTTTCAAACTTTTGTGCATTTTTAATTTAAGCACCAGTGTTTGTAAAAATTGATCTCATTAATTTTGATTTTTCTTTTTCTTTTATAACTATTTTCAAGATAGAAATAAAAATAAAAAATAATTTTAAAAAACGTTAGTTTAATTTTTTTAAGTTAGTCGTAGTTTTTGCTTATTTATTTAAATATATTAGGGAAAATTACGGCAGCAATTTCTTTTAAAAAGGTTTTTTGAAGAAAAGCGATCGACTTGATAACTTTTTCATTTTAATGTTTTTTTTTTGAAATTGCATAAACCTGAAAAATCAGGCAAAAGAACAATAGAAAAAGACCCTGATTATCAGGTTCATAACATCTTTAAAAAAATGTTGAAAATGAAAAAATATCAAACTTTCCGCTCCTTTTAATTAACGCACATAAAAATAGAGTTAATTGTTTCTTGGATTATTAGACAGATTTGTTGAAAACAAAAATTTTCTCACATTTACCGTATACTTTTGTAAGATTTTACTGATTTTTATTTTTTGCGCTCGTATTTTTTTCCAAAAAATACTTCCTCAAAAAGGAACACAAATATTTATTTATATTTCAGTGCGATATCAATTTTAAGGGATTAAAATTTGACATTTAAATAAAAAGAACCAAAAAAATCATTAAAAAAACATCAATTTTAAATGTGTGTGCATGACATTTTGTTTTCAAACAAAAAATAATGTCGGAACCGATTGCAACAAAAATAGAGAAAAAAAGAGATCAATAAAAGAAAAAAAATAAATTGGCCACATTTTTTAAAGTCAACAACTCCAATTTTTCTATTTTTTCCATAAAATACATATATTTTTTATTTAAAAAATATCATTTCTTTTATTTTGTTTGTAAAATTGTACAAAAAATATGAGAAAAGCGAGTGTAACAGATATAAATCAGCCTTCAAGAAAGTTGCAATTATTTAAACCAAATTTGGAAGAAATAATTGAACCTTTAACAAAGTTTTTAAAGAATCAGTTTGAAAATGTTGAGGTTGAAACTGTGGATTGTCCAGGTTTGTTTTACTGTACTTTTTTTTTAATTTTTAAAATTGTAAAAAGTAAACAAGTGTTTTGAGAAATTAAATTTTTTTATTGTAAAAATGTGAAAAATGCAACATTTAAGATTTACAACGTTTAGAAAAAATGTTGTAAAATTTATTAAAAAAAACCTAAAAAGAAATCGTTTTTTAACAGATTTTGAAAGAAATAAAATTGTTGAAACTTTTGTTTAAATATTTTAATATAAAGTTTTACAGAGACTTATTTTAGCTATTAGGTTACTGTATTTTTACATTAACAAAAAACAATGCGAAAAATTCATTAACAAAATAATAAAAATCCAAAAAAGCTTTGTTCTGTCAAATTTTAACAGTTCTATCCCATTTGATACATTTTTCATTTCAAAATTTTTTTTCGAGATGGCAGGAACCTGAAAATCAGGCAACAATAGAAAAAGATTCTGGTTTCAAAAAAAACGTAAAAAATAAAAAATATATCATTTGCTTCCTTTAATTAAAGTTAATTATCTATTTTTAAGATATGAGTCAATCTCCTTTTGGATTTACTGGAAAATACTTTGGAAATGGCCTTAAAGTTATTGACGTTGGAGGCCCTGGAAATTTATTTCCTTCAATTCGAACCGACAAAATTTATGATTTAAAAGTAATTTTTACCACTGAAAATCATTTTTTATGTAATAATTATAGAAAATTTGTCAAAATTGTGAATCTCCACACAATTGTTTCATTTTTGGACCGGGAGCTGGTCCCCGACATAAAATTGGAGTTAATTGTGAAGCTGTAATTGATGCAAAATTTGCAGATGGAAATTTAAAAGTTAATACACATACAACAAAAATTATTGATGGAAATTCATATAAACTTGAAGAAACAGCTTCCACTGAATTTTGTTTAATGGCAAATTTGGCAATTTCTGATATATCTGAAAATCAGAATCCGCCAAAGGTGCTTAAAATTTCAACAAAAAAACGTATTGGAACATTAAATTATCCAGAATCAATTCGGCAGTTTTTTGTTTCATACTTTCCAGAAGCTGTTAGTTTTGCTGGAATATTTTTAATTAAAAATGGTTCAATAAATGTCCATGTAATGCCAGATTTTCCAGAATCTTTGAAATTTGAATCCCGCCAAGAAGCAAGTTTCTATATTTAAAGGAAGCAAACTGTTTCATATATTTTTCATTTTTAAAGTTTTTTTCGAAATGGTATAAACCTGATGATCAGGATTTTTTCTATTATTCTTTTGCCTGATTTTTAGGTTCATACCATTTTTAAAAAAACGTTAGAAATAAAAAATCCATCAAAACTTCTGCTCCCTTTAAAACGTTTTTCAACATTTTTTTTAGTTTACAAATGCATGGTTGAAATATTTCGAAATTTCTGCTCCTCTAACATGTGCGACAGTAATCCATTCAAAAGATAATGAAAAGCTTTCACTTCGTTTAGAGCATACACATTGCTTTAGCAATGAAATGGGATCTGGAGGACATTATCATGAAGATACAACCCCTGAAACAATTGAATATGAAGGATATTTTTCTCCTGCAGAATTTTTATATCGTGTTGATCATGTTTCTGGGCAATTATAAATAAAAATATATAAATATTTGTGTAAAAAAATTAAACCTTTGCTTATAACATTTGTATATTTTTAAATAATAAAATTATTATAAAAGTTTAAAAAAACCCGATATTAAATTTTTAAGTTTTTTGAGCCTTTAATTTTTTTAAAATTTTTTTAAACTTGTGTTTGAAAAAATAAAAGAGAAAAAAAGAAAAAAAAATGTGTGTAAAATAAATTTTGCAAAGTTTTTTACACACATTTTTTTTTCAAATATATGTTTTTCCCGCATTTTTTGTTGACTGAGCGTTACACTGCGTATGCCGTCTCTCCTTCCTTCATCGACGAATATTTTTTTCGTTTTTCAATAATATTTTTCTGTCTGGTGATGATTTACGTTATTGTTTGCCTTCTTTTAACATTTTAACTCCCACTTTTTTATGAGTGATTTCGATAATATTTCTTTCCTACTTTTTCCCCCCGTCTGTGCTCACTGAGATTGCATCAAACTAACAGTTTTTTCTTACATTTTTCTGCTAAAAAGTATTAACTTTAACAATGAATTACTAATTTTAATTTTTTTAATTTTGTTAATACTTTACTAATTTTTCTGCTTATTCTACCACCAATATAAAAAAATGTTAACGCAAATCCCTTTTCGTTTTTTACTAAATTCTGTTTACGCGTTATATGTGGTTTCTTCACGTCTTTTTCTTTCATTATTACTTTTTTATTGATTGAGAAAAACTTTAGAGAGCACACAGCTTTTGCGCCCAGTCTGCACCTTTCGTGGTTTCATCAATTTATATATGTTAAGCCGAAATATCTTCGGCATCGCGACTCTATCCAATAAGTTTGGTAACTTAAGATTAATTTCACAGGGCTTTATTCGTCCTTCTACATCACTCGCTTCTGTGCCAAAAGAAGAAAAATCTTCATCTGAAGAAAGAAAAGCTGGTTCAAAACTTGGTAATCAAAAAGAAAAGTATTTACAATACTTAACAGAAAAACAAAAAATGTCTGGTGGATTGTAAGTCATTTAAGATTTTATTTTTTCATGTATGCTATTTTAGCGGCCGTAGTAGTGGAGGTTATGGCGGCGGTGGATACTCTAATGGTGGAGGATATGGTGGCGGCGGTGGTGGATATAGTCGTGGCGGTGGAGGCTATGGTGGTGGTTCATCAGGTCGTGGAGGATATGGCGGCGGTGGCGGCTATGGTGGTGCTTCAAATGGCTTTAGTGGAGGATATGGAAGCAGTCGTGGTGGATTTGGAGGTGGATCCGGTGGCGATAGTATGTCAGCAATGGGTGCTAAACTTCGTCCAGTTGATTTCAAAAAAGCTTCATTAAAACCTATTGAAAAGAATATTTATCATGAACATGCTACTGTACAACGCCGCAGTCAATTTGAAGTTGACGAATGGATGTCAGCTCAACAAGCTTCCGTCGAAGGCCGTGATATTCCTCGTCCAGTTTTTGAATTTAATGAATGCGGTTTCCCTGGTGAAATTGAAAGTCTCTTACATGGTAACTTTAAAAAACCTACAGTCATTCAATCGATCTCATGGCCTGTTGCAATGAGTGGCCGCGATATTATCTCTATTGCACGTACTGGTTCTGGCAAAACACTTGGCGTAAGTTTAATTTAAAAATATAAAACAAAATTTAATATTTCTTTTAAGTTTATTCTTCCGGGTATTATGCATACTCTTAAACAACCACCACGTAATCATAATGATGGTCCAATTGTTTTGGTTTTACTTCCAACGCGTGAATTGGCTCAACAAGTTGAAGAAGTTGCTCGTGATTACTGTCGTGCCATGAATCTTTCAATTACATGTTTATTTGGAGGAGCTTCAAAGGGCCCACAAGCTGGTGCACTTAAACGTGGTATTGATGTTTGTATTGCAAGTAAGTACTTTTAAAATTTTTATTTTAAAGTTACCGTATACCCAGTAAAATCTTCGAAGATATTATTTTTAAAAAATTTGTTTATAAATAATTTTTTAAATATTTACTTTGACTGATCTAATATAAGCTCCGCCGAATTTAGCCCCAGGACGCTTGACTGATTTCCTTGAGAGCGGAACCACCAATATGATGCGTTGTTCTTATCTCATTCTTGATGAAGCCGATCGTATGCTTGATATGGGTTTTGAACCCCAAATTCGTAAAATTGTTAGCCAAATTAGAGTAAGTTTAAAAATAATTTTCTATGCTGTATCATTATTTATTCCTATTTTTTAGCCTGATCGTCAAACTTTGATGTTCTCTGCAACATGGCCAAAAGAAGTTCGTACTCTTGCTGCAGATTTTCAACAAGATCCTGTTTTTCTTAATGTTGGTTCATTGGAACTTTCTGCTAACCATAATATTCAACAACATGTCGAATGTCTTGATGAATACCGTAAACAACCACGTCTTTTTGAACTTCTTGAACATATTATGAGACAAGTAAGTTATTTTTAATCCCCAGCACTAATCATGCCTCTTAATATATTTATTGTATTTTGAGGAAACCAAGGTGCGATAGTAATGTTTTTGTTACAGCTGGTTTTTAAACTTTTTTTGTTTAATTCCTTGCTAATAGAAGCTACATTACTGTATCTTTAAATATTACTTAATAAATATTTATTGTTTTTAGAAAGAAAATAAAACTATTATTTTCTGCGAAACTAAACGTAAAGCTGATGATTTAACTCGTGGAATGCGTCGTGATGGATGGCCTGCTCTTTGTATTCATGGTGACAAAAATCAAAGTGAAAGAGATTGGGTTATGAATGAATTCAAACAAGGAAAAACTCCTATTTTGCTTGCTACAGATGTCGCTGCTCGTGGTCTTGGTTAGTTTGGGGGACTTAACGTGTTAAAATTAGTATGCCCAAAAGCATTACATCAAAAAGGAAGAGAACTTGCATAATAAGTTTTTTAATATCGTGGCTGATATATGGCACCAACCATAAATTTTTTAGCATTGCTCACATTTTATTTAGAAATACACTAGTTATAAGGAGCAATGCAACATTTTTACAAGGTCTATTAAGTAAGTACTACTGCTTGAAGACTTGTTGGTGTCTGGTTGTGCTCTAATTAATTAGTGCAGCCGAGGAAGATTTCGTGTTGAAGAAAGTCAAATTGGAGATATCTGAATTTCCTTTTTTGTTGCTGTGAATGTTTCTGTCGGCGTGTGTTATTCCGGACATAAAAAAGAATGAAATTATTATACACCTTATGGTGTTATTATTTCGTCCGGATGCATATCCACACGCTGTACTTATCGGAATCGTTCGCGGTATTGAAGACTTTTTGTCACGGAATCATCACCTCAATTTGGCCACGGAAGTTTACAGGTTAGCTTTGGATATTTTTTATGCTTTCTTTTTTGCTTATCCCTTTTCATTTTATGAGTTAATAATCGTTTTTGTTTTAGATGTTAGTGATATCAAATATGTTGTTAATTATGATTATCCTAATAATTCTGAGGATTATGTCCATCGTATTGGTAGAACTGGTCGTAGTGATAAATCTGGAGTATCATATACTTTCTTCACTCCACAAAATGGTCCTAAAGCTCGTGATCTCATCAAAGTTTTGGAAGAAGCAAAACAAGTTATCCCAGATGAACTCCAAAAAATGGCAGCTACTGGTGGAAGCGGTGGCGGAAGTTCCCGTGGCCGGGGAAGGCCACCAATGAAACGTGATGCTGGAGGTTATGGTGGTGGTGGTGGCTATGGAGGATCACCCAACAAAAGATCTCGTTACGATGGTGGAGCAGCCTATGGCGGTGGTCGTGGTGGTTTCGGTGGCGGTGGAAGTCGTTGGTAAATCTCTTATTTTTCTGCATCTCGTTTTTTGTTTTTTTATGGTTTTGAATAAAATTTATTCGTTTATTAAAAATTTTATTGTCTCGGATTTACATTTACAAATAACATGATTAATTTTATTTACAATTGACTTGATCTATGATTGTGATGAGTATCATCTGGGTGTCGATAATTATGGGGGACTTGATAGCCATGTTTTCTTAATTGCTTTAAATCATGACGATTGTATGGTTTATGTTCATCTTTGATTAACCAAAAGCTATCTTCGATTGAATCCTAAATTTTTTAAACAATTAAAAATCAAGGCATTAGAAATTATTACATTTGCTGCAGCAGTTTGTTCAAAATATAAATGAGTTTCATTAAAGATTTGCATTCTTGAAAATCCATAATTTGATGATCGAAATGCGCTCCATGGATTTGGATTAATTACCTAAAAAAAGAATTAATTTAAATACCATTCATTGTTGAATTACAAATGTATCTGTATTTTCCTGACAGCCTGCGGATCCCGTTACAACATGGACAGGAGCAGGCGGATTATGGTAGGGATCACTTGCAGTTCCATTATAAACTGTTCGATTATAAACAGGATAAAATCTTTCATATGTATGTTCATGGGCCCAAAGCTCTAAATCCTGTAAAGATTTTTGTATACAGAAAATGTTTAATAAATAAAAACTTACAACACCATATTTATAAAATAATTTTTCAAGTCCATATGCATGAGTAATTGGAAGACCTAATCGAATCTTAAAAAGGTTTTTATTTATCAAAGATTGTTTAAAGATATTTTTACAATTGATTCATATTTTGTACAATCATCTCCATCAAAATCACTGCAATACATTGGTCGATGTCCCATTGTTATAATCCATGGAACATTTTTACGATTTCTATTTGCTTTCTTGAAATAAATTGTTTTTTTAATGGAAAATAAAAAAATAAGACAAACTTCTAAATCTTTAATTAACCAATTCCATTGATTTTTAATTTGATCCCAGCCATAATTTGTCCAAAAATAAAATTCTGTTGAAAATCCAATAAAATGTGTTGGGCCAATATCAAAACTGAAAACATTTTTCATTAATAATTTTTTTTGCACAAATTTAATTCTGTAACAGTTTTAAAAGTGTACCTATAAAACATATTATGATCAGAATCTGGCATTGTATAACGATTAATATAATGACTAAAATTATAATTATATTCATGATTTCCAACAACAGTCATATATGGAACATATGCCGCAGCGGGTTCTATTTGTCTCATAAATACATCCCCGTATGTTCCATCACTCTATAACAAATGTTTATACTTTTGGAACAAAAAAATTGAAGTTTACAGTATCCAAATTATATGCAAGATCTCCAACATGTAAAATCATATCAAAATCTCCATCTTGTGCAAGACGTTGAATTTTTCCAAGTGATCGAGCATTGATATTTCCCATATCTCCATAAACTGCAAATCGATATCCACCATTTGGACGTTCTTGAATTCCAACAAATGTAAATATACTACTCCAACCATATTCTGAGCCAACTCGATAAACTAATATTTAAAAATTTTGTTAGTAAAAAATTTTTAAAAGGGCCAAAAAAATTTTTTGTGCTTGCACCAACATCAAAAATAAAGCAGAAGCAGTTAAAAACATAATTAAAAAGCTTACAATATCTTTTTCCTGGTACAATATTTTCAATCATTGCTCGATGAATTAATCTTACAGTTTTTCCTGCCCCACCATCAACAAACAGCGAAGCATTTCCTTTAATCGTTAAATCCAATTTTCCAATTCCATATTCAACAATTGAATCTACAGTATCATCAAATGTAACCCATGTTATAATTTGTTTGCTTGGATCCCCACCGTATGATAAATGAACTTGTTCAGGTTGACCTTTAAGTTGTATCTTTCAAATTTTATTGTTCATATAATTCTTACCAAAAAATGGTCCACGATTTGGATCATCTGTTTTCCAATGGGGTTTTCGATTTGGTGATAAATATTCTCTTTCAGTTTTTATTGAACAAATATAAACCAATAAAAATATTGTTAAAAATTTAACAAAAACCATTTTTAAAGAAAAATAGCAGCAAAAAAATTATTGTTGAACACAATCGAAGAAAAAAAAACAAACTAATGGCGATTGATAAAGAAAAAAATTGATGATTGATACAAAAAGAAAAAACGGAGGGCAAAGAAAAAAACAGTCATGTGAGGGAGAAAGAGGAACGCAGTTTAGGCTGATGGTGGTCAATGATTTCAATCTTTTAATCAAGTGAAAGAAGGTACTTGAGAAATGATAGTTGTAAAATGTTATCTCAAAAAAAGGCAAAACATTAGTGTTGTTTTTGCCACTTTTTACAATGTCTTTTGATTGTAAAAAAATTTTTTTGTTATTTTTTTAGATCAGATTCGATTTAATTTTTTCAAAATGGAAAGTAATAACAGTGCCATAAAAAAATTTTGATGAAGTTATAAAAAACAATCTTCTGAAAACCAAAAATTTTATTATTTTATCATCAAAGTTTGAAATGCACAAAAATTCGAAATTAACAAAAGTAATTATTTTTTTAAAATTTTTATAAAACGATTAGAATAAATTGAAAAAATACTGTAGTTTCTGTAATTTGAAGTAAAAATGTAACGAAAAAACCCAACAAAGCAAATCACCGTTATTTACCAATTTTTAGAAAGAAAGAAAAATTGAAAATAGCAAAAGATGCTAAAGAAACTCCAGCAAAAGAGGATAATTATTCAATTTTTTTTTGTTTCAAACAAAAATGTTGATCTTTTTGGATTTTGGATTTTGTTTGAACGAAAATGTGTTATTTATTTTCTGTCTAAAACCTAAATGAAAACTCTTTTGTGCCTTTTTTTGTGGAAAAAAACGCTGTTGAAAGTTGCAAAAAAATTAGCATTAAATTTATTCACAAAGTTGCATTAGCATGAAATTATTTATTGATAAAACAAACATTTCCACAAACTTTTTCATCATTCACGTCACTTTGTTGATTTGGTGGAACGTGAATTTCTTCTTTCGTCTCTCTGCTGGTTGAAAAATATTTAAAGTAAGTTTTACATTTTTTTATTATCGGGGGTATAAAGGGCTATCCAGATATATAAAGTCATTAGTGATGTGGATATACAGTTGTATGACGCTTCACCTTAAAGCAGCAAAATATCAAGTGGAGAAAGAGGGTGGGGTTGAGTAATTTCGATTTTTGTATGTTGTCATATCTAAAAATCCAACAATAAATGATACTTTATATACATTATTATATATTATAGGACAAAATGGGTGGAGAAAATAAAAAAAATGAACCAGAATTTCAAATGAAGCTTGAACCTGATGAAAAGGTTGCTTTCAAAGGTAAACACAATGAAACTGTCGCTGTCAAAGTAACAAATACCACAAAAACTCGACAATGTTTCAAGGTATGTTATTTTTATCTTTTTATATGAGATATATGACAACTTCTTTGTCTTTTTTAGGTTAAAACATCATCCAATGATATGTTTCGGCTTCGTCCACCACTTGGATTTGTTGCTCCAAATGAAACTGCTACAATTAGTATTACATTTTTGGCAAAAGAAATTCCACCAAATGGTCATTATGTTGTATTTTATCATACTCCATGCAAAGATGATGATAAGAAGCCAAGATCTGTTTGGACTCCATCAACAAATCCTGAAGGTGTTCGTCGTGTTGTAGCTGATTTTGTTAAAGAAGATGCTCCTGCTGCTGATAAAAAAGATGCTCCAGCAAAAGATGCTAAAGAAACTCCAGCAAAAGATGGAGAAGCAAAAGATGCTAAAGATGGAGAAGGGAAAGATGCTAAAGATACTCCAGCAAAAGATGCTAAAGATGCTCCAGCAAAAGATGCTAAAGATGCTCCAGCAAAAGATGCAGAAGGAAAAGATGCTAAAGATGCTCCAGCAAAAGATGCAGAAGGAAAAGATGCTAAAGACGCTCCTGCAAAAGATGAAAAGAAAGAAGGTGATGAAGCAGAAAAGGATAAAGAAAAGGAATAAATGTATGATCAACAATATTAATAAACTGATATTGTGTTTTGTATGTAAAATATATTGATTTATAAAAAGCTTATTTTCTTCAATTGTTTCGTGGTTTTTAATGGTGGGATTTATACGGTAGTCGGCAGGTTAGGAAAAAAACTCAAAATGGATAAAGGGAAAATTGTTTTTTGAGCGTTTATTGAATATTCACTGTCTCCAAAGTTTAACTTTTTACTGAACTGCTTTATTTGAATTTCGTGGTACTGTCAATTCCAACCGTTTCGCAATTGTAAATTTTGTAAAAAGCTTTAAAATTTCTTCTTTTGTCATTTTTGGTGTTTTTGTGTGATCTGTTAATTACTGTAACAAACACAAATTTTTCTAGTTCTTTCATTGCTTTTGGCAATCCATCCATTGTTGCCAATGTTCAACACAACAAATTTATGAAAAACTTTGATTTTTTTATTTCTGATCAACCGTTTTAATTTAAAACTTTTAAAACATGGTACGTTTTTATTTATTACAAAAACCCATTTAAAAACCTTCATTTTTAGCCAATTATCGCTCTTGAACTTAAAGCAAATTGTGTAAATGTAACAAATTTAAGTAAGTTTAATTTTAATATTTTGCTTTAATCTAATAAATGCACTTTTAAGAGCCTGGAGATTATACAGATCATCGCTGGTACTTAAAAGTATGTTTATCAATGATTTTGTCTTTGTTTAATATTGGCAGCTTTAGTTAAAGTGTGGAAGTTGCGGTGAACAAGCTCCAAATTGGCAGTATGCAACTGTTGAAGTATGTAATGTTGAACTCTATTTGTTGTAACTTATATATTTATCAATTCTTAGGAAAGTCATCAATTAGCAAAAGGACATGGAACTGCTCATATTTTAATGAAATGTCCACTTTGTTCAAGAAGCAATTCTCTCGGTTTGTTTATTGTCAAGTGGTTAGAGACAAAGTTAATTTGGTGATTTTTAGAAATCCTTCCTGATTCATATCAAAGTTATTCAATTGAAAAGAATGAAAAATTTCAAACAATTGTTAAATTTGATTGCCGTGGTCTTGAACCTGTAGATTTTGATCCAAGAGTTGGATGGCAAGCTGAAGGAGTTGAAAGTGGAACATTGTTTGAAGATATTGATTTAAATGATAAGGTTTGGCTCTTTTTGCTTATATTGTATAATTTTAATGTTCCTTTATGTGTTATAGGAATGGGCAGAATACGATGAAAAAGTTAATGAACCAGTTGAAATTAACAGTATTGAATGCCGATTTGTTGTTGTTAAATCAAAATAATAACTTTTGCTTTGTCTGTTACAGGTTTAATTTTTCTTGTGTTATTTTTAAGTTATATGTTGGCCTTTATAAATTCTTTATTATTCCAAAAAAAATAAATCCCTTGTTTTATTAGTACGAGTCAATGTTCAACAAAATTTCAACATCCATCTTTTTTTATTCTTTCAACAAATTTCGATAGCTTTCAGCACTTTTTTCTTTCAGGTTTTAAAGGAGGAAAAAGATGAATAATCTCATACAAACACCGGCAAAGAAGAAAAAAAAAGAATTACGAAATCACTTTAAAAAAATGAGAGAAAAAAGTAGACACAAAAAAAGTCAGGTATAAAAAATGTTTTTTTTAAATAGGAGGGGAATAGTTTTTAAGGATGCAAATTGCTTTGTATCAAAGATTGAAAAAAAAGAGAAAACAGTTGTTTTGAGATTGCTTTATCTTGCATTTTTAAGTATCAATCTTTTTTATTGCTTTTTTATTATGTTTTTTTTTTTGCTTTAAAATAGGGATACTGTAACTACGCAAAGTTTTGGCAAAAAAAGTTGTTTACTTTGGAAATATAAAAAGTGCCAAAACAATTTTTTGAAACTACAATAACCCTTGGTTTGGCATTTATTCCACCATTAAACTCAAATTATCTTTTTTTTGCCACCTTTCAAAAAAAAGCAAAGATTAAACTTTGAGATAACTGAACTAACTAGTTGCTGCTGCTGCCACACAAAAAATTTATAATGAAATATAATTTCAACACATTAAAAAAAAGAAGAAAAACCTTGAAAAATGACCCCTTTTGTTTATTTTTTTCGGATAACAAAAAAGATGATTCATCAAAAATTTACACAAAAAAAGAGAGAGAGAAAACATCAAGATTTACGCCAATTATTATATCTCTATGGATTTTTGCTATTTTGAAAAGCTCATTTTTTATGACAAAATTGGTTTCTTTTTTTTAGTTTAAAAAACAATAATGTTTTAGAAAACATTATTTAAAAAAGCGGTTGCCTCTTTTTTTAAAAAACAGTTTTAAATATTAAATGTAAATACAAAATTACAGTTATTAAAAAACCAAATTGGTTTCCAAAAACCTTGAACAAAAAAAATAAACTGAAAAACAATGGGAAAAAGGAAAAAACGATTAGCTCATTTTTGCGGTAATTTTTGAAGGTTTTCTTTGTTTAAAGGAAAAAAAGAAGACATTGGAGAAAAAAATAATCATGAGAAACAAGGAACAAAAAATTGAGAACAATTTAATTTTTGACCTTTGAGAAAAAATTTGTTCTATTATTATTGTTACTGAATTAATTTGACCAATTTTTTTGGGATACTGTAACAAAGATTTCAAAATATGTGAACATATAAGAATTTTAATTTACTGTATTTAGCAACTTTGATCAAGTACCTGAAAAAAAGTTTCCCAAAGTCTAACTTTATTTTTATCGTTAAAAAATTAATCTAATGGACCATTAAAAACAAGGTTCTGCGAAATCGAAATTAACAAAATTACAAAAATAATTTTTGTCCAAATTCGGTATTTCGGACGTTTAGAAATCAAAATTTTGATTTCACAGATCTCTGATAAGAAAAGTTTTGAAACGCAAAGGACTACAGTATCTGCGACTATTTATTGCGCATTTTTGTAAGTCTATTGTCCTTAAAAATTAAACTTTTATTTAATTAAACACCAAAACTCTTCCGCTTTTTTCTTAAACAAAAATCTACTCTTTTCCCTTTCCTACAGTAATCCCTTTCCAATTATCTTTCATTCATTCTCCTTTTAACTCAAAGTCTTTTTTTTGTTGCGCAATCATCGCCGCTTTTTTGCTTCTGTCTTTTTTCTTTTCTTTTATTCATTTTAGGATTTATGTTTTTTTCTTTATTATTTTTTGGCGGCGGCTTTTCGCGCACTTTTTTTGTGCCTTTAAGAGTGGTCAAAAAAGAGAAGAGTCTTCAATTATGCCATCTTCTGAAAAAGTATTTATTATTTCTTCAAACACCCGGCTTTTTCTCCCTCTAAAAACATGTTCAAAACCAGTTCTTTTTTCTCTTACTTTTTTTTCTTTAAAAGTGTTTTTTACAAAAATAGTAATTTTAAATCAAAGAAAAAAATGTGACAGAAAGCAGCTGTTAAAACATTACACATATTTTACAAAAAAAAAAACATAAAATTTTTTCGAACACCGGAAAAAAATACAAACAGCGGCAAAAGCTTTTGTAATATCTTTCCAAAGAAATTTTTAAATATTTAAAATCCTAACGATTTTTTATTGTCTAAAAAATCGTTTGGTAATTATAATTGTTTCTCGGTGTTTCTGTTTTTAAAAAGCTCCCCATAAAAAAAGAGACTTCCGGTGTCCTTGATTGAATTTTTGAAAAAAAAAACATTTTTTTAAAAAGCATCGGAAAAAATCAAAGCAAAAAAGTTTATTATTTTTTTTTGAGGAAGCAAATTAGTGTCCCGTTTTTTTTATGAATACAAAAGAGAGATAATAGAAAAAAAGATACATTTGTTTATGATTTTTTCTCTCTCCAGATTTTAGTGTTGACTTTTATTGCCCTCTAACTTTTGACCGACCGGAAAAGATTTTCTTTTGCTTTTTTTGCAAAAGTGGCTTCTGTCAAATCTTTTTTCTTTGATTTTTTTGAATGGCATTAAAAAAGAATCCTGGGATGTTTTTGCGCACGGTGATATTTGTTGTCGTAAAATTCATCAATGCCGTCGTTGTCGTTTTTCTTCTTCTTTTGAGGAGGGCATTTTACAAAAAAAGGAAATGGCACCGATTGGAACTCAATTTTTTTTGGTTTTGAAAAATACAAGAAGAAACCGAAAAAAAGGTTTTACGGAAAATGAATTATTATTGTTTTAGAAAAAAAGAATAATAATATTTCATAAATCGTTTATTAATGTAATATTTAGCCTTTGATTTTGTTGTTCATTTAGTAGCAAAAAATAATAACAGTTAAAAGGGAGGCGGAAAGTTTAATACATTTTTCATTTTAACATTTTTTTCGAAATTGCATGAACCTGATAATCAGGGTCATTTTCTATTGTTGCCTGATTTTCAG
Source organism: Panagrolaimus sp. PS1159 (assembly GCA_963922195.1). Taxonomy (NCBI): domain Eukaryota; kingdom Metazoa; phylum Nematoda; class Chromadorea; order Rhabditida; family Panagrolaimidae; genus Panagrolaimus; species Panagrolaimus sp. PS1159. The sequence continues at coordinate 1,224,930 of CAWUHW010000024.1, forward strand.
TTTCATGCAATTTCAAAAAATGAAAATTTTTCAAAATTTCATTTTAGGATTTTCGTTTAGAATGCAAATAGAAAAAACTTTATAACATAGATTGTTGATTTTTTAAATCAGTGAAAAAAATAAACTTTTTTTGATTTTAAACCCTTTAAACAGAAATTAACTGAGATTGTTTTTTAACAATAACATTGTAAGTTTGCTGTAAATTTTATATTTGTCAACATTCTTTTTTTCACATAGTTTTTTTTTTTCAAATCAATACAATCTTTTTCATAAAAGTTGTAAATATATGTATTTATTTTTCCCCATCATTTTTTATAGACACTTCAGTTATTTTTTTTTCTTCTGTCAAATGTTTTTACGTCTTTCGAATTTAATTTACTGATATCAAAAAAAATTTTTTTATGTTAAAAAATCGATTGACTCCATCATACTTTGAAGGTAAGTTACAGTAATGCAAAAAAGATTAGAATTCTTTAACCTCAAAAATTTTTTTCTAATAAAAATTTATTGTGCAAAAAACATGGATCCCTTTTTCAAGACATTTGAACTTGAATGAATATTTGTGATTTTTTAATGATATTCCAAAATAGGCAATTAGTTGAATGTGAAGGATGAAAACCAACCCACAACTGTCGCAACGCGATCCGCATCTGTCTTCTTTTTTTTCACTTTTTTTTTCATTGCAGCAGCAGCTTCAATTTGAGTATCGTCTCCTTTTTTCTTCATTGTTGAGAGAGAGAATAGCACCCGATATTTTTGAAGAAGGAAGAAAAAATAGAACAGTTATTTTTCTTTTTTCAATAAAAAAAAGAAAATTTCGCGCGTGTGCAATTGTTTGTCCGTAAAAAAATGAAAGTATCTTCGTTTTTTATTCATTTCATTTTATGCTCAATGACCATTTGGTTGTATGTAGTAAATTTATTTCAATTGATGATGGCCCAATTAACCATGCCAGATCTTCTTTCTTTCTCTCTTAATTTGGCATCGAAAATGAAATAAAAAAATGGCAATTGAATTGCAATAAAAAAATCTTTTTTCAATGAAAAAAAAACTGTCAAACACGCGCAATAAAAAATAATAAAATTGCGCGAAAAAATGCCATTGAATAAATTTTATTGACCTCAAAATGACAAAATAATAATAATAATGGTAATCCGAAATGTGAAGTGAGAAATAGAAAGAGAGAAAGTTGTTCAAATTTGTTAAATGAACATCGAATTACCTCCCATCATTACAATATATGAGGTCAGATGAACTGAACTTTAACTCGATTGACTGTTAATTCCCCATTAAATTGAGCGAACAATTTGATAGAGTCTTCATTTTAACTTTTTTTTCGAAATGATATGAACCTGACAATCAGGGTCTTTTTCTATTGTTCTTTTGCTTGATTTTCAGGTTTATGATATTTCGAAAAAAAATGTTAAAAATGAAAAATATATCAAATCATCTGCTGCTTTTAAAATGTGTTATTTTAAAAGATAATAATCTTTATTTGATTTTATTCATTTCATATTAACTTTTAAATTATTACCTTCGAACGAAAATAACTTGAAATCGTATGCGTATTTGTAACCTTTAAAAATTAAACCACAAAAACCAGAAAATAAAAGTTTCAATATTATTTTGTCAGTTAAAATCTTGTAAGATTTTTATTTTTGTTTGCTAAAAAACGTTGCTTTCTTTCTTTCTTTTCACCAAATTTTATTGACATTTAAAAGCAGTCGTTTTTTATATGCAGTATGAACATTTAACTGATAAAAAAAAGAACAATCATACCCTTTTTTGGATTTTAATATGATAAGAACATCAAAAACTGAAAAGCAATGTTCCACCATCAAAAAAAATGCTGATGTCAGAGATATTTTTTTAGGGCTTGTTCAATGATTTTGAGTCTATGGCGAATACTTTAACAGAAAATATATAATTTTGATAAAAATTTGGTAAAGAAAAATCAATAAATTTGATTGGTGGAACTATCCCTTTTTTTCTGTGGAACACTTTAGTCAGAAAAAGTGTTCAGTTTTATTTTTTGATATAAAATGAGTAAATTTAAAACAAGCTAAAAACGTTATTGGAAATGTATTTTTATGGTGAAATTAATTCTAAAAAATATAAAAAAATACTTGTTTTTGAAATTATTCCAAAATTTCAAAAGTAAACTAACTTTAAACAAAAAATTTAAAAAAAAATAACACAGGCTTAATTTTAACTGTTATTAAAAAAAGTGTTTTTTTGCTTTAATTTTTACAAATTGTTTCGAAATAGGTATACTGTAATCAACAGAAAAACTTTATATATATATATTTAAAATTTATTATTCTTTTTAATAAAGTAAATAATTTTAAAAAATTACAAAAAATTATAACTGACAAAAATCACTGTTAATAAGAAAAAAATGTTACGATTAAAACATGAAAAAAATGGATGCACTGTACACGTCTTGACTAGAAGAAGCTCAGCTTTAGTTTAGCTATTGTATTTATGTAAAATTGGTGGGACAGAGAGGGGATGGAAGAAATATTGATTAAGTGATAAAAAAAGGATACTGTAAGTAGAAAGAAATTAAAAAAGTTTTACATTGCTGAAAAAATTGAACCTGTATGAAAAAAATAATTAATTGGGGATAGAAGAAAAGAATGGGATTGGACAAAGTTTTCAAAAAATTGACTCTTGGAGGGAAAAATTTTTTTTGAAACTCTTAAAACTTGGAATGAATTCAATGAAAAAAAAGAAAAGATTTGTTTGGAATGGTTTTTTTTGAAGTGCACAAAATTTAGAGCCAGCACTAGATTTTTGCTCAAATAATACTGAATCAATGACTAGGTATTAAAAATTTTAAAATAGAGAGAGAGAATCAATAAAAATTAGACCAGAATAAATGCAAATAATGAATCAATGTCAACTGGTATGCAAATTTAAAAAAAAAGAATTCGTTGTGGGACAAAAATAATATATGTTTTTTCGTTGCGGGACTTTATGGGTTTTAATCTTCAACTTCAGATTTAATTTCTTTTTCTTCGGAAACAGATTTCTGAAGGGCCATAAAATTTTCAGAAAATAGCTGAATTGCTGGAGTATTAAAAATATTTGTTGTTGTGGAATTTTCACTTGGAGATGTTGAAGATTCACGGGTTGTACTTTGTGGGGACGTTGAGGCACCCTTTTGTGGACGAGGGCCATGCCATCGTTTATGTGATGCCAAATTTGCAGGACATGAAAAAACCTAAAAAATAAACATTTTTAATAAAGGAATTTTTTGTAAAAGTTTTATTTTTTTGCATGCATCGCTTTTTTCTAATTGTTCAAAACTTAAAGTCAAGGAGAAAAAAAGTCCTTGTCTTCATCAATCATATGCCACAAAAAAGGATATAATGTCATCAAAAACAAAGGGACAAAAAAGCCGGCATATAAAAATTTATTATTTTGTTTGAAAAACAAAAATCGTTCAAGGAGAACGCATTTTTTTAAAAAAGCTGCCGATGCGGGTGAATTCTGATGCTTCAAAAATGCAAAGTTTTTAATTCATATTAACCCAATGCCATGGCATTTTTCTTTTATTTTTAGAACAAAAATTTTTTGGTTAAATAAAAAAGTACAGTAACCACTTAAAAGGTCATGCCAGTTTCAAGTGGTTACCGTATATCTCTCAAAGTGATCAAATAAAAACGCGATAAAACACCTGTAATGCTTCCGATATATGTTTCTGAATTGACTTTTTGTCACCGAAAAAAAGGTTTTGTAAACAAACAAAAAAAGAGAAGTCAGCTGGTTGACAAAAATAGTAATAGTAATAATATTTCGGAAAAGATCAAAACCAGTGGAACCAAAAAAAACATTTTCTTCATGATGGATTGTTTTAGATAGGAACAGCAGCAGAAGTGGCACTGCCGCCGCAAGTAAACATGAAAAAAAAGGAAGGGTGGAATGCCAACTGTAAAAACAATCGCGCAAAAGTACAATAAAGAAAGAGTGGAAGATTAAGAAACGTTTTTTTTTGTCGGCAAAAAAGAAAATGTTTTTGCTTTGATTTTTTTCTTATATCCCCCCACAAAAGCAGCTCAGCAAGTGCCAAAAACAAATCTTAAAGAACCCGAAAAAAAGGAGATTTGTAAAGTGGATTTTCGCGCACTAAATTAAAAAAAGAAACAAATGTAAAAACATAAAAACAACAAAAACGGCAGCTTTTTTTAAGGTCAAAATTTTTTTTTGTTTAAATAAACATATGCAAATTTTGTTTTTGGCGGCAGCTTTTAGGATTGAACAAAAAAAACAATGCCATAAGCGGTGACCCCCCACTTAACCCAGAAGGGTCGGCATGCTAGCTTTTTTTCTCGCTCATCTACTTTTTCTTTGATGATCGCCTGCTTTTTTTTTTGATGTAATGCTTCTGAAGTGGATTAATGAAAGCTTGCATCTATCTTTTTTGATCTCAGCATGACTTCTTTATTTCTATGTTTGAATAAAAACGAAATGATGTAATAATAGTAAATGACTGACTGACCTTTTCACATTCGGAACATTTATATTCTTCATGAACAATTCGAGGGCATTTATGCCGGGCAAGATGAATTACATCATCAAATTTAACTTTACAAAGGGCACAATTTGTTGATTTTATTACATCTGGAATTCCTGCAAGCTTTCGACGAGTTTCTTCTGAAACGACAACAAAGCTTGCAGTTTCATCAAGCTCTGCAGCTTTTGCAATATCATCGGCTGATACTTCACTCATATCCTACAACGAAAATTTTCGATTAGTAACGAAATTTTGATTATTAACAAAATTTCGATCAATGTCAAAAATCGAAATTTTAATTTCTAAAACTTACTTTAATATGCATTCCAGAAACGGGTGAATTAGTTTCGGCATCTTCAGAAGCTAATTTTCTCATTTGTTTTGTTCTTTTTGGAGCTGGTGGATTTATTGAAGAATCTGAATCATCAAAAGTTTTTCGATTATTATTGCTGCTACTTGAAGATGAACTTGGTCGCTTTCGAGATAATTCTGAAGCTGGTGATGGAATTGAAGCTTGTTGTTGTTGTTGGCATTGCTGTACGACTGTCGACAATGGTGGAGGTGATGAAGCTATTTTAGCATTGACATTTGATTGAACTTGTAATAAATTTAAAAATGCATTTTGAATTATCAAATCTTGAAGGGATGGAAAAAGCGGTTGAAATTTTGAAGCTTCTTGTAAAAATGATGATAAAAAATTTGTTTCTGGTGAAAATGATAGCTTTGGAGATTGCAACAATTGTGGAAGTAAAGGCTGAGAAAGTTGTTGCTGCTGCTGCTGTTGTTGTTGGAAATTTATCATTGTTGCAAGGGTTTGAGCATTGAATGCTGATGAAGGGGTGGTGGTTGTGGTGGCACCAAACATAACTAATTTAATGGGGGAGGGTAAATCCTTAAAGGTAAGAAAATTTAGGTAAAATTCAAAAGCAACGGAATTCAAAAAAGAAAGTCGAAAAAAAAGAACGATGGAACACCGCGAAACACGAAAAAACCCAAAAAGGCAGTTTTAATTGGAAAATATTGGAATATAGGAATGTTAACTAGCAAAATCTTATAGATAAGAATTTGTTGAGTCTGGAAAAAGAAGAAAAAAAAGACTTAGAAGTTTTTTTTTCGCATTGAACACAAAAAAACTTCTCGAGTGTAGCAAAGAAAGAGAGAGATAAGATTCCATTGGTAAAAATCGCTAATAAAACGAAAAGAAAAAACTGTTGATTACTTTTTGTTTGTGTTTTTTTTGTTGATTGGCAGGCATTTTTCGGTTTTATAGAAGAAAAAAAAATATCAGTAATGGAACGATAGAAAAATAGAAAAGGCGTTTTTAATGGTTAATAAAAAGAATTTTAATTACGGGTAAAAACAGTAATAAAAAATGACTACAAATTTATCTTTAAAAAATTCGCCATGAGAAAAAAAAATACAGTAACCAGCAAACAACAACTCACTGATCGCGTCAAAAAAAGTAATCACTGATATCAACGATCATAAAATATCGCTTGTCATTTATAGAAAAGGAAAAAAGCATGTTTGAAACAAACAAAAATATTATTTTTTTCAATATCAATCAAAAAAAAATGCCTACGCTTCTGACAACTATTTTAAAATGCATTCAAAAAAATCGTGAAATCTTTTTTAAGGCGCGCACTACCGTAATACTTTTTTTTGAAGAAAAATTTTTAAAAAGGTATGTCATTATTTTCAGAATAAAAAATGTGAATACCTTTAAATTTTTAACGGCTATTATTTTGTATGCAATAAAATACATATATGAAAAAAAGTATTGAAAAGTGTCAATCAAAAAAAGCGAAAAGATGGAAAAAAATGTTAAAGTTGATCAACTTTTAAAGCAACAAAAAAAACTCAGAATCCTTCAGAAAAAAAGATGAAGAAAGATTTTGGTAGGCATTTTGCAAAAAAGCGATTGGACCAAAAAAATAATTTGCAATTGCGAAAAAGGAGGAGACAAAAAAAAAAGGCAGCAGCTGCCTCCAACCTTTTTTTTGAACCGACTCCGCCTCTCTTTTTTCTCTTCCAAAAAAGTGTTTCTCTGGATCTCCAAAAAAAATGGAAGAAGAGGCAACAAAAAAAGCAGCTGTAAAAAAGGTAAATTTAATGAAGAAAATTAAACCGCCCCTTTCAAAAAAAAGTTTAAGGAATAAAAAGTTTTCAAGCTATATTTCACAACATAAAAATACATAAGATTATGAAATATAGCTGTCTGACAAAAAAAACTGCTGAGATTTAATAATAATAGTTTTATGTGAAATTTTGAAATAATACTATTAATTGAAAAAAGGAGGATGTTCATGAATAAAAAAGGTATTACAGTAATTTTAAAAAATTTTGACAACCAATTTATCAAAAAAAACTAGACGAAGGTAGTTTTAAATTGTGGCAAAAAAAATGTCATCAGAAATTCCAAAATAATGGGAAAAAACATTTTTTGTTTCAAGTGGCAACCGATAATGAACAAAAACTTTTTCTGTTTTCTAAAAATTTTAAAGTCTACAGTAATCAAAAAAATTCTTTCATTGATCTCTTTTTTTCAACCGTGTTAAGACACATCAAAATTGTTTTCGATGAAAAACTGTAATGATGATACTTTTGTTTTTGCAATCTTACAATATTTTCATGAATATTATTTCCATATATAAAATATGTGTTTTATAAAAAGCTCATATAAATACAAAAAAAAAACGATATTGTTGTTCATTGAGCCAAAGAAATTTGATCTATCATCCCTCATATATTTTTTTTTTCTATCAACGAAAGAAAGAAAGGAAGAAACAATCAAACAAGGCCAAATGCGGTCATTCGAGTGAGGAAAAAGAAAGAAAGAAAGTGGATCTCTAAAAACACCCGGCCAAAATAATAATAATAATAATATACAGTCATCGAAAATGAGGAAGAACCAGACGTCTTTTATTTTTTATAACTTTTTTTTAATGAACAGCATAAAAAAACATACGGTACTCAAAAAAAGATGAATTATAAACAATCAAAAAAAACACAGTCAAGAATTTGATGTGTCCCCAGAGAGATTAAAAAAACAGCAGCCGTTGCTGTTTTACAAGCTTAAAGTTTGTGTTTTTTTGGCGCCAAAATTGGGATTAAGCTTTTGTAGAAAAAAATAATATTTCAGCGATGGCAAACAAAGTTGATTTTGGCACAAAAATTACAGTTGTTTTTATCAGATCCCAAATTATCTTCCCAAATCACAAAATTTATTGCCAAAAAAATTTGTAGCACAAAAATAATTTTGTTTTTTGAATTTGAATTTTTTAGCCTTTATCAAATTATGACAATTTATTTAAAATGTCTTGGCAAGTACGGTTTTCAGCCAATTTTGTACAAAATTATTTTTTTGTATTACAAAATTCCGTGCTAAAAATTTTTGACATTAAAATTATTTTGTTTTTCAGTTTTATGAGAAAAAATAATATATAAAATTTAAAAAGGGGGTATTATTTTTGCCGAAATAAGTTGCATTAGTGCCACGGCGGTGGTGGTGGTCAAAACCGGTAAACAGTCTGTTTATTTGTTAGCTTTGGAAAGCAAAAAAAAGCTTTTTCTGTTGTTTTTGGGGCAATATACAAAAATAATAATAAATGCCGAAAAAAAAAATAAAAGCGGTCAAATTCAAAGCAGCAAACGAGGAAAAACGAAAACAACAAAAAAGCCAGAAGCAAAAGCTTGGGTTCAATCGGCTGTCACTGAAAGGAACTGAAAAAGCATTGTTAATGACAATGAAAAGTAACATTAAAATGAATTGTAACAAAAAAATAGCTGTGATGGGAGTGAAAAAAAGAGAAAAGAGATAAGAAAGGGTCACAAGGCTTTAAAAAAAATGTTCATCACATTTTTAATGCTACAATGATTTTTCACTTTAAACAAAGAATAGTAAAGTGAGAGATGGATGATTGAAGATTTGCATAATTATTGTTTATTTAACTTATTTTCAGGTACTGTAATAATGACTGTCAAAAGGCGATTGTTTAAGGAGAAAAAATGGGAGTGCCAAAATAAATAACCCTTCAACTTTGGACTACATTTTAAAACAAAATATTTCTTAAGAAATTTAATTTTATGATAAGATTGGCGCCGAAAAAATTTAAGATCATTAAAAAGATTGTTTCAAGAAACTTAAAGGCAAAAAATGTGGGGACAAGGAAAAAGTGTTGTCAGAATTAACAAAAATTTGATAAATTGAACTCCGGAAATGGAAACAGGATTTTATTGAGTAATTAAATGCAAAAATTGTTTAGATAATTTCAAAGATTATTAAATTTTACCATGAAAATTGGGAAATTTTAACGATTTTGAAATATTTCAAATCCTTTTTAAAAATATTTTGAAGTGTTGAAATCATGGAGAAAAATGTTTGAATAATTTTTGTCAGCATTATTAATAGTAATTTTTTGGTAAAATTACTATCACAGATAGTAACACAATTACAGTAATCTTTAAGCCCGTTTTTTAAAAAATATATTTTTTTAATTTAAATAAAAAAGCGTCTTCCAGCTTCCTTGATTGCCTTTCCAGAAACAAAGAAAAAAAAGAACCTCAATCAAAGAAAAAAAAATGAGTATCATCAAAAGCGGGTTAAAAGCCCTCCTGCAGATTTTTTTTCCTTGAATCATTGAAATGTCCTCAAAAAAAGTGTATTTCTCTCTCGAGAAAAAATTTCCTATGATCGTTTTTTTTTTTATTGCCCGCCACCGTTCATCGCTGCTGCTGCTGCCTTCCGCTGCCATAGAAGAAGCTTCCTTCTTCTTCTTCCATAAAAAAAGCAACCTACAGAGAAAAAAATTGACAGAAAAGCGCTAAATTACTTTATGTTTTTTTTGTATTATAAAAAAACCGCCAAAGTGCTTAAGAATAATAATTTTTTCTGTCGGAGGGCCAATTAATTTCGACGGGGACAGATTTTGGGGGAAGCTTGATTTGATTGAATCTAAAAAAAAGAGAGGGGTGTCAAATTGCTAAATTGATGATGTTTTTTTTAAATGTCGGTATTCCTTTTTTGATGAATTTTCTTTCAGTTTTTTTAAGATCCACAAAAAGAAAAGGGTGGTGATTTTAATTGGCAAAGAAAAGAAAAATGAAGTGTGACAACTTTGTTTTTTGAAGAAGAAAGAAAAAACAAAAGAAGAAGAAAGTGAGAGTAATTGAAAAAGGATGTTGCAAAATGAAATGAGGTTTGCTATCTTTGATAATAAATTCAAAAAAGGGTTACCATCACATAATTCTAACATAATATTTTTAAATAAAAAATAATAGTAATATGAAATAATTATTAAAGGAGAGTAGACGATTTGATACATTTTTCATTTTCACATTTTTTTCGAAATGTCATAAACCTGAAAATCAGGGTCTTTTTCTATTGTTTTTTTGCCTCATGAGAAAAAAAAATGAAAAATGTATTCAATCGTCCGCCCATTTTAATAATTATTTCATGTAACTATTATTTTTTATTTAAAAATCTTAAGTTTGAATTATGTGATAGTAATCCCTTTTGAAATATATTATCAGTGATAGTAAACCCATTTCTTTTATTCTCTTGAATGAATTATTATCATCCTATATTAAAAGTGAAAAAAATAACTATCACAGTTACAAAATTGCAACATCATTTGCAGCTCGAAATCCCTCTTCAAACATTCGCTTTTTTCTTCTCACCCATTTTTTTTCTTATTGTTTTCAAAATCCAACAAATAATCCCTATTATCCCCCCTTATATAGATATCTCTCTCACACACATATAAAAGATTTATTGGTAGTGGTTTGATTCTTTGACCTATCTTGAATCTATTGTAATATCTTCAATTCCTTAAAAAAATCTTTAATCCTTAGAGCTGCAAATGCCAATTGAGTCATTCATGTTTTAAAGCAGAAGCAATCGCTTATTTGTTACGCAATGTTTGAACAATTCAAGATTATTATTGCCATTCTCTCTCTCTTCTTCCAAAATACATATCCCCCTTCTCTTCTCTTCATGATCTTCTTCTTCTTCCCTTCTTTCAATGAAGGGCAGCAGCAGATGGCTGTGGACATTCTTCTTCTTTCTTTTTTTCTTCACCTGGTCATGGCCTGGCCATCAATGGTAATCTTTTTTCCAAAAAAAGGATCGTAAAATGAAACTTGACAAATCGTTGTCGTTGGTTCTGCGCGAAATGCCATTCCTTAAAAAAAAGAAAAAATACACAAAACGGAAGCAATAAACACGCAATTTTCTGAAAAAAAAAACAATATGATTCTTTGCTTTTTTTGTTTCGAAAATTGAGAGCGACAAATTAAACTTTTTTTTTATAATAGAACTTGCAAAAAAAAGAAAGAGGCAACCTTAGAATTAAAGGTGGCAATTATGCAATTAGGAAAGAAAAATCGTTTTACAAAATAATATGCTGTTATTTTTTTAAGGAGGCATAAAAAAATATGGGATACTTGATTGTTTTTTGTGGGAAAAAAACAATAAAAACTTGAAGGGGATAATAAATGTGTTAATAGATGGGTTTGGGTAGGGGTTATGGTAATTTACTTAAAATTAATTAAAAGAATTGCAGGAAATTTTATGACTTAATTTTTTTAGATAGGGTTAAAGTAACTTGAGTTACTGTAATGGTATCGTAAAAAGTGATTTATAAATTTTGTAAAGAAGAAAATTAACAAATATGAGCTATTTTCTATATCCAAAAGTGTTCAAAAGTTACAACATTTTTTAAAGTGTATGTTGGAAAAATCAGAAAAATAAAATTATTTAAAAATTTCGTTTTTCTTTTTTTTTAAAAAAAAATTTTCAGTTAATATTTTTGAAGGAAGCGGGCAGTTTTTATACGTTTTTCATTTTAACGTTTTTATTGAAATTGCATAAACCTGAAAATCAGGCAAAAGAACAATAGAAAAAGACCCTGATTGTCAGGTTTATGGAATTTCGATAAAAAGTGAAAATGAAAAATATATCAAATCTTCTGCTTCCTTTAAACATCGAAAAATTTAAAACAAGGTACCATAAAAATCAAAATTTAGATTGACACTTGAAAATAACACAAATGATACTTATTATTTACATGAAAAAAAAACCCTGTTGTTTTAACTGCCCTTTTACCATAACCGACATATCTGATAATAATCATAAAAGATAATTGACAAACCCAATCCCATTAAAAAACATCTACAACATTTTTTTTGAATTAATGCATTTTTTTTCATTCAAAAACTTTATTTCCTGCTGTTTTTGTATATTAATTTTTTCAAAAAAAATTCACTTTTCGGACATCTGTTATCCCTCTTCTTTCAACTTCTTTTTATATTCGTCAATTACTAAAAATCTGTCTTTTATATTAAAATATAATAATCTCATCTTTTTTTTTGACCATCTCTAAAATAAAAGCCCAACTGTTGGTTTTATTGTTATTTTTGTGGAAGGAAGAACATTTTCAAATTTGTGAAACATGGCTGTCATGAAAGAAAAAAGAGTTGTTGAACAAAAAAAAATTTGAACACGGCTGCTACTTCTCAATGTTCTACTAATAAAAAACAAGAAAAGAGACATCTGCCTTTTCTTTTGTGGTTTATTTTTGACAATCAAATAATTTGTTGTACAAAAAAGATGAATGATTTTTAAGTATACACTTCAAAAATAAAATTTTTTAAAATTTTATTTTTGATTTCGTGTAAAGAGATAAATTAATTTTTCGTGCTAAGAAATAAATTAGTTTTGAATACAAAAATTATTGTAACATGTGTTTGACGTTTGACTTTCTTTTTTTTTATCCCCAAAAAAGGATTAAAAATGTGAATGAAAGATGAAACCAGATTCATTACAGAATAAAATGAATTATTCGATCGCGTGAGTGTTGATTATTGTTATTTTCGTCGTTGTTGAGGACGCGAAAAAAAGAGCGCGCGCAAAAAAATTTGCATATACACGCAAAAAAATGACAGCCGGCTTATATATGCCATGTATTTTGTGTGCCATTTCTCGATCCATCTTTTTTTGTGCCATTTATTTTTGTAAAAAAAAAGATCGAATATAATTGAGCAAACGACCGGAAACGAGAATAAACATGTCATGGAAACGAAAACGAAAATGAAATAAATTTTGGCATTCCATCTATAAAAGAGGGGGCAGGTGAGATGACAGAAAAAAGAGGAAAGAAGGCAGGCAGCTGCTCCTGTTGGCACGCTTTTCTCCTCTGCTTTCATCCGATCTAAGGCAATTTGTGAAATGTTTTTCTATGCCAAAGAAATAGGAGGTTTAATACAAAAATGAAGAAAAAATATATTGCAGGGAAAAAAGTAATAATATAGATTTGTAAATTCAAGGACAAAAAACCGTAATATCTGCTTAAATTTTGTGTAAAGTAATGCACGCAAATTCACAAAGAAAAATATTATTATGAAGAATCAAACAAACAAAAACGATTTTAGGAACAGACGATTTGAATGCATTTTTCATTTTTAATGTTTTTTTGACAATGTCATAAACCTGAAAATCAGGCAAAAAAACAATAGAAAAAGGCCCTGATTATCAGGTTCATGTCATTTCGAAAAAATGCAAAAATGAAAAAAGTTTAAAGCTGTCCGCTCCCTTTAAAAAAACTGAATTGAAAAAGATAAAAAATCTCAAAAAAAAAATTAATTTTTGCTTATTTCACCAACCTTTTTTTACAATAAATTTTATTTTATAAATTTCTAAATTAAATTATGATTATCGTAATCAGTTACAATAACTCAAAAAATTATGAATAATTTAGGCAAAAAAGTTATTGTCATTTTTTGGCATTTTTTGATGTTACTTTTGTATCCTTTCAAAAAAAGGATAATATTTCAAATCCGAATATTTTAAGACAATCAAAAATTCTCATGAATTTTAAATATTTTCTTTCATTTCATTGCTTTTTAAATTTTTTTCAACTTTGAAAAATGTATTATTGTTTTTCTGGAAGCAGCTTACCTCTGCCTTCTTCTTTTTTCTCCTGATTTTGGATGCATTAAATTTTATTTCTTTTATGCTTTTTTTATTTTTCATTCTCATCATCGGCTTTTATGTATGACTTTTGTTGGCAAAAATAGTAATAATAATGCCAAAACATTATTATATGTATTATATATTTATTTTTCTCCGATTTTTAATAACAAACAACAAAAAAAATACAGTAAATAAATAATAGAGAAAAGAATTTGCCGGGGGTCATCGCTTTGCTGACAAAAGAGAGAGAGCTTGTTGCTTCTTTTCTAAATTTCGTTTTTTCCGGGGCACTTGTTTATTGAAAGCAAAAAAAATGTGTCCAAAGTGCCAAAACAATCAACAACATCAAAAAAAGAAGAAAAGAAAAATCGGCATAAAAAAGGCTTAAAGGAAAAAAAGGGATTGAAGGGTTTCAATTTGCAAGTAAATTAATTGGCTTCAACAAAAAAAAAGACCCGTAGCTACGCCTTTGGATTTTAAAAAAATGAATGAATAAATAAAGTGAAAAGCGAAAGGTCCAATTATTATTTGTTTACTCCTTTTGAACAGTCTTTAAAAACCTAAAAAGATAGGGTTTAAGTCGAAAATAGTTCAAAAACAGTGCTTATTTTAAATTGAAAAAAATTGAGGGAAATAATTAATTTTAGATTTGTGAAATCCAGAGAAAAATTTATTTTTTAGGTAAACAACAAAATTTATGAAATAACAAAAGTACAGTCTTTTTATTTTATTCTAACCTGAAAAACGCGTTTGCAGTTTATCTAATATTTAACAGTATATTTTTTGTAAAACAACGGTTAAATGAAAATGTCATAAACCTGAAAATCAGGCAAAAGAACAATAGAAAAAGACCCTGATTGTCAAGTTTATGCCATTTCAAAAAAAAAACGTTAAAATGAAAAATATATCAAATCGTCCGCCTTCCATTAATAATGAATTTATAAGACAAAAATTAACAGTTAATTCGATCACAAAAGTTTTTGGTTTCTTTTGAAAACATTAAAGCAGGGTTTTGCGAAATCAAAATTTGTTAAGAAAAAAAACGATTTAAAGAAAGCGGAAAATTTCACACATTTTTCATTTCAACAATTTTTTTCTAAATGGCATAAACCTGAAAATCAGGCAAAAGAACAATAAAAAAAGACTCTGATTGCTCATGGCATTTCAATAAAATGTTAAAATAGCATTTAAATCAGATCCGCCTCCTTTAAAAACTTTTATTTTATAGGATGACGTAAAAGTATACTGTAGGAACATAAGATTTAAGTCACCACAAAATTACAAAATTTGTGCAAAACAGGCATTATGACATTTTTTAACATTAAATTTATTTCCTTATAATATTGTTATATAATATTCTTTCAAAAATAATTTGTCAAATTAAATTTCAAACGATTTTTGTACGCTGACATCGAAGATCTCTAAAATTGCAATTTGTTAAACACTTTTTACTTCCATTTTTTTTGGTTCGAATTGTTTGAATTAAAAAATAAATTGAACACAAACTCAATCAATCACAAACCATATTTTTTGGCTGTCCTTCTGTTACAATGATTTCAATGATGTCCATTTTCTCTTCTTTCTTTTTTTTCAACGACCATAAAAAAGAATGACCTCATGCCCTCAAAAATGTTGTCCCATAAACCTGTCGAAAAAAAATATACCACAAAAAAGAAGCAATTATAAAAAAAATGAATTTTTTTAAAGTCAAACATTCAATGATTGAAAGAAAAAAAATAGCGGCAGCAATAAAAAGCAGCCGAAGCCAGATGGCTTTTTTTAAGGTTCTATATTTATTTTTCGAGCGCGAATTTCAGGACATCAAAAAAAACAACTAAAATTGTTTTTTTAAGTATCGCTTTTGATGAAAAAACGAGAAAAATAAATAAATGTTGACAGAACAAAAAAACAATTGTTTAAAAAAATGAGAAAAAAGATATGAGGGAAGAAAAAATTTGCATTTTTAAACATTTTGCAAATTTTTTTTTATTTTTTTTTGTGTTTTGACAGAAATTGAAAAAAAAATTTTTGGTTAAAAATGGATTGGAATCGAGGAATTCTTCCTAGGTTCGTTTATTTTTTGTTTAAAAAACTGATAGTTACAATTTTGTAAAATCGTTTTCGATGCAAGAAAATTTTTTTTGACACAGAAAAACTTCTGTTGGATTAACTTTTTTTTATTACGTTTTTGGTACTTTTATAGATATCCCCCAAAAAAGCTAAAACAATGTTTTTATTCTGCGAGAAAAAAATGTTTTGTGTCTGAAAAGATATTTGCAAATTGAGATATTTCTCATGCGAAATATTATGATGAAATTTCGGCCATGAATCAAACCAAACAAATTTTTTTATATGAAACACGTATATAGTTTTTAAACACCGAAAAAAGAGGCGTAAAAATAATATGTACATTCAAAAAATCTTAGAAAAAAATCACTTTTTGATTTTTATCGCTGTTGAAAAATCTCACATGAAAAACAGAGAGATTGCAAAAAAAGAACGACGGCTTTTTTGATATCTATCTTCATTTTTGATTTTTTTACAGTAAATTTGAGAAAAATCAGTTTAGATTTTTTTAATTGATTTTCATTATCAATATGATTTGATATGAATTAAAATTTGATTGAATTTACATTTTGCTTTTTTTAAAGACTAAAAACGAATCGCAGAAATCTTTGCTTTTTTTAGATGGCAACAATGAATAATTTATTGTTTGTTAAAAGCAAATCTTTTCTTTCTGCCGTATCTGATGTTGATAAAAATGGACAATATTCAAATCTGAATTTAAACAAAACTTCCACATTTTCTACAGCATCCGATTTTCAATCTGACTGCAAAAATCAAAACAATAAACATTTTGGTTAATATTTATATAACCTGCAGTCCTAAGATATAACAAAAATTAAATTATGAGTGAAAATCAAAGTTTATGTCTTCAGAAAAAAAATAAAAGGTATACTTTCTTGGGGGCAGGTAAAAAGAGAAATTTTTGATTAGGGGAAATAACTTTTTTAAAAGACATATCGTAGGACTGCAACAACAACATTCAAAATTACAAGATTTCACAACATCTAATAATTTTGAAGAAAAAGAAAAATTGCGAGAATGGCAAAAAAACGGAATCTTTGATTCAAAAGTCTCAAATTTTGATGAAAATGAAGTTGAAAAACGTTGGAAGAAGAATGATTCTTCAAATGCCAAAAACGATAGCACCCTTTCCCTTCATATTTCTGCTTATGAAAATTTAAATGAAGCTTCATCTGAATATTTCTTTAAGAAAAGTTTTCAAAAATCTTGGTTAATTCAAAAACAGAAACAAATTAATTCTGCTTCAACATTCGCTTCACAAGTAAAATTAAATACAATAAAAGATATATTTTCATTATTTTTATATTTATAGAATCCATTTGAATTCCAAAGACAACAAAGTGATAAAGTACCTGAGCCGGAAGTATCACAATTTAAAGCTTCCCAACGATTAATTAATACTTTGTAAGTGACCGACAACTATGCATGCTACCATCACTTGCGTTCATTAAACTCTATTAATACAATTAAAAAAAGCCATAAAATTTTTAAGCGGTCTTTCGTCGAAAAAAATAATTACTTCGCAAAAATCATTTTTGATTCGCAAGGTTTGCATGTTGTTCGAGATTTAGTAATAGCCGTCCAACAAGTAAACAACATGGCAGACGATTAACTGAATTTTCTTTAAGTGCTGTTATTGAGCCAAATGGAAAGTGAGTAAAACTTTTTTTAGCATGTTTTGCATTTTCACATTCCTTTCTTAGATTCTCAAATCAATCTCTTCAACTTCAATGGAATGAAACAAAAAAATTCCAGCTACCATCAACAACAAAATTATTTGCAGCAGGAGATGGAAAACTTTATGATGATCTTGCAATAACTAATCATCCATCAGCTGAAACACGAACAACAAAATCAAATTCTATTCCATCCATGGAATTTATTGGAAGTAATACCGTTTCATTTGCAGCACCAACTTCAGATGTATTTGCAACTTCATATGCTTCAACAAATAAATCTAAAAGTTTTTGCAATAATAATAGTCGTCAATGTCCAAATAGTTCTGTAAGTGTTTTTTATCTTTAAGGATATATACCGTATGCGACTCGATCACAGCCTTCTAAACACGCATATTTTTTTAGGCATCTACACCTATCGTTCAACAATTAGTTTTATATGTTACTGTTGATCTTCGAATTGTATTCTTTCAATGGCCAGGTTTAATTGTTCGTAA
Organism: Panagrolaimus sp. PS1159; assembly: GCA_963922195.1. Classification (NCBI taxonomy): domain Eukaryota; kingdom Metazoa; phylum Nematoda; class Chromadorea; order Rhabditida; family Panagrolaimidae; genus Panagrolaimus; species Panagrolaimus sp. PS1159. The sequence goes on from CAWUHW010000024.1 coordinate 1,242,681, forward strand.
ACAAGTTGTTAAAGAAGTTCGAAACGATTTAACTACTCTTGAAGTTCTTCAACATTTAATTAAATGTTCTGGTGTTGAACTTAAGTAAGCTTTTATTTTATACACACGTGGGCAACCAGAGGGGATGAAAATCAAAATCCGTACATTACATAAAAATCTTTTTAAAAATCGGATTATTTTTTTGAAAATCACAAAATTTTAAATGGAAAATTTTTTCAAAGGAAATTTTATAGTGGCGTTTGGTGCCTTTGGGTTAAATTATTTCGATAAAATAAACCTTTTTTGTATACTTATGTTCAAATAACCTTTGAAAATAACACAGATCAATCGTAACAGAATCATAAATTATATGATATAAAGCCATAGCAAAAACAAAAAATTTTGGATTTTGAATTTACATCTTATGCCGACGATCGTTTTTTGGAAACATTTTCGTGTTTAATATCCCTTTCCCTTTTTTTCTCTCCTTTTTCTCTTCCTTTCTTACATTTCTTTTGTCTTTCGAAAAAAGAAGTAAAAATTTTCTTTTTTACCCAAAATCTACGATACTTAAAAACTTTGGCCTCCAAAGGTACAATACATAGGAGGAGGAAAATCCCCTCCAATCTTTTATATATCTAATATGAGATCTCTTTAGTACTGGAATGAATTGTGATACCGCAAGACTTTTTTGTTTACGTGAAACACAAAAAGGTTTAAGATTTGAAGAAATTGATTATCTTCAATGGAGGTGTGCACTTTTAGCTGAAATGTCAACATCTGTTTCATTTCAATTTCTTCTTGATTTTACTGATACCGAAGATGGCATTAATTCATTTGCAACATCTTCTGCACATTCAATTTGTCCAATTGATATGGAATTTAAACAATAATAATAATATTAAATATTTTATTATTATTTTATTTAATTTATGAAAATGCATTGTCATAATTTTTTATACGTATAAAGATTTTAAAAACACAGAAACATCAGTTATAGTAGAAATTTTTTTTTCAGTTACTTAGAAAACGAATTTAGTTTAGTTTTCTAAAGAACTGAAAATAATTTAAAAAATTTTGAATTTGGCAGACGATGCTTTGAATTTTTGGCACTATAACGAAAAAAATGGCCAAAAAAACATCCTAAAAAAGTTGACAAAAAAAACTTTATATAAAACAAAAAAACAAATGTTTAATTTGCTACAAATTTAACTTTATTTGCACATTATTGAAGGAATCGAATAATTGCAAGAGCAATAACACGAAGACTTGGAAGTTGAGGATTTGAGCTAGCAAGACGTCTTCCTTGATTTCGCAGTATATCGTCCAATTTGAGCTTCTGGCTTTTTATAAGTTTCATTTGATATACGAACTCGATCACCGATAGCATAAGTGTTTTCATCAATATCCATTTTTGAAAAAAATTTAATTAAAATGAAAATTAAAAAAAATTGAATTGAATTGAATTGAAATAAAATAATAAGAATAAAATAAAAGATTGAATCAACCTGGCCGTTTTTGAATTATCACACTTTTTGTTATAATAATATTTTCTTTCTTATAATATAAATCACACTTTTTATATAATCTTTTTTTGGCGCTTTTTTTTATTTAGCTGTTTTTTATCCCTCTTTTAAAAAAGTAAATTTTTGCACATTTTTTTTCGTCCGTGCACCAAATTTTTTATTTTTCGTTAATGACGACAGATTGAAAGAAAAAATTTTTTGTTTAATTTGTGTACTGCATATTCTTTGTTTGTAATGTGAAAGAACAAGTGTGTTGTACATTTTTGATTTAAAAAAAAAATGTCAGAAAAAAAGTATTAAAAATAATTTTATGCCATTATTTAAAAATTTCAAAAAAGCGCGCACTTTTTATTTGTAATTTTAATTTTTCTCGACGTGATTATCGGAAAATTAGAAAAATAAAAACTTGGTTTTATATTTCTAAAAACGCGTTTGTTTATTTTATTTGTTACATTTGAATATTTTAGAGAAAACAAATTATCTACAAATTTATTAATTATGAATGAAAGTTCAATGATTGAATTAAGCAGTGGAAATGACAGTGAAAGTAAAACTTCACCAATCAAAGAACCAAAAGCAACGAAACGAAAGACGCGTGGAAAACGTTCATCAAAAAAGAGATTTGCTGATTCGGAAGAAAAATTAAAATTGAAGATTGCGGAATTAAAAGTAAAAATTGAAGAAATGAATAAAACTGTTGCATCAATTAAATCTTTTCAAGACGAATTAGAGCAAAATTATTGCAGAAGATTTGAAGTGGTATGTGAAATATTTTTGAAATGTTTATTCTTTCTTCAACTTTTATCACTTTTTTAGGAAATGCGTTTGAAAGATATTGAAATTGAAAAAGCTGCAAAAGAAAACGAAGAAAAAGCAAATGCAACAATTTCTGAACAACAAAAAAGGATTGAAGATTTAGAAAATGAACTTCGACAATTAAAAGCTATGCCATCAATAGCATCCGATGATTCAAATACTCAGAATAAAAGAGATAAACCTATTTGTACTTGTGGAAAAGTATGTTATCATTTTTAGCTCTTATCTATGTAATCTTTTTTTAGATTGATAAAAATGCAAAGCTTATATATTGTTTTGGTCCAAAATGTCCTGTTGAATGGTATCATTTTGAATGTGTTGAAGCTGACCCTGAAGGACCTTTTTATTGTTGTGATAATTGTGAAAAAGAAGATCGAGCTTTGGGAGAAAAGGGAATTGAAAAACAAGAATTAGCAAAACCGAATGAAATAAAATTACGTATCTGCAAAAAGGTAAACGATTTTTTTGTCTAAAACTTTTAAAAATATGAGTTTATTGTTTTTTTAGGAATGCAGCAAAAAGCATTGCAAAGTAAAACAATATCATCTCAAATGTGTTGGTATAAAACAATCTCCTTTAAAACCATGGATTTGTTCAAAATGTAAAGAAAAGCTTGAAGCAAAGAAAAAGAAGCGTGATAAAGAATCTGAAAGATGGAATTTTAGTTCTTGAATTATTTGTTTTGAATTGAAATCTTTCTCTTTAAACTTTTTGATGAGGTGTGTAGGATTTTAACTTTTTATTATATTTTCATTTTTGTTTTACTGTTATTTTTTCTTTTTGAAAAAAATACTTTTGTACCCACAGTTTTCAAATAAAAACAAATGAAGACAATGAAATTGTTAATATATATATTTCTTCACCGGTTTTACAAATAATTCTTACCAAAAGAAAAAAGTTTTGTTTAAAATTTAGAAAGAAAAATAATTTTCTTCACGAATAATAATCTTTTTATTCAAATTTTTTAAAACAGAATCATTCGTGATAATGTTCTGCAAAAACCTTTTATTTTACAAAAGTTGAAATTATAGTTAAAACTTTCCATAAATGAAAAATTTAGCAAACAAATAAATTCTTAGAAATATCACGTATTTTAAAGTTTCATGGAGCCAACTTTTATGGGTTTATTTTTTATTTACTTAAATCGCTTGTCTTCCTTTTTCGTAAACATCCTAAACAATGTTTTATCCAAGGTTGTCTGAATCGGGATTACGGTATCTCCCGATGAATTCAGCAGCCCTAATACTACAGAGAAAAAAATTTTTGTTAAAGGAAGTTGTAACAAAACGTTAAATGCATTTTTGAAAAAACCAACAACATTGACCACTTTTTTTAATTCCAAGAAAAAAATCAAAACATAAGACTCTAAAATTTTTCTTTGATAAATTCGGTCTTTGAAGTTCAAAAAGGTTTTTTATCAAAGATATAACTCCCAATTTTTTAAAACGGAAAAGGTTTAACACAAACAAAATAGCCAAAAAAAAATATGTAAAAAAAGAGTAGTTTAAAATTTAGCGAATTCAGAGCAACAACTTGTTGATCGTTTGACCCTTTTTTTGGGGGACAAATGTTAAAATGAGAAAAAAAGAAAACTTGAGACAATCAGTTTTGGGAAAAAAAAACACTACAAAATTAAAAAAGGCGGGGATAACATTTTTTTTTGCACGTGTGTTAATTTTTTGTGATTTTTTATTGATCTATTTAAAGACAGTTTTTTGGAATTTGAAAAAGTTGAAGTTTTTTTTATCAGAAAAAAAGATGTCAAAATTGTTGATTATTTGTTTGATTTTTGTAATTTTTACAGGTAATATTTTTATAAATTTTTGTAAATTGCTGTATTTTTTTTGCAGTAACTGTTACTGCTCATGGACATGGTGGACATAGCCATGGTGGTGGTGGAGGACATCATCACCATAGTGGAGGAGGTGGACATCACCATCATCATCATGATCACTTTCTGCATCATCACCATCATAGTCATCTTTTTGGTGGTCATTCAGGTGGAAGTTCATATTATGGTGGAGGTGGAGGGCTTGGACTGCTAGGACTTTTGGGTCTTGGCTCTACTGGTTATGGAAGTGGATATGGTAGTTCATACAGTAGTAACACATATGGTGCTGGATATTGTTGTCAAGGAAATCAAGCATGGTATAATTATCGATGTCGAACAGATACAAATTATTTTTATTATTGTACTGATTACAGTAATAATCAATATTACGGACAACAACAACAAACTCAACAATATTATGGTCAACAGCAACAAAGTTATTATCCACAATATTACAACAATCAATACTACAGTCAACGACAATCAACATATCCATATTCAAATTATTATTATAATCAAAATCAAAATTATGGTAAAAAGTAAAAAAATTTTTATTACAAAATAAATAATAAGGCATGATTCAAAAAGTTGTTTAAAAACAAATACAAAATTATCATTGAAAAAACACATAACAAAAAGAGAGAGATTTAAAACCATAGGAAAAAAGGCAAAGGGATAAATATTAAAGTTTTCAAAAAAAAAATGATAGAGAGTAAGTAAAATGACAAAGAAAATGAGTAAAATTATTATGTTTGAATATTTGTAACTGGAGAATAAATTTGTCCAACTTTTTTCAATAACATTGTTGGAGAATTTTCATCATCCGATGCGCCATACATTTTAAGATTTGGACCATCAAAAACTCCAATAATACAATTTGTCATTCGTGCAAATAATGCAAGATGAATATCTGTTAATTCATTGCTGACAAGAGTTTCACGAATAATATCTTCAGGTAATTGACATGATTTTCCTAAAATTAATTTAAATGTATTACTTTTAAAAATATGCAAAACAAAATATTTACCAGTAAAAAAATTTTGAAAGAAATATGCTTTAACAGCTTTTTGAATTTCAAAACCATATTCTTCATTACCAGTAAAAAATATAGCCAAAGATGACCAACCGCTGAATTTTTGAAATTGAATTGTTCGAATTTCTGTTGGTCGAGAAGTTCCACGAAATTCTGAAATCCATTGCATTGTATTTGACCAAAAAACTTGTCCATCTTTATTATATTCAACTCCAAGAATTTTTGATGCATTCCTCATTTGACTGGATGATGGAACATTATAAAATACGGTTCGATCACGTGGTAAAATTTTTGGTGTAAAATTGATAGATATTACTGGCTTAGCAGATAATATTGTTGAAGATGATGATGAGGATGGTGGAGTTGGAGTTGGAAGGATTTCTCGATCATCCCGTTGCTTCTTTGAAAATGATGTTGATGATGACGATGATGGTACTCCCAATTCTGGTGAAAGTGATGGAGAAGTTTCATCCATTTCAGATGTTACTATTGGGATTGGGGTTGGAGCAGAAGGTTTAGGCTTTGATGATAAAGATGAACGTGAAACTCTAAAAAACAAAAAAATTTTATTACTGTAATAAATTACTATTTAAAACTTACTTAACAGTTGGCATTGGTGGTTCTTCAACAACATGTTGATCACCAACAGAAATTTCTATAGGAATTTCATCAGGACGTTCATTTTCAGGTAATGAATTTGGAACATCTTGTAAAAGATATGGCCGACAAGTTGGATAATGTCGGCCTTCACGAACTTCAATTTTATCATCTTCAATAACAAGATATCCTTTAGTTCTTTGACGATTTGCAGTTAGCTTAATACAATTGAAACAATTAAAGAAAGAGCTTTGTCCATCTAAACCAAGCTCGCAAAAATGAAATTCTCGTCCAAGTTTTGCTTCAAGATCAGTAAAAATGAAAAGTTTTGAACCAGGACCAATATTTTTTGGATCTTCACATCTCCAACAATTATTTGGAACAATTCTCATTAAATGAACAATTGGACGACGGCCCCGTCGTGCCGCAGATAATGATAATGAACCATTTGAAGTACTCAGGGAGCCATTAAGTGGAGAACGGGAACGGGTACGATTTCTTGTTCGAGGTTCTATTGAACGTGTACGAGTTCTGGCACGTTGTTGAATGGGTGAACGAGTAGGGCTACGACTACGACTTTGAGGTTCAACAGTTGATTCACGAGATCTTAATGCAATTGTAGGGGAACGAGCTCTTGGAATACCATTATTACCCAAAATTGATTCATCACCATTTTCAGCAATATTTGAATAATCAATCATTGGAACACCTTTTCTAAAAAACAACATTTAAACTGCTGTACGAAAAAAGGTAAAACAAACCGTTGTAATTTTTCTTCAAGTTGTTGTTGCTTTTCAATTAGCTCATCAAAAGATATTGGTAAACAATTTAATTCATGCCTTGCAAGGGGTGCTTCTCGAACAGTAAATTCTCCATCTTCATCTCCAACCGTAACAGGAGCATATTTCTTTGGATTACAATTTCGACAATAAAAAATTGATCGACCATCTGCACGTTTTGCTGGATGAAATGAGTATACTCTTCCAAGGGCAGAATTGAATTCATCACGAACAAGAATTCGAGATTTTAAAGAACCTTTTTCATTTACACCAAAAACATAATCAGTTTCTGGAACAGTTCGATGCCCAATATAATGATAATCATTGTTTTTTGCCCGAGGTTTAGAAGATCCTAAACTATTTCGAGAAGTATTGAAAGAATTATCATTTGATGTGCCATTCATTGAATTATTCATTGAATTATTCATTGAATTATTCATTGATGAACGTCTTCGACTAAAAGTTGTTTAGATATTAATTTTTTGTTTGGTAAAATGGTTTCTATGACAATAAAATTTTAACATTTTTTTGTACAAAAATAGTTTTAGCAGTAAAAAACTAACTCATATTTTGCTTGAATTGATTCAATTTCTTCTTTAATTCGATAACAGCTTGGATAATGTGTTGGCTGTTCCCAAAGTTCAAGTTCTTCATTTTCAGTTCTTCGAATTTCAAATTTTGTTACACGATTATGCCGTGAACATTGAATACAAACAAAGACATCTTTATTTGGATCAGAATCTTTTTCAGAATGTCGATATAAAAATACTCTTGTCTCATCATTTGGTGTATCAATCCATACTCGAGCTTGAGTTTTTCCACGTTTATCATTTCCAATTTTAAAAATTCGATGTGATTCAACTTTTTCCAATTCTGTATTAACTGGAAGGGGATGAATTCGAAGACGAATTGGTTGAACAAGTGGCTCAGCACGAAATTGTTGGCCCATTTGATTCAAAAGATTATGAACAAAATCTTGGGTACTCTAGAATGGGGGTTGTAAAAATTTTTAAAAGGGATTAAAGAAAATTCAAACAACTTTAAAAAATTTCAAAATGGTCAATTAAAATTCAAACAATTTTAAAAATTTTTTTTAATTTGATAAAACATTTTTAAATTTTTTTGAGAATTTTGAGAAACGCAGACGTCGTTTTAAAATAATTAAAAACAATTATCAAAATTTTAAATATTTTTTTGTTGTTGGACAACCTTTAATTTTCCAAAACGAAGAAAATTAAAAGTCTTGAAAAAACCTGTTCAGAAAAAACGGAAAGATATAATCTAACATTTTAAAAAAAAAGTTGATAAATTTTAAAAACAATTTTTATTCAAAAAATTAAATATCCCAATTTTTTTCGATGGAAACCTTACATCATTTTCTTCTGGCATTTGTTCAGTAATATTTTGATAATGCGGCATTTGAAATTCTTCATTCATTCTTGCTGGTGTTGGGGACGTTGAGAAAGTATTAGGGGCTGGAAAAAAATTTTTTTATTTATACAAACTTTTTTTTAATAAAATCAATAAATATTTTTAGATGCAAAATATTTTTTTTTTCGATTCGTATGGCGCGCAAAATAGGGTATGTCTCTCTTTTTTTTTAATTCGTTAATGACCAATTTATTTCTTTTTTTCGCAGTAGCCCGCACAAAACCTTCATCATCGTTCGTATAGGCTCTTTTCTGTCATATAAAAAAAGAGAGAGAGGCAGAAGAGGAATGAAGGAATAAATAAATGAAATGAAAGAAAAAATAACGAAAGAGAGGAAAGAAAGGCAAAGCCCAGCACCGAAATAAAAATGAAAGACAACGATCGCAAAAAAAGGAAAAACCGATATTAAAGAAAAAAATCTGGAACAAAAGACGCGGGAAATCTGGCATTTTTAAAAATGACAAATGTTTGTGTCCCTGTGTGTTTTTGCTTAAAACAGAGGAGACACAAAAAAGTATTGACATTAGTTTTTGGTTTCGTAATTTTTTAAGCGAAAAGGAAAACATAAAATTTCGTAATAATTTTTACAAGTTTTAAAAAGTGTTGAAATATAGGGTAATAAAAAGGTTACAAAAAATTTGTAAAAGTTTTAATTTTCAAAATATAAATAATAAAAAGTTTATAATAATTTAAAACTTTATTTTTCAAACAACTTATGTTTAGTAAAAATGCAGTATTAAAATATTAAAAAATAAACTTTAATTTTCGAAAAATTATTTTTAAAAATACATTAAAAGTGTTATTAATGTATTTTAAAGCTCCGCATTTCAAAACAATTTTTTTTAAATTTTAAATAAATTTCATTTTAAATTTATGCAAACGTGTTTTAGCATTTTATGTTTTTTTTCTCATTTTCCTTTAATAAATCCATATATTTATAAACACAGAGCCCAACGATGAAATTGAATTTTATAAAATAAAAAGCAAGAAACCCCATACGCTTGCTTTTTTTTTAAACAAAAAAAAATGCATTTAAAACTTTCTCTTTAAAGTGTATTTAAAAAAGACTGCACGACGCACACAGCTTTCAACAATAAATATATAAAACACATAAAAAATGAAAGCAAATGTTTTTCACAGCAAAAATAAAAATATATTGAAAAAAAGAAAGTCAAAAACTGAAAATGTGCATTTCATTTTGCTGCGATCGATCAATGTTTTGTTCTGTGTTTTTAGTAAAGGGAAAAAACGGGGGAAGAAAAGAATAATAGTGCTTTTTACATCGTTTAAAAAAGAAAAGGATACCAAAAAACGCAAAGAAAAATTTTTTTTCAAAGCTGATGTGTGTGTTGCGAACGCGTATGTGTATGTTTGCATGTGTATGTTAAACAGAAAAGGCAAGTCTAGTTTTTTTTACGACACATACAACGACTTCGACGACGACGACACAGTACAGAAACATCATCAATAGAGCCTTATAATAATATATGCACGATAACAGATGGGAAAAAAGAGATAAAAATTTTTACAGAGCATGACAAAATTTAACCCTATAAAAATGTAAAAAACTTATGAAAAATAAATGTAAAAATATAATGAAAGAAATATTACTTAAAAACACGCCATAAAAAGTATTTTTTTATGAAAAACAAATATTATTCAATTTAATTTAATTTCAAAACACATTTACATTTTTAAAAAATGTAAAAGGATTGTATGATTAAAAAATACAAAATTTTCGAAAAAAGCAAAGAAAAAAATTTTTAATCAAAATTTTGTTTTTACAAAATCAGTTTTTTATTTATATAAAAATCTTTTTTATATAAACAAATAATTGTTTAATGAAAAAAAAGAGAAAGAAAAACTTTGACCCAGACAAAAAAATCAAAACAATATAAGAATTGACAGACAATCAAAAAAAAAATGTTGTGGAAAGAAAAAACTTTGAAAATTTTTTTTCTGTATTTTTTGGATTTCAGAAAATTGTTAAAATTTTTCAAAAATACAAAAACAATATTAAAAATTGCTAAAATTTTTTAAAACACAAGGTTTAAAATTAGAAAAACGCGTTTTTAGCAATTAAAAATTTTTATATATAAAAAATTCAATCAAAAAATTTGATAAGCAATATCTTTGAAAAATTTTTATTTTTTGCTTTTAAAATTTCAACAATATTTATTTAAAAAATTAACAAACCTTTTGAATTTGAATTTGTATTTATTGTTGCTGGAGTTGAATTTTCATTCCTCTTTTCAACATTTGCTTCACTTGCATTTGAATCAATAAGTTGTTGAAAATTATTATTATTATGATTTTGAATAAAATGTTGTGCTGGTGGTGGTGGCACTGGCAATGGTATTGGTAATGGTAGAGGTGGTGGAAAATATAATGGTAGACCAGAAGTTAAATGGGCTGAAGATTCAGACATAAATCGAACATGCCATGGTGGAATTTCTAATGATGGCGGAGGTTGTTGTTGTTGTTGGGGTTGTATATTCATTGGCATTTGAGAATATTGAATTGTTGGAGAATTTCGATATTCTCCCCGAACAAAACCATATGATTGTGATAGAGTAAAATTATATCCATACAATTGTGATGGAAAAATCCATCTTGCTCGAAATGATTGTGGTAAATTTAATGGATTTGAATTATTATTATTATTTGTTCGAATGAATGTTGTTTGATTAAATTCTGGCGGATATGGACGTATTGGAATTATATGATGTAATGGACGTTGCCGTGGAAAATATTGTTGTTGTTGGTCTTGTGAATATTGTTGTGGAATATATGAAATATTTGTAGCTGTTGATGTCATTGGTATTGATGATGATGGTATCGGTGGTGGAAAATATAATGGTAGACCAGAAGTTAAATGGGCTGAAGATCCAGACATAAATCGAACATACCATGGTGGAATTTCTAATGGCGGAGGTTGGTGTTGTTGTTGGGGTTGTATATTCATTGGCATTTGAGGTGACGTTGAAGGAGATACTAAAAGCTCATTTGATTCTGCTTTAATTCTATCACTTTCTTCATTTCTAACATCATTTTTCTTTTTAATAAAAATTATTTCAATATCAGAATCTGCATCTTCTTCTTCAGAAGAACTAATTGTAATTGTATTATTGCTTTCAGAATTATTTAATTCATTTGAATATAATAATCTTTGAGATGCTTTAAATTGCATAATTTCTGGATCCATTTCAGCATCTTCTTTTTGTTGTCGAGAAAATTCAAATGGATTCTGCAAATTAATTTTTTAAAAATTAATTTTACAATTTGAAAAAAATTTTCTCATTATGAAAATTTCTTTTGTTATATCCGAACTTGAAAATCAGGGTATTCAAAATGAAGTGAATTTTTGTTAATTTTTTGCAGGTGTCGAGAATGCCTAATTTTTAGGTTCAGTCATAAAAAAGTTTATAAGCTATATGATATCCTCTGCACATTACCTGGATTATTGTTGTTGGTGATCGAATAAAAATTTCTTTTGACGTTTTACCAATTATTTTCTGAAATAATAAACATTTATAGTATTTTTTTAAATTTTAAATTTTATTACCTTTTTATTTGTTGAAAATTTATTTGAATTTAAATTTGAAGAAGTTTCAACAGAATTTTCATATGCAGAAATGTGAAGTGAAAGGGTACTTTTATTATTTGCATTTGCATTTGAATTTCCAGCTTTCTTTTTTTCTTTTTTTTCATCAATTTCATCACAAAGTTTTAAAGATTCAAATGCCTTTGAAGTTTTTTCACATACATTTAATAAAATTTTATCATTTTTTGATTGTAAATTTTTTGAGTCATTTAAATCTGATTTAAAAAAAAAACGTTGCAGTCTCGGCAAAAAATAATTTATTGAAGTTTTCAACATTTTTTTAAAGGTAAATAAAAAAATAAAAACTTTTTCAAAGATTTGAAAAAAGCGATTTTAAAAAAGCAGAAATTTTTATTTTTTAAAATTTTTTTAAAGCTTGAAGAAAAACAACTTAAAAATTTAGGGGGGTTTTTTTCATTTTTTTATTGGACTGCAACAATTTTTTATATTCTTACCAAAATTTTTTTGTCCATTTTTAAACGAAGTTCTTTTCGAATGAATAAAATTATTGAAAGTTGTAAATTTATGGTTTTGATTTAAATTGAGATTATTGTATTGACCATTATCATTATTACTGTTATCAACTAGTGGATTTAAAAAAGTCTTTGATTTATTTCGAAAACATAAATCTTTTGTTGCCATCTAAAAAGCAGAAAAATAAAAATAAAAAATACCTATTTTTAAGTGTTCAAAATGAAAAATAAAACGCAAAAATTTAAAAATTTTATAAAAAATAAGTTAATGTTAAACACGACTGCCATTGTCGAAAAAAATCAAATTTTTTAAAATATTATTTTTAAATTTTTGCGAAAGAAAAAATTGTTTTGTCAAAGTTAAAACAAAAATCAGTGTAGAAAATGTATTTTCTGATTTTATCAACGGAAACACGAGACACAAAATACTATCGAGAAAACAGCAACATCCCACAGGCTCAACGGGTATCCTATAAAAATGGAAATTTCTATAAAATACCCTTTTCAAAAAAATGTTTTTCACATCGTAAATCAATCAGAGAGACAAAAAGAAAATTTCAAACCGTTTTTTACGATGACAAATAAAACGGCAGATGTTTTACGAAATTTTATATTTCTTTTTTTTCAAAATGTGTGTCTGCTTTTTCGACAACTTTTGTTTTCTACCTCATTCAATGACTTTTAAAAATGAAAATAAGCACAAAAAAATAAGAATGATGCAACATTTGTAAAACGAATTGCATTTTTTTAAAAATAAATTTCTGTAGCAGCCATAGAATAAAAATGCAAGCGGAAAAAAATCAAAAAAATCTGTTTTTTTTGGAAAAAAAAAACAGGATATAAAAATTTTTAGTTCTTTTATAAAAAAAACAATGCAAAATATTTTGAAACAAATGTTGAAAAACAAATATGAAAAAAATTTAGTTTTTTTGATGAATTACGTTTTATTTAAATTTTTCAGAAAAACACATTTATAAATAAATATGAAAAATTTTGCGACATATTTTTTGAATGGTTTATTTTTTACAATCTTTTTCTCTTCGATTTTCTAATATTATTTTTGTTATGTTTTGAAATTTTACAATTTCTCATTGGCTGTTTCCGTCTATCGACAGTTGATTTAGGAAGATTAAAAATTATGGAAAATGAAGTTTCTGAACTTCTGGCATTTTTAGAATATTTTGCTTGTTTTAACAGCGATTTTTGTTTCTATTTTAAAAATATTTTTTAAAATTTAAAATTTGATGATAAATTTTGTTTCCTAATTTTTTAAGCTTAAATTTGCGTACGCTTATTATTTTTGATAAAATTTTGAACACAAAAATAAAACAAAAATAGATGACAAAAAAAATAGAACGGCGTGATCATTGTTGCATGCAAGCTGAAAGTCATTGATAACAATTTAAGCGTTCTGTCTGTGTTTTACTGACTTTTTTTTGATAACGTTTTTATTGTTGTCTGTCGCAGTTGCACATTTCTAGAAAATACTGTTTTTGAAATTTAATGATTTTAATACCTAAAAAGTATTAAAAATAGATTCGTACAAATTGAGATTTGTTGAAGTACTTTTGTATTTAAAAATTGTTTTAAAAGCATTAAAGGATTTTTTTACAAAAACAGCATACCTCAAATGAAAAATTTTTGAAAATTTAAAAATTGCATAAACGAAAACAGAGAATTTTCATTTTTCAAAAAATAAGAAAAATTTCATAAAAACTTGAAATATAGCAGCAATTTTAATATTTTGTTTTACAAAAACGTAAAATTACAAAAACACAAAAATATGAGTTTTTTCTTTTTGAATTTTTGAAAAATTATAATCGAAAAAACACTTTAACTAAAAGTGCTTTTCTGATTTGCTGGAATAATTTTTGCTCGCATTTCATTTTTTCGCGCTTACTTTCTTGCTAACATTCTTTGATAAATTCCGAGTTTTGCTTTTCCATTCCACAGTATATCCATCTCCAACATGATCGTTACCTTCAAAGAATCTAACATGTCCAAATGGATCAATTTTAACTTCAAGAATTGTATGTCCACATTGATGTCTTTTTGCGTCTGATCTTTTATCAAAATATGAAAAAATATTAATTTTGTTTTTGTCTTCTTCAGTTTCTAACCAAATTCGGCCTTTTTCATCATCTTTTGAATTTATTCCATATCCAAATTTCCGTTCAGTATCAACTTGAAATAATGGAAAATAGTTGGCGGGGGTTCGTTTTAAAGTTGTTGTTTTTGATGTTGATGGAGAATTTGAGATATGATTTTTAGAAGTTTATTTTTGTTTTCTAGAATCAAATTTTGTTGTCCCCTGTTGTATACGACCAATATTATAATCACATAATTCAGTTGTAACATAACCATAATTGGATTTTTTCTCCAAAACTTGTGCTAAATATCCATCAAGACGATTTCTTGCTGGACCAATTAACTGCCGATAAGCTCCAGAAATGTTGACGTTTTTTGTCGTGGCACCAAATGTTTTAATTACAACAAAAAGTTATATTAAATACAAACTTTTATTAAATTAAAAACATAAAAAATATAAAATTAAATACAAAAATAAAACTCGATAAAAATGAATCGAGTTAAAAATGGTGAAATGAAAGAATCTATGAGTTACTTATATACTTATAGACATGAAAGAAAAATAGCCGATCGTCTGTTGATCATTTTTTCCAGAAAAGAAAGGAAAAAGGATGAATAATCAAATGTATAAAAAGAGAAAAAAACAGATGATCGATAAAAAGATAAAAATATTAAATATTAAAAAATAACAATATAAACAATTACAAATATTAAAGATTAATAGAAAAACCAGCGACAGTCGTTCATCTTCACTTTCATTGCTACTTGAACTTGATGCCGATGATGAAGAAGAGGATATGGCACTTTCATTATCTCCGATTGGAGCTGATTAACCAAAAACGAAAAAATTTGTTGTTTAAATTCTGGGGGATTAAATGGTCGAAAAATCAGATTATTATTATTCAGTTTATAAAAACATTTTATTTGGGTTTTTAATCTTAAATTATATAAACTAAAAATTGGGATCTAAAATGTTTAAAAAGGAAATAATATGTCTTTGGAAATGGATAAAAACGATTACGGTATAAAAAAGTTTCAAATTAAAATTTTTAATATTTCAAAAAATAGCAAGCAAAAAACGTATAAAAAAATTATATTTCTATCATTTAAAAAAATGTACAAGAATCAAACAAGATTTAAAAAATAGTTTCAAATAATTAATTTTAATTTAAATAAAATTTTTTAAATGTTCTTATTTTTTAATTTGTGTTTCTAACATAACTTCATTTATCTGTTACTTTTTTTTATAAGACGAAGAAATAAAGATAAAAATTTTCAGCGGTAATGTAAAATTATAAATTTATTTTTCAACACTCAAAAAAATTAAAAAACAGCCTTGACTATTCAGTGGAACAAAACATTCAAAATTAATATCACCAAATTACAGTAATCTTCAGTAATATAGTATTATAATTTTGTAACCAATTTTCATATAAGACGGTAAAAAATAAAAGTTTTCAAAACTCGACCAAAAATCACAAAAAAGGTCTCAAATTGTAAATTTTTCCTTACATTTTGAGACCTTTTCTGTAAATACCTCTTAAGTCGTAAATTTTTGAAACCTTTTTCTAATATCAGTTAAAATTTGTAAAATTTGTTTACATTTTGGAAGATTTTTACAGAAAATGTTCTAACATGTAAAAAAAATTTACAATGTGGAAAGCTTTTGAAAGAAACCTTCGAAAGAGTAAAAAAAAATTACAATTTAAAAGCTTCGCTTGAAAAACATTCAAAAGTGAAAAAAAAATTTACAATTAGGAAGGTTTTCAAAAAACACAGTCAAAAAGGTAAAAGTCATTTACAAAAAATCATCATCACTTTTTGTAAATGAAAAATTTACAAAAAATCATCATCATTTTTTGTAAATGAAAAATTTACAAAAAATCATCATCATTTTTTGTAAATGAAAAATTTACAAAAAATCATCATCATTTTTTGTAAATGGAAAATTTACAAAAAATCATCATCATTTTTTGTAAATGGAAAATTTACAAAAAATCATCATCATTTTTTGTAAATGAAAAATTTACAAAAAATCATCATCATTTTTTGTAAATGGAAAATTTACAAAAAATCATCATCATTTTTTGTAAATGGAAAATTTACAAAAAATCATCATCATTTTTTGTAAATGGAAAATTTACAAAAAATCATCATCATTTTTTGTAAATGGAAAATTTACAAAAAATCATCATCATTTTTTGTAAATGAAAGATTTACAAAAAATCATCATCATTTTTTGTAAATGAAAGATTTACAAAAAATCATCATCATTTTTTGTAAATGGAAAAGGTGAAAATGAAACGAAAAAAAGATATAAAAGCGGTAAATCAACCGCGTAATTTTGTTTTATAATAAATATGTAATATTTAACATTTATTTCTTAATAATAATAACAACAAAACAAATAGCTAGCAGTCTACAATCAAAAATAATTATTTTTTACGTATTTTCTTTGCCGCCGGCGCTGATGGTAACGGTACAGCTTCATTGATTGCTTGCACAACTGCTTTTTTTGATGGCCTTCCTCGCTTTTTTGGTGCTGAAGATGGGGTTGATTGTTGCAACTAAATGAAATATGTTTAAAATCTGAAGAAAAAAATATCTTATACAAACCTTTGGTTTTCTGCCTCTTTTCTTTGGAGCAGGAATAGGTGGTATAGATTCTTGCAGCACTGCAACTAATTCTTCCTGCAAAGATTCAATTTGATCTGAAGGTACATCTTCTGGTGCTAGCATATCTTCTTCAATATTTGAGATACCATTAGATTCCCGCAATTGTTGTTCATGTTCATCCCAAATCTTATTGACATATTCTTTATTTTGCTCCATAAATTTCTCAATTGCTTCATTTTGTGGATCAAAAAGAACATTGCTAGCAACTTCAGGTTCAGTGGCATTTGAAGTTTCAAATGAAGATGTGAATAATGACAAAATGGTTGAAAATTCGGCTAAAAATGCACCATTCTGTTGATGTTGCTGGCCGAGAAACTTCATTAAATAAATTAAATAATTGTTTGTTGAAATTTAAAACGTCTTCCAGAACTAAAACGTAAATGTTTGAATTAATAAATGTATCCCAAAATGTACCTGTAGATTGTGGAATCTGCTGGCTTTCTTCAATCACATTATTCACAATTTCTGTAAGAGCTTCCCAGCTTAATTCTTCTTCCAAATGTTTTTCACCATCGCTAGCAGCTGCAAATATTGAAAAATCATCACATGGCATGTCGAGGAAATCGCTGCTAGCATGTTCATCAAATGATATTGATAACGGCAACGTTTCAAATTCCATCAAACTATGATTTAATTAATAGAGTTGTTGATCCAGTCCATGCATCATCAGCTAGCGGAGCTACAACTTCAGGTTGTGGAAAAAATTCTCCAGCCAATCGTTCCCAATTTTGATTAAAAGCATTTTGATAAGATGTTGAAGTTGTTGGAAATCTTAAAATAACAAATATGATAAAAAAAGAATCAATGCCGAAGATACTTACCTCAATAAGCGGAGTTAAAGATGTAACAAGTCGATAATAAAAATACGAGTATCCACGGACATTGCCAATAACACTTGCACTAAGAATATCATCAGCTTCATCAATAAATGCTTGCAAATCTACATCATAATTCATTCTACCATGTTGTTGAAGTATTCCTTGCTGAAATGTGTTACATTGTAAAAAAAATATAATATATAACATACTAAAATCATAAGGAGCTTTCGTGTATGTTGTATGCAACAACCCATGGTTTTGTTGATTCCAGATCTGTTTTGCTCTTCCATCTAAAAAAGTAATACTTTAATATTCATAACAAGAGTATATAAAAAGTGGCATACCTCAGCTGGCAGACTTCTAACGAAACAAAGACCAAAAAACTTTTCAGCTTTCTTTAATTTGCTTGCAAGCTTCCGATTAACACTTTTAAAGTTGTAAAACACTTTGATAAAGCTGAAAAAATACAAAAGATTAAAAAGTTGTTACAAAAAAGACAAAAAAACACGCATAACTGGCATGAAACAAACATAAGCAAAAACAATAATTGGTATAAGGTGATAAAACTGATAAAAAAGGGATAAACGTGAACAAATAATCAAAAAATAATAAAAACAATGGGAAAAGGAGAACTTTGAAACTTAGAAAAATTTGTAAAAAAATTGGAAGAAAAAAATGCGGCAAAGCATTTGTCAAAGAATAACATTTTGCCAAAACTCTTTGCTTTGTAAAAAATTGAAAGACAAACAAAAAAATTTGCTTCCTTTTTTTGCTTTTTTACAAATTTTTCTAAGTTTCAAAGTTCTCCTTTTCCCATTGTTTTTATTATTTTTTGATTATTTGTTCACGTTTATCCCTTTTTTATCAGTTTTATCACCTTATACCAATTATTGTTTTTGCTTATGTTTGTTTCATGCCAGTTATGCGTGTTTTTTTGTCTTTTTTGTAACAACTTTTTAATCTTTTGTATTTTTTCAGCTTTATCAAAGTGTTTTACAACTTTAAAAGTGTTAATCGGAAGCTTGCAAGCAAATTAAAGAAAGCTGAAAAGTTTTTTGGTCTTTGTTTCGTTAGAAGTCTGCCAGCTGAGGTATGCCACTTTTTATATACTCTTGTTATGAATATTAAAGTATTACTTTTTTAGATGAATAATTCACTTGGATTATTTAATGCTGGAGCACGGCAAGCTTTATATGCAGGAGAAAGCTTTCAATCATTTCTTGTTGATCTTTTACTCCATATTGATACACGATTGCAGCAACAGCCAGCACCTCCTGGTACCGAAAATGATCCACAGTTCGATCGTCAATCACATAACGAACATATTGTAAATTTTTTTGATACAATTGTTGCCTTTTAAATAACTTTTTTCATTTTTTAGGAACTTCAAACAAATCTTAGCATGAGTGAAGGTTGCAAGCAAACAATGGAAGCATGGATTGCAAAATTTGTTGATCTTCTTCGTTCTTCCAACATTGGTGCAGAAGTTTTCCTTCATGGAAGTGTTTTCCAAGGAACTGCTATAACTGGATCCGATTGCGACATCTCATTACGATTTGCAGCAGGCCAGCATTTGGAACAAGTTCTTGAAGTTCTTCAACATAATAAACATCATATGCGTCTCCAAGATTGGATGGAAATAGTTGGTAAAGCTGTAAGTTTTTAATTTTCTGTTAATTGTTCTACAGTAGTATTTTTCAGTGTCCCACTATCAAGTGCAAAAGCAATGAAATATCTATTGATATTTCTGATGGTAGGGAACGCCAGCAATCTCTGTGTTCCAGCTACTTTATCCAAGATGTTCTCGCGAAACGGGCAGATGCTGCAATTTTTATTAAAATTTTTAAACAATTTTTATTAAAATTGTTAAACAATTTTTTATGCATTTAAAGTTCTATGGTGCAGCAAAGCAATGTCTTGGAGGGTAAGTTGTTCCTATGTTTAATTTTTTTAATGTTAAAATTTAATTTTAGTATTGCTTTTTCAATTCTTATTCTTCGAGCATTGCAACACATTGGAGCCTTGCCAGCTTTTGGACGTTTCGATTTTGGTGAATTTGGTAATTTGAATACCATGTATGAACAATATTGGCAAGCAAATGCAGTACAAGCTAGCTCAGCAGATGATACAAAAGATGAAACTCTATATTCACGATTTATTCGTATCCTTGAATGGATTATTCAAACTCGTCTTGCTCAGCCAATCTCTCTTGGACCAAAAATTTCAAATTTGCTATTTGTCATGCCTCCAGTTTCTAGTAAGGAATTTCCTTTTATTTATTTTAAACACCGTTTCTTTTTAGAATTGGTCCAATTATGGAAATGCTTTTATCAATTTAAGGATTACAGAAAAGCTAAATTCTACATTCATGATGAAGACCAAGGCAAGCAATTTATGGCATGTATTGATAGTGCTGCTGCCACTTCACCCACTTCTCCAGTATCCGATCTTATACCAGCAGCTTCGCCAGCAACAAGTTCTGTTCAACCACTTTCCCCTGTTAATCCTATGCCAGCAGATTCATTAGCAGATTCTATTCAATCACTTCCTCCTGCTCCATCTTCAACATCTCAATCATAAAAACAGATCATTTTTGATTGTAGATTGCTAGCTATTTGTTTTGTTGTTATTATTATTAAAAAATAAATGTTAAATATTACATATTTATTATAAAACAAAATTACGCGGTTGATTTACCGCTTTTATATCTTTTTTTCGTTTCATTTTCACCTTTTCCATTTACAAAAAATGATGATGATTTTTTGTAAATTTTCCATTTACAAAAAATGATGATGATTTTTTGTAAATTTTCCATTTACAAAAAATGATGATGATTTTTTGTAAATTTTCCATTTACAAAAAATGATGATGATTTTTTGTAAATTTTTCATTTACAAAAAGTGATGATGATTTTTTGTAAATGACTTTTACCTTTTTGACTGTGTTTTTTGAAAACCTTAAAAAGTGTAATTTTTTTTTACATTTTTGAACGTTTTTCACCAGCAGCTTATAAATGGTAATTTTTTCTTACCCTTTCTAAGGTTTCTTTCAAAACCTTTTTAAATTGTAAATTTTTTTTACATTTTGGTACCTATTCTATGGAATTATCCAAAACTGTAAATTTTTCTTACAATTTTTAAGAGTTTTAGCTAAGATATCTTAAGTTGTAAATTTCAAAAAGGTTTCCAGAAAAAAAAATTTTTTTACAAAAAAAAACGTTTTTTGTGGTTTTTGGTCGAGTTTTGAAAACTTTTATTTTTTACCGTCTTATATGCTAAATCTTTTCCGCCCTTTAAAACAAATTTGTCCCCAAATCCAACCAAAAATAACCACAAAGAAATTTATTCACAAAAAAGATCACATTCAAAAATTCAGATCAGAATAAAATATAAAATCAGTACAAGAATGACAGAGGTTTAATTACCACCACGAAGACGGAGGACAAGATGAAGGGTTGATTCCTTTTGAATGTTGTAGTCGGAGAGAGTACGACCATCTTCAAGTTGTTTGCCAGCAAAAATGAGACGTTGTTGATCAGGAGGAATGCCTTCTTTGTCTTGAATCTTTGCCTTGACATTTTCAATAGTATCAGAGCCTTCAACTTCAAGGGTGATAGTCTTTCCAGTGAGAGTTTTGACAAAGATTTGCATACCACCACGAAGACGAAGAACCAAGTGAAGAGTCGATTCCTTTTGAATGTTATAATCAGAGAGTGTTCGACCATCTTCAAGTTGCTTTCCTAAAAACACAAGAGATAAAAAATCATACAAACAGGATATAACAAAACATACCAGCAAAAATAAGACGTTGCTGATCTGGAGGAATACCTTCTTTATCTTGGATTTTAGCCTTTACATTTTCAATGGTGTCAGAGCCTTCGACTTCCAAAGTAATGGTTTTACAATGGGTGACAAAAGTTTCATTCCGTTTTTTCCATGTTTTTCCATGTTTTTCCATGTGGCATCATGGAACATTTTGCCAAAAACAAATGGATTAAAAATTTTTAGAAATATAAAATTTTTCGATTTTATGCAAATATTTATTAATTTTTCTTATTTTTATGGTAATAAAAATTGGGGATTTTTATTTTAGCAGTAATTTCAGTAATAAGTAATTTATGGTAAAGTGGTAAAATTTTAAAAAAATCATTTTTTTGCTATTTTTGGAGTAATATTATATTGGGAATCTGAAATTGAATATTATTATTTTATTTAATAATAAAACTTGGGGGTTCTAATTTTAGCAGTAATTGCAGTAATAAGTAATTTGTGGTAAAGTGGTAAAATTTAAAAAAAATTATTTTTTTGCTATTTTTGGGGTAATGTTTACATTATTTGGGTAAAAAAATATGTTGAATTTAAATACACAAAATTATTTGTGTTTGGGTAATAAGTAATTTGTGGTAAAGTGGTAAATATTTTTAAGAAAATTTTTTCACAATATTTTTTCATTTTTTCTTTTGATATTTATTTTTTAAAAATATATCTAAACAATGTGATAACATAATATAACAGAACAAGAAAGTGTAATGAATATGCTTGAAGATACGAAAATTTCAAAAGATTAATGCTAAGAAAAAGATATAAAAAATGAAAGAATGGAAGAAGTAAAGGATTTAAAGATTAAAATCATGAATGAAGAAGAACAATTAATGAAATGAAAGAACCATTTTGCTGATCCTCAAATGGTAGTAACAAAATCCGAAAAGTTTTAAATTAAAAAAGAATGTTAAAAAAATTTATTTTTGATATACTGTATTTCTTGCAACATCTTTTTCATGGTTTAAGCCATCAAAAGATCGTTCAACATTTCTCATTGCAAGCCTAATAACTTTTCGGCAATATTCAGGCGTGACTTTAGTCTTCCAAAATTCTTCAATAAGTCCTTGGAGTGCATCCAAAGATGTCGGAGATTGTTCGCTAAATGTTTTGAATTATTTTAAAATCCTTGGCAAAATTTAACTTACGCGATATATGCTTTCATATCTCGCCATACATATTCAATTGGATTCCATTCAGGGCTTTGTGGAGGCCAATCATATGTATTAATTCCAAGCTTTCTCAAAAATTCACATGTTTCAAATGAAACATGAGCCTTGTGATTGTCCTTAAATTCAAAAGATTTACTTCTGATTACTTCAGTCCTTTTTTTAATCTTCAAATCCTTGACTTCTTCCATTCTTTATATCTTTTTCTTAGCATGACTCTTTTACAATTTTCGTATCTTCAAGCACATTTATCATATTTTGTTGTTACCAACTTTTATTTTGTAACAAAAATTCTGTTATATTATGTTATCATATTGTTTAGATATATTTTTATAAAATAAATATTAGAAAAAAAAAGAAAAAATATTGTTGAAAAATTTTCTTAAAAATATTTACCACTTTACCACAAATTACTTATTATTTAAATTCTACATATTTTTTTACCCAAATAATGTAAACATTACCCCAAAAATAGCAAAAAAATAATTTTTTTTAAATTTTACCACTTTACCATAAATTACTTATTACTGAAATTACTGCTAAAATAAAAATCCCCAATTTTTATTACCATAAAAATAAGAAAAATTAATAAATATTTGCATAAAATCGAAAAATTTTATATTTCTAAAAATTTTTAATCCATTTGTTTTTGGCAAAATGTTCCATGATGCCACATGGAAAAACATGGAAAAATCATGGAAAAAACGGAATGAAACTTTTGTCACCCATTGTACCAGTAAGAGTTTTAACGAAGATCTGCATGCCACCACGAAGACGAAGTACAAGATGAAGAGTAGATTCTTTTTGGATATTGTAATCAGAAAGAGTTCTTCCATCTTCAAGTTGTTTACCTAAAAGACAAATATTAATGATAAATTTAAAGTAAAGCGCAATAAAGCATACCAGCAAAAATCAAACGTTGCTGATCTGGAGGGATTCCTTCTTTATCTTGAATCTTTGCTTTGACATTTTCGATGGTATCACTACCTTCAACTTCCAAAGTGATGGTTTTTCCTGTAAGAGTTTTGACAAAGATTTGCATGCCACCACGAAGACGAAGGACCAAGTGAAGAGTTGATTCTTTTTGAATATTGTAGTCAGAAAGAGTACGTCCATCTTCAAGTTGTTTACCAGCAAAGATAAGACGTTGTTGATCTGGAGGAATTCCTTCTTTATCTTGGATTTTGGCTTTGACATTTTCAATGGTATCGCTTCCTTCAACTTCAAGAGTAATGGTTTTGCCAGTGAGAGTTTTGACAAAAATTTGCATTCCACCACGAAGACGAAGAACGAGATGAAGGGTTGATTCCTTTTGGATATTGTAATCGGAAAGAGTACGTCCATCTTCAAGTTGCTTTCCTAAAAACACATAAAATTAGAATCAGTTAAAAAGTTGTAAAAGTAACATACCAGCAAAGATCAAACGCTGTTGATCTGGAGGAATACCTTCCTTATCTTGAATTTTAGCTTTAACATTTTCGATTGTATCAGAGCCTTCAACTTCAAGGGTGATAGTTTTGCCGGTAAGGGTCTTAACAAAGATTTGCATGATTAAACGATTGTAAGTAGAACAAACAACTAAAAAAGCACAAGAATTAATAATAGCAACAAAAAAGAATATTTTAAAAAAACACGAAAAAGAGACACGTTTATATAGCAAAGAAAGCAGCGATGAAGAAATTAGTAGCAGTGTGTCATTGCAAAAAGAAAAAAACACAAATCAATAAAAGACAGCTGGTTTCGTCATTTTTAATGCAACAGAAAAAAAGGATGACAATAAAGCATAGATGAAAAGGGTGTGTAAAAATATGTATGGGGTAATAGTTGTGTAATTTAGCAAGAACTATGACAAAATATAATTTTAAAATATTACCGGAAAATAAATACAGGAGAGAGAAGACACAAACACTCGCACGCAGATGGTTGAAAATGAATAAATGAAATGTTTTTCAACTGCTGTTTTTTTATTGCGAAAAAAAGTTCGAGAAGGAGAGAGAGTGGAAAATTGTCGTTTCAAGAATTTTTGCATTTATTAAACTTTTTTCAGCAAAAAAATCGACGAGAATCACATTGATTGCGGACTGTAGCAGCGAAAAGAAAAAGCTAAAGATTCATACTGTAACTACAAAAAATGTGGAAGCAAAAAATACTCTCAATTTTTCAACAGACATTTTTAATTTTAAAATTTTAGTTGAGAAATGTGTTTCTATGCTTTTTAAAGTGAACGACGATGATGCTGAAATTTTTAGAGATTAATTTTTCCTGCGAAAAATCTGTTATCGTTTTCGCTTAAAAATGTTTGAACATCGTTTATTTTTGGAATTTTTCAACAGCAAAAATCATTTTAATAGTGCAAATAAAGTGTAAAAGTATTTTCTTCATTTTTGCTTTTCATTATTTTTGCTATAAAAAATTTTTCTGATAAAAATGTAAAGTTTGATCGAAGGTATGCGACTACCTTTTTCTTTCAATGTCAGCAAAAGATTATTGCAATTTAATATTTATTTATCAATTACATGCGCATTTTTGTAAAACATTATCTTTTAAAAATGATGAATTGAATTGGATGTCAAGGAAAACGCAAGCAAAAAAAGTATTGAGTTTGAAGCAAAGAGTAGAAATGCAATTGTTTCGATGCAGTAAAACAAATACAAAGAATTGATTGCAAGAATCATTGTTTTTTGCAAAAATAAAATAATTGCTGACACAACAATTTTTTTTGGTGTTTTTTTGGACTTTGAATTATTAGGCTATTTCTGTCTGGAAAAAAGTTATGAAGATGATAAGAAAAAAGGAACGGTCTGACTGACTGTATTTTGCTTTGATTTGCTGTTTTTTTAAAGATGTCTGTCTGATGATTATATTCTTTCTTGCATAAAAAAAAATTAAAGCTTCGTCTTTTTGAGGTGTTTAAGATTAAAAAAAAAAAATCTTTTAAAAATTTTAAATTAAAATTCCACAAATGAAAAGTGCTTAAAAATAAAAGTGTTTTTTAAATCAAATATGATTGTAAAAAAGAAGAAAAAGATTGACGGCGAAAGAACAAAGGTTTAAGGTTAATGTGCCGGCAAAGATAAAGAAAAAAACGGGAATGCGCTTTTCCGTTTATGCTTAAAACGGAACTAAAAAAATAAGAAAGAAATAAAAATATTAAAGTGCAAAACAAGTTATTTGCAAAAAAGAATCATTACAATTTGTTTTACAAAAACATTTAATATAATATTTTTTGGCAATTTGTGAACTTTAATAAATTTTGTTACATTGAAGGTTAACAATTGATGTGTGAACTCTGCAAATATACTATTATATTAAATGATAACACACTTTTTCAAAGTTGTATTAAATACAAAAATGACGAATTCAATTTTTGTATATGAACTCCACAAAAATTTCTATTTTACGAAATTCCACACACTTTTATACCCCATTTAGATTTTCTTTTTGTTTTGTGTACGTATGTTTTCTGTTAATTCATAAATTTTCCTTTAAAATACAATTCTAGAACAGGTTTTAAAAAAAAACGTATGTGATACCCAAATGCCTGATAATTAAAATTAAAAAGATCGAATTGGTGGTGCAACAACGTTCTGTTTCTCACAAATTAGAATTCGTATGCCAATTTTTTTAAAGACTAACTGTACATTTTCTTAAACATTTTTTTTAACCGTATTCATTAGATCTTTACTTTATCTTTTTCCCTACAAAAAAAAATTGTTCGTTGATTCTTTTGTACATTTTTGCTGTATTTTTTCTGTGGACACAACAACCATGAAAAAATGATAAAAATTGTGTTTTCCATTTTGAATCTTATCAACATTTTCAGTAATCATGCGGTTTTTGCTTGCTTTGTTTTTATGCCTTTTTTCAGCTATTATGTGTAAAGATAACAGTAAATAAAAAGAAGGTGCTGGAAATTTTGAAAAAAATTTTGCTTTTTTAGGAATCAATACAGTAACTTTGAAAACATAATTTTTTAAATCCGTTGAAAAATTTAAAGCAAAATTTAAAAAAAAATGAATTTTTAAATTTATAAACAAAACAACTGTTTATTAATTTTTATGTTTTTTTTTAAAAAATAAATAAATAAACTGAAACATCTTTTTTATTAATTTTTTTAAAAAAATACATGTTTGTTCAGTTTAAAAATCAACAATATCTTATTATTTCTTTTTTTTATGACTTGGCACGGCAAAGCACTGTAGTGCCATATTTGTTTTAGTGATAAACATGTTTTTGTTTTTTTGTTTTTGCAAAGTAAATAATAATAATATTTTTTATTAAATTTAAATTTTTAAAAGAATAATAAATAAAACAAATATTAAAGGCACTTAAAAAATAATATTTTTTTGGATTAAAAAAATGGTTTTTAAAAAACCATTGAAAGAAAAATATTTTATTTATCGGACAAAAACTTTTTTATCAAAATTGATAAAAAAAATTTTAATAATTATTTATAATGTATTTTTGTAGTATGTATTTCCTCCAGCATAATTTTTTTTAAAATGTAATAATCCCGGCACGAATATTTTTAAGTGTACGGTATTTATGCAAATTCAGCAACAATTTCAACAGCAAATATTTATAATATTTTGTTAGCCTCCGACAGTTCCACCTATTCGAGGAACCCCCATCACCCCATTTTGTCTCGAAATCCCTCATTTACTGCCCTCTTGCAAATTTGCCAATCTCTCTTCCAACACTTTTATTTCCAGGACATTTATCTTGTTTACAGGGTCTTAGCACAAAAACATTCATCCCCTCTTTTGAGCTTTGACATTGATCTAAGAATTTTTGAACTTGTTCATTACAAGATGAACAAATTTGTGGACGGAGTCTTTTAAGAGCTTCTTTAAGATTCATTAATTTTTCTGTTAATTCCATATTTCGTTTTTCTAACCTTTGCTTTTCAACTTGTCGATCCTGATGTTCTCGCTTTCTTTTTTCGCGCGATCGTTTTGAAGCTTCATTCTTTCGCTTTGCTTTATCCATCACTCGAACCATCATTCTTTCTTTATATTGTAATGGAGTTTCTTTTGGTCGAAGATTTGTATCATAATCTGAATCCTCGTCTGTTGTATACGATTCATCACGTTCAGCTGAATCAGGAACTCTTGGTCTTGCAGTTATTATTATATGGGTTTCTTCAGCATTTTCCATAAATGTTGAATATGATGTTGGGGGTGGTGGTGCATGTGAAATTGGAATTGTTCCTGAAGAAGATGATGTAATTGTTGATGGTACAGATGATGGCAATGAAATAATCGATGAACTTGGTGTAGTTTTTACATTTGTATCTATCGATGGCAATGTTGAAATTGAAGATGATGTAATTTGTTGAAATTTTTCTGTATTACTCTGTAACGATAGCGTTGGAAGAAAACTTTCCGTATTTGTTGTATATAATTCTTGAATTAAATTTTCCATTTTTGTTTTCTTTTCAGGAGCTGCTGAAGTTCTCATTTCAAAAACTTCTGGTCTATCATCGACAATAATTTCAGGGGATGGATTTCGTCGTTTTGGTGGAGATTTTGCAATTGTTGGAATTGGATTTAAAATTGTTTTTGGAGTTGTTGGAGTAATTATTTGTTGGTGTTGAGGTTGTTGTTGGTGTTGTGGGGTATTTGGGGTTGCAACTTTTGGAGTTAAAGTTTGAATTGGCATTGATGGTGGCATAAACATTGTTGGAGATTGTTGGGTATAATTTGAAGCACCACCTTTAAGTCCTGGAAAATTTGCAACATTTTTAAATGGAGACGACATAAAAGATGCTGGAGGTGGTTGTCGCATGATTTGTAGGGGAAGTCCATGTGGGACCACTTTTGGAATTATCTGTGTTGATTGTTGCTGCTGCTGTTGATTTTGGCGTTGTTGAAGCTGTTGTTGAATTTGTTGTTGATTCAAAAATGTCTGATTCGAAGCTAACATTGAATTTGTCGGAATTGAAGCTGACGATGTCATTGGAAATATTGAATTTAACGTTGTTCCAACATTTACTCCAGCATTATTTAAAAAATTAAAAGCTGCAGCTGTTGCAGCAGAATTTGAATTTCCAGATAAATCTAAACCAGCAGATTTAAATTGTTGTTGAGCGTATTTCAGCCTTTTGAAATTTTGAAATTCTATGTAATCATTGTAATCATCTTGTGATAATATTGGAAGCTGTTGATTCATTGTTGGAAGCATTTTTTGATATTATTATTATTATTTTGAGATTACAACTAAAAATCATAACAATTATTATTTTTTAGGGGAAAAAATGCAATAAAATATTAAATTCGCGCAAAGAAAAAATTTTAACAAACGTAAAAAAAGGGTGTGTTTGGTTGTTGTGAAAGGTGCGGTTGATAGCCTATTTCTTCTCGTTTGAGATTTTTGCCGACTTTCTGCATTAACTGATAAGAGAAGTTGAAGATAAAAGAGAATTTCAGAGCACTGCTTTTAAAAAATGTATAGTTTTTTTCAAAAAGTGTGTCATTTTTGATGACACACTTTTTCATAAGATCTACCAATGCTTCACAAAAATTATACCTCAAGATGATATAAACAGTATAGTCAAGGACTTCTTTTATATTATTTCACTACATATAAGGACCGCCCTTTTTTTAAGAAGTCTTTTTATTTGATATCATCATGATGACACTACTTCTATTGTCTTCTTTATTTTTAAAAACTATTCTTTGTGGCGCCTAATAAACAATAAATATTTTATAAATGATTTAAAAATTGTTATCAAATTCTTTAATTTAAAATCGAAAAAAAACAAACAATGTTTTATTATCAATTTTTTAGTAGATGCTGTATTTTTTGTTTAATAATTTTTTTTGTTTGTTAGGAAAATTTTTAGAAATCAACAACCTCGAATTCCACAATTCCAAAAAGAAAAACAAGAATGCCAATGATTTTCACTAAAGAAAAAAGTGAAAAAAGAAAAATTTAACAAAAAATATTGTGATCTCATCGTTGTCAAAAACATGGATTAATGTTTTTCGAAAAAATATTTTTTAACCAAACAATCCGTTTTATGCACCATTTTTTTCCAGAGTAAGATTCAAGAATTATAGTAACAAAATTTTTTTATTATTTTAAATTATTATTTCCTCAATTATTTATTTCTTTAAACAATCATGGTAGTTCTTAATCTATGGAATCATCTGATTAAGCAAGCAATACAATGATCTGAATCATTTCCTATCAAATTACTTTATTATCGAAAAAATTAATAGTTTTATGAACATTTGATCATTTGATAGATCACATTTTAATGTTTTAATTAGCCAAAAAAAAGTTATTTTTGGTTTTTAATATTTCTTCAGCTTAAAGTTCATTCTGATTAAAAAAGGATTTCCTCAAACATATGGGAGAAGAAAAATGCTGATCAAAGTTGACTCATTTTCTCTTTTGAAATTTAAAACACATAAAAACTTTGAAAAATGTGATTATTTAGAAATTTTTGGAAAAATATAAAATTTTTTCCACGTTTTTGATAAAAAGTCATGGGACCACGTGGAAACTGATATAAACCCGGCTGTTTTGTACTCTTGTCAACCTTATTTCCGGGGTCAACATTAACGCCGGAAATAAGGTTGACGTAAAACACTGCACCTTCAAGTGGGTGAAGTGTCTCTGATCTGGGACACAAATTTGCATTCACTATCATCAAAAAATATTTAAAATATTTATCAAATAAAATTAAAAATCAACCCCCGGAAAACACTCACATTTTATTTTTGTTCTTTAATCACTTACAGTATTTCCTCAACATTTGATTACATGATAATCCTATGTTTTTTAAATAAAATTATTTGGCATTTAAAAAATGTAATATACCTTTAAATATTAAATATGTTTTTTTTGTTGCCACAAAAACAGGTGCAAACATAAGTACTTTAAAATAGATTTCACAGATTAAATATTTAAATATTTAATTGAATTTTAGAGCCTTTATTGACTTAAAAATGTTGCTTTAAGAGTGCAACATTTTTTTTCAACCCCAAAAAAACGTAGAAAGGAAACGTAAAAATGCCAAAAAACAGAATTGCGTAATTCAATGAAAAAAATAAAAAGTTGTTTGGTTTTTTTCCTGGTAAAAATAATTATGAGTCAAAAAAAAGTAAGTTTATGACAGAAGTTTTCATGAATAAATTAAAATTACTTTGAAAGCAATAAACACAGATATAAACTGTTAAAACGAATTATTTAATGGATTCTGATGACGAAGAAAGCACTCCATACATCTTTCACCGCTCATTCAAAAAATACATATTTTTGTTGCTCCTAAAAAAACAGATTTAAAGGGGGTGGAAGGTTTGATAAATTTTTCATTTTTAATGTTTTTTTTTCGAAATGGCATAAACCTGATAATCAGGGTCTTTTTCTATTGTTCTTTTGCCTGATTTTCTGGTTCATGACATTTTGAAAAAAAAACATTAAAAATGAAAAATATATCAAATCTTCCGTGGTCTTTAATGAATGCCTGATTTTTTGGCTTAGAAAAATAGAAAAAATGCGAGATTTTAAAGCTTCTAAAAAATCTAAAAATTCGATAAGCTCTAAAATGTCAATAATACGATATTATCATCGATTTTAAAAAACCACGAAATCACATTTTCGAAGCTTTCGTTGAAGAAGAATTTGTGCAAGAAAATAATTTTCTGAGATTCGAAGATACAAGCACTCTTCAACCCTTGTAATCGCAACTCACCAATTTAATTTATTCCAAAAGAATACTATAATCTATCTTAAAATTTCTTACATTTTTTAACTACAAGCAACACTGAACTAACTAAATAACTTAACAAATAATACATTTTTTAGTAAAAAATAAGATGCATTAGTCAATTTTAGTCATATAAAAAATTTCGAAAACAGCCTTACAGTATCTTTTTTTTGAATGCTATAATTTTATTTTATTTCATTACAACACTGCAAAAATTTTGGGTTATTTTAAATTTAAACTTTGAAATTTTTAACGGTTAAAAACTTTTTTATTTTGCCAGAGATAGTGTGTCTCATGAAAAAATAAACACTTATCAATTTTTATTTTCTACCAGAAAAGCTAATAAGAAAAGACCACAAATTCCAAATTCAATCTGATAAGAAAAAAATTTTCTCACACTAATTACTTTAAGTTACTAAAAATAATCACAAAAAACAACACCCAAAAATGCAGATAATTTTAAAACCGATAAAAAATTTGCAAAAAAATATTTACCAAAAAAGAAGAAATGTTTTTTCACAGACAAAACAAAGTTAAAAAGTCTTTTTTTGCTTTTAATTACAAATATAAAAATTTTATTTTTAGCAAAAAGCGTCAGCAAAAAAACTTTTTTTTCAAAAAATAATAATGCTATAATTTTTGACAGAATTACAGTAGTCAAAAAAGGGAGATAAAAAATGGCAATAAATAAATAAAAGTGCTTTCAAGAAAAAGAAAAATCGAATACTGTAAAAATTTACGAAAATGAAAAGAGAAAAAAAAAAGAATATTTGGAAATAAAAAAATTTAATTCTGGCAAAAATAAAAAAAATTAATGTGAAATTTCCAAAAATTTTTTTAAAATTTCAATACTAAAATGTTGTGAAATTTTTAAATTTATTTTGTATTTATTAGGTTAATATATCACTTTTAACATTATTGTTTCAATGATGGGACAAAACACATTTTAAGCATGGCATAATAAAATGATTCTACTGTAGCAGAGATAAATCCCTGTAGGATTCATTTTTGAATAATTTTTTCAAGTACTTCAAAAATAACCTATTTCCTAAAAATCTCAATTAACAAATGCCCTTTAGAGAATTATAAAAACCAATATGATCAAATGGGTGCTTTCTAATGCAATAATATCATTTTGAAAAAATTATCAAGATAATTTAATATCAAAATAAAATCTTTTGGGGATTACCAAAATTTTCAAACTAATGTCACTTTAACCTAAAAAGTACACTTGCGGAAAAAGTCATAAGATTTTGAAAATTATTTTATTTCCCTGTTTTTTTTTTCAATTCAATTTTATATTTATCTCTTTGATTTCAAAATAACTTTGAAAGACTCACTAATAGAAGAAAATATGGTTTTAAAAAGATGAATAAATGCTGTTACTATTTTGCTAATTTTTATTACTGTATGTCTGGCATTATATATTTATTTAAAAACTCAAATATTTTTCAACTTTTCAAAATTTTAAAATGAAAAACAAATATTTGTAAATTGTTTACCAAAAATTTAAAAAATATAATTTTTAGGGTAAACAGTTTTTTTTTATCAATATGTTTTGTTTTATATGTGGAAAGTTATTTTTTTAAAGAAACAAAAAAATATATTTCCTGCAAAAAACAGATTGATAACAGTAGTGCAAAGTTTAAAGGTTTCCCGTATAAAAACTTTTTACAAAATTTTTTTTGCGAAATAAAAAATTTGCCTGCTTTTCGCATAAAAAAAATGAAAAAATTACAGTCAAAAAATATCGCGACAATAATGCTATTTTAAATGATGTATTGGATGAGTCATTTCTTTTGTTTCATCATCTCATTTTTAGGTTTGGTTTTTTGCAAAAAAAAGGCTCTTTTTAAAAGGAATAATAGAAAAAAAAAGATAAGATAAAAATAATGAGCCCATTGTTAGTGACGTCAATAAAATATTCAGATAAGAATTTTTAACAATTTTTTAATACTTTTTGGTGCCAATCTTTGTTCAAAAAATCATCATTTTAACAACTGTCAAAGGTGCAGGTTATTGACAGATTTATGATATGATTGTATTATATGAAAAAAGGAAGCATTTATAATCATAAAAATTGAAAATACTAAAATATTTATAATTACAAAAAAAATTAACGAAAAAAGTTTTAAACAAATCATAACTTTTTTAAACTTATGTTGTGCATCAGGGCTATAAAAAATCGAAAAAAAATATTGTCCGAGAAATTTCGTTAAAAGAATGAAATCGAAATCAACATTTATTCGATAATCTTTATTTAAATTTCAATTTTTTTAATAACAAATGTGGCAAAGCACAAAATTGCGAAACTTATGTATACCAAAAAGCTTTTGACAAACTATCTCTTTACTAATCTGCCAATCATAAAATACATTCTAGATCTTCCATGCTCACAAGTATCTGACCCCCAGTTTTAAGTTAAATAGACTCTATAACATAAACTTATCGCATTTAACTAATATACCAAAGAGATATTTAAGAAGATATTTGCAAATCATAAAACAAAAGACATTTGACATTCTTATATTTCCAAAACCTTCTAAAACGTAATGCTCCAATGAACATTTTATAACCCGTTTGATTTATTACATAAACTAACAATTATTTCATAAAACTTAGCAATAAGCTTTAATAAATCCAACCCCCTTTTTTATATTAAAATGCTGTTTCAAAGTAAAATGTCTGAAAAACATTTTAAAAATACAAAAATCATAAATCCACCTTCTTTATTTTTTCGAATGTACTCTTTTTTTCTTGAAACATAATAATTAAATTTTTTTACTTTCGGAAATAAAATTATAATAACTAAGTATAAAAACGAAAACAATAAAAAATGAATACATGGAATACAAACATGTGTCTAATCACCCCTCCTTCTCCTACAAATAAAACATAAAAGTTCAGAATCAAAAAAATTTTGAAGCATGTTTGTACTTTTAATTCTTCCGTTTTCTCTGACAACGAATTTATTTCCATTCAATGCTTATGGGAATGATGAAAATTAATAAAAAAAAGTTATTACACAAACATATGTGTTTTTTTTCTAAATGTTATTGACACCATTTCATATCCCTTTTAGTGACGGCCATAAATAATTTAATAAAATATTTTTTTCGAAAAAAAAACGTAAATGTTGCACTTAAAAGTTGAAAACAAAAATTGAAAATTTTTAAATAACTAAAAAAAACCAGGTTTTCGAAAAAAATCAAAGATTGCCAATAATGTTACAGTATATTCTAATGTTTGTTTGTAAACATAAAAATCCTCCTCCCTTAATTTTTTATGACGTCAAATTATTTTTTTCATTAAATGTTTTTTTACAAAATAAAATGAATTTATAAATAGACATTTGAGAACATTTGTTTAAATTTTGTACGCAGACTATTTTATAAAAACAAGTTTTAAAATAAAATTAAATTAAAAATGTCAAATATCTTTTTTGTGTTTTAATTGTTGAATTAAAAACGGAAAAAAATGTTAAAAGTATACTGTATAAGAAGTTATTAGAAACTATAGTTTCTATTTAAAAAAAGGGCAGATGGAAAACAATTGGAGTCTATAATTATTTAAAGGACCTTAAAAAATAATAATAATAAAAAGTTCTTTAAACAACATTTCAATGTTTCTTAGAAATACAATTAAAATTGGAACAAAAGTTTAAAAAAAAAAGCGGAGGAAATAATTCTTACTTTTTAGACAATAAATTTTAATTTTATAGTATTTTTTCAAAACATTTTCGATCCCTTTCAACAGTGTAAATATATTTTAAAAATTTAGTTCATCAAAAGAAAACCCAGAGTGTCCCAAAAAATTTCCGGATGCTATTCTGAATTCAACTGTGAAAACCGTTTTAATTTAAATCGAACAAAAACGATTTGCCAGTCAAAAAGGATGTATTGTTACAAAAATTATTCCATAAAAGTGCATTGGAACTATTGCGACAAAAACATTTTTCACTCTATTTTTACACCTCTTTTTCCCACGAGTTTTTATTAAAAAAAGATAGCAAAAAATTAAAATGTAAAATTACATCTTTTTTTCTTTTAAATAAAAAAATGTGCGGTAATTGAACACAAAGAATTGCACTTTTATATTTTCCTTCAATTTTAAAGCTTCATTTCTTTTTAAAAGCATACCGTATCTCTTTTAATTAGGGCACGTTCTACTTTTTCCTTCCAAAAAGGAGGGGATTTAAAAAAATTTCTCAAGGGAAAAAAGGGAGTTAACAATCAAACATTAGAGATTGCCCAATATTTAAAAAAAAGATTGTGAAAAGAAAAAAAAATGAAATTTGATTGGCTGTAAAAAAAGCTCTAAATTTGCCAAAAGCAGCAAAGTTAAAAAAAGTTGGAAAAAGCTGACTTATTTTTTTGTGTAAAAAAATTACCATTTTAAAAGTAAAAAAGAAAAAATCTTTTCGGCTACAAATTTAATGAAATTTTTAAGGTAAAACCAACGGGTGCATTTTTATGCAAAAAAAGGAAAAGAAAGTTACAAATTTTGTTTTCTAGCAAATTTTTTAGAAAATATGTTTTTTGAAAAATGAAAACCTCAGAAAAAAGAATGAGAAATGACCTTTAAACAAAGATCATAGATATTGAGTCAAAAAAAAAAGTAAAAAAGGTGTATTTTTGTAAAGAAAAAAAATATCAAAGAATACTATTTTAATGTGAATTTGAAATTAATGAAGTATACTGTATTTTGCAAAAAAAAGAAAGCTGCAAAGAAAAATATTTATTGGTTTTTGTTTTTTAAAAATTTTTTGTAAAAGTAAAATAACTTTTATAAATTTTGGAATAGAAAATATAATAAAAGTTAAAAATACAAAAATTTAAGACAGAAAAATATTTTGAAAATACTATCAATAAAAAATCAAAGTACTATTTTTATTAATAGTATTTTCTGCATCAAAATACTATTAATAAAAAGAAATTTCTACCAAAAATTGAAATTTTAAAACGTATCAAATTTTTATTTTAAAAATTAATTAATGCGAAAAAAGTATTTTTTGCAAAAACTAGTGTAATAAATTATAATTAAAAAATTTTTTAAAGCTTTGACGTGAAAAAATATAACTATGCTATAATAACATATTATTATTATAAAATATAAAAAAACGAAACAAGTTTTTTAAAAAATGGGATAATACAAAAATAATATTCCAATCATACACCCGTTTTCACATACATATTTTTATCAAACTTTTTCCAATAACAATATTATGCAATACATCATATAAAGCACCCATATAAACTTATATTAGACTTGCAGGGACAGAGGGAATAAAATACAAAAAGACAAAAGATTATTCAAATTATTATTATTAATAATTAATAAAATAGAGGGAGTAATAAAAACAATTAACAAAAAGTCTATAAAATTACTTATTAAAAAATGAAGGTGAAATTATTATTATTATTATTATTTAATTCAAAGCTTTATTATTCATTTACTCTCTTTTTAATCAAAATTATTTTAAAATTTCCCTCTTTTTTTTAACACCGGAAATGTATTATTTTAGTTTTAGAATTAATTGTTTCGCTTCAATTCAAATACTGTATTTCCGTGTCTGAGATTTATTTAAGCTTTAAAAAAAAGAGGGAAAAAAATTGTGCAATAATTAAAATTTGGTTGAATAAATTTTTATTCAAAAAAAGAGTTATTAATTGTCTAGCAATGATTTTTGTACTATCAAAACGGATAAAAAATCAAATTTAAAAGCACTTAAAAAAATTTATGCTTCACCGAAATTTTTGAAATTTAGAAAGTTCGAGAAATTTGATTTCTTTAATAAAATATATTTTTATTACAAAAACTTATTTTTGCTTTACAATTGATAATTTATTCCTTTTTAAAATTTCAGATGTCTCAAATGGAATTTACAAACTTAAAAAGCTTTTCGTAAGTTTTTCTAATAAAAATTTCAAGATCTTCGGCAAATAAATGAATGAAAAAAGTTACATTTTAAAGAATAGTAAAAAAGTAAATAAATGAATCAAAGAATTAAATCTTGAAAGTTTTTCTTTTGTAAATAAACTTTTTTTTAAAAAAGCGTATTTTTGTAATTTTTTTTTAAAATAAAATGTATTTTTTTTAAATTTAAGAATGTTTGGTGTCACAAAAATAAAAGGAAATAAAATTACACAAACTTTATAAAAAAGCTTTAAACTAGAATCTTTAAATAAATCAGTGATCAAGATCAGATTATATCCGAGAAAAGCGGACAAAAAGCATCAAAGAACACAATAAAACTATTGTAATAAAAAATAATCGAATTTTTATTGTTTAAAATTTTCAGCTGTTCAAATATCGGTAATAATAGAAAAAACATTCGAAATTGTTTAAATTTTGAAATTTGAATTTCTTAAAAAATAACATTTTCAAGATAAAAATGCAATAATTTTATTTTAATTTGAAAGGGAGCAGATGGATTGATATATTATTTTTCATTTTAATATGTTTTTTTTCGAAATGTCAAAAACCTCAGGCAAAAAAAAATAGAAAATTGCAGGATCATCAATTTTATTAAATAAAAAAAAACGTTAAAACGAAATATATATCAAACATTCTGTTCCCTTTAAATTTCAAATTAAAATAAAATTATTGCATCCAAAGTTGAAAATAATATCCTTTAAGAAATTCAAATTTCGAAATTTAAACAATTTCGCTCTGTTTTTAACACTATAAATCCTGATATTTGAGCAGTTAAAAATCAGAAAGAATAAAAATTTTTAAAGTTTTCAGCCTTTTTGATTTTATGGAACAAAACTTTTTTTTTATTTTAGCCTTTCCAAAGTCAAAAAATCTACCGTAACTCTTGAAAAACTTTTATTAAACAAACAAAAGCCTGAGCAAAAATGCCAATTCTTAA
This sequence comes from Panagrolaimus sp. PS1159, assembly GCA_963922195.1. NCBI lineage: Eukaryota > Metazoa > Nematoda > Chromadorea > Rhabditida > Panagrolaimidae > Panagrolaimus > Panagrolaimus sp. PS1159. Next base: position 1,280,909 of record CAWUHW010000024.1, read on the forward strand.
AAGTCATGCCACTCTTTTTTTCTCAGCCAAAACCCCTACAATCTTTGTTTTTATATTTTCATTTTTGTTCCTACAAAAACTTTTAAAAAGAAAAGTTTAAAGAAATGTAAAAAACAATAATAATTATTATTGCGGCTTTTTTTACAAAAGTTTTTTTTTCAAAATAAGTAAACAATTATAGGGAATTTTTTTTTCTTTCCGTTCCGACCAAAGAATTCTATTCTTACTTATTTTTTCATTGAGGGAAAAGTAAAGAATGGAAAAAAAAAAGAAAGCGGATATTTATTTATTTACTGTGATTTGCTGCTAAAATTTCACCACATTTTTTTCACTTTTTCTTTAAAAATAGAAAAAACATTTTTTCCCTTTTTTCATTCATTTTTCTAAACACACAAAATATCTCATCTTTTTCCATCCCAAATGCAAAAGCACAATAACTTTTGTAAACAAAGAAATTTGAAAGCTTTTCAGAAAAATTTTCAAAACATTAAATTTCAGTTTTTTTTTTATTGAAGAATAATTGTGTAATCAAAGAAAAAAAGAAGGAAGGTAAAATTTCTTTCTTTTTTCAAAAACTACAGAAAACTTACAATTAAAAAAAGTGGAGGCAAAAAGAACTTTTATACATTTTTTTTCAAGTAGCTAGTAAAATAAAAGGGCAAAGAAAGGAAAGCTTTTAAAAATGTTGCACTTTCTCTTTTACTTCTTTGGTAGGCGTTTTATTGCACCTTTAAAACGTAACTCTTTTTTGCGCCGTCTTCTTTTTAAAATTTTTTAAAAAAGCTTAAAAACAAGTTTTTACCCAAATTTCAATGCCGCTTTTATTTAAATTTAAAAGTGCACAACTAAAAAATCAACAAAAAATTTAACAAAAAAAAATAATAACAAAATTTTTAAAAAATATCATCAGGATCTAATTTATGTGTTGTAAAACGTTTTGGGGCAGTATCAGCACCCTGGGATTCAACAGTAAATCGTGGAACAATTGACATCGATTGAAGTTCTTGGAATAAAAGTTTACAGGCATATGGAATAGCAATATTTGATACAGCTTCTGATGAACGGCAATAATCACAATATCCATTATATCCCATTAAACCACATTTTGCACAAACTTCAATCTAAAAGCAGCATATAATAATTAGAGATTACTTTAATTGTAAAAAATTTACCATAAATTGATCAGATGATATCATTAAGCGTTCATTAATTAAATTTGAAACTCCATATGCAATTAAACAATCACGCTCCATTTCACCTAATCGAAGTCCACCTTCTCTTGCTCGACCTTCTGTTGGTTGTCGGGTTAAAGCACTCTTTGGACCTCTTCCACGAGCATGCATTTTATCCAAAACCATATGTTTAAGCTTTTGATAATATAATGGACCAAAATAGATATATGCTGTCATTGCTTCTCCAGTTGCACCATGAATTAAAATATCTTTTCCCAAAAAATTAAAACCATGTTGCATAATTTCATTTGAAATTGTTTCAACTTGTTCTCCTGCAAATGCTGTAGAAGAAACAAGTCGACCAGACATTGCACCAGTTTTTGAAGAAAGTAATTCCATTAGCTTTCCAACTGTCATACGAGACGGATAACCTAAATAATTTTAAGCATTAAAAATATAAACATATTAATAAAATGCTTACCATGAGGATTCATAATTAAATCTGGAACAATACCCTGTTGTGAAAATGGCATATCTTCTTGTGGTACAATAATTCCACAAACACCTTTTTGTCCATGTCGACTACTAAATTTATCACCAAGTTCAGGACGTCTGAAAATTTTCAATTCATTATTTTAGCTACAACAACCGATCTCGAAGTTACAGAATTTAAAACTACAGTAACCTAATACTCCAAAAGCATACCTGCATTGTGAGTGAATAACTTTAATCATTGTAACTCTTTCTTCATTCATTGATAAAAGTACCCGATCAACAACAGCAGGAACAGGACCACGATAACTAAAAAGCATTTCATAAAATTACAATATTCTTATAGTTCAAAACATACCAAGAAGACGAAACTTTATATTCAACATTTCCAGGATTTGCTAATACAGATTCACCAGTTTGAACAAGAGGAGACATTTTACTGACAACAAAATCTTTTTTCTTTAGCCTTGCACCAGGTCGACATATTCCATCGGAATCTAATCCTGCAGAATTTGCAACAGGTCTTTTCGAAATTGGATCAACTTTTGGTGGTAATAAACGATCAGATGATTGATTTGGATATGTTCGAAGTGTATCTTTAATATATCGATTAACCAAACATCGACCAAAGCCACGATCCAGTGATGCTTTGTTAAGAACAAGCGCATCTTCAATATCATATCCACTAAATGACATAACTGCTACAGTAGCATTTTGACCAGCTGGTAAGTCTTCATAATGACAAATATTAATTGCTCGAGTTGTACAAAGTGGTCGTTGGGGATATACAAGAAGATATAAAAGCGTATCAGCCCGAACTGGTAAATTAATTGCTGATGCTCCCATTGCTTGTTTACCCATTGCACATTGATATGTATTCCGGGGAGATTGATTATGATTCATATATGGAATAATATTTGCACATACTCCAAGAATTGTAAATGGTTCAATCTAAAATAACAAAATTTATTACAGTATACTTTTAAAGAAACAAACCTCCAAATGTGTTGTATTTTGTTTAATATCTTTTTCATAAACCGCAAACAAAGAATTACCAGATTCATTAACATCAATAAATTCAATCAATCCTTTATCCACCAATTCATCAAAGCTCATTTTTCCTTCTTCAATTGCTTTAACATGTTCTTCTGTAAGTAAAGGCTTATGATCATCTCCAACAATAATATATGGACGACAAAGTCTTCCGCCATCTGTTGAAATATTTACTGCTCTTTGATCACTATTAACAGCAACCGAAACATATCGATTAATATAACCTTTTCGACGCATTTCTCGAATTGATAATGATAAACGAAGTGGATCGGAAGTAAGACCAACAAGATTTCCATTTAAAAATGCTGTATAAATATGTGATTGATGAATTGCTGCAACTTTATTGTATGTCATTGATTCAACACCACAATTAAACATTAGCCGACGAATTTGCTAAAAAAGATACTGTAAAATCTAAAAAGTAGTCAAATCCAAACTTCGTCATCAGAATCTGTTGTAATATGGCACATTAATGCTAAACTTTTTACCAAGCCACAGCTTTCACCTTCTGGTGTATCACATGGACATAACATTCCCCATTGTGATGGTTGTAGAGAACGTGGACCAGAAACTTTTCGAGTTCTTTCAAATGTTGAATTGATTCTTGACATCATTCCCAAAACAGAAATATATGATAGTCGACAAAGTACTTGTGTAACACCCATTCGTTGCATTTTAAATCTTTTAATAATCCAATTTCCTGTTGATAGTGCATATGTAAGTCCAGAGGTAATAAAATCTTGTCGAATATGTTTAATAATATCCAGCGGGGTTGCTAAATTCTTTGTTAAATGTGTATCTGCAACACGTTTAAGTTCCATATTAAATCGTTTAAATAAATCTTCAAAAAGTAGTGCAAGCATTGAACCAGCAAGTTCAATTCTCTTATTTCCATAAAAATCCCGATCATCTTCAGAAAAGATTCCAACTTCAGCTTCAATTAATCGACGAACCATTAGCCCAAGATAGATAGCTTTCATTAACATTGAACCATCATTGCATGGTATATGTGCAATAAAAGAATTTGTTAAAAAATCTAATGCATCATGTTCACGCATTTCAGTTGGAACATTTCGAATTCGACGAGTTTTAACTTTTGATGCTATAAATTTTACAGCTTCTTCAACGCTTCGAACTTTTAACATTGTTCCTTCAATCATTGAAGCACCAATATGTCCAATAAAATATTCTTCACTTCCAATTAGCGAAATTACATCAACATCAGATTCCATTCCAAGTGCCTAAAAAATATTTATAATTAAAGAAATACCGTAGAAGAGTGTTACCTTAAAAAGTACAGCAATTGGAACATCTTCAGAAAGTTGATTATGTTGAACATAATATTTTCCTTTTTTATTTACAACATAAGTTTTTGATTTTCTTTGTGATGTTGAAGATAGCACTTCACAAACGAGTTCCTTCTTTGAATTTCGATTAATCATAATACGATTTTTTGCCATTTGTTCATGCATTAGCACAACTTTTTCTGTTCCACGAATAATAAAATATCCACCAGGATCATATGCGCATTCCCGGGTCTTTGCCATATCTTCTAATGTTTCCATTTGATATAAGGCACATCGATTTGAACGTATCATAATTGGCATTCGACCAATAACTTGTCCACGACGAAGTACACGTTGATTTCCACGAGTATATTCAAGATCAACAAGAATTGGTGCAGAATATGTTAAATCTCGAAGTCGACATTCTTGTGGTGTTACAGTTGTATTTACATCTTCAAGACCTTCTTCATAATTTACTCGACCAACCCATATTTTTCGATACCTAAAAAAGTGTACTCTTTACAAGTTCAAACAACTCTGAAAACATACTTTAAAAACCATGTTGGACTTGCATCCGATGTAATATAATTATTTGCTTGTAAAATATTACAAATTTCTTCATCAACAAAATAATTAAATGAATGAATATGTTGATGTGCAAGTCCACGAGTCTTTAAAAATGCTGGTACAAGCTTCCATTTATCTGGTATTGCAGGTTGTGGAGCAGGATCAGCTCGTTGGCACACATGCTTTCGTTCTTGCTCCAAAATTGGATGTTGATTCTCAAAAAATCTTGGATTTAGACCATCTTCATCATCAGTTTCTTCATCCTGGAATGGTTCAACTCGATCAAGTGAATCTTCTTCAGCTTCTTCAATTTTTGTTTGAACATTTGGCTTTATTGGTTTTGTTAGCTTCTTTCTTGGATTAATATGTCCTTCATCATCTGACGAAGAATTTACTTCCGTTTTAATCATTGATGGCTTTTATTGGTTTAATTTAGATCCTATAAATGTTTATAAAGTTAAAGAAAAAGTCCAAATTTAAGAAAACAAATCAAAAAAAAGTGTGATTGCTTATACAAAATATACATAGAAAAGCACGATATGGATATATTTTTATAGTTGTAAACGGCATATGGAAAAAAATAAAGATAGTAACTGTAAATTTAAATCAAAAAACATTTAGTTTCTAGCATCACCAAAAATTTTTTTCAAAACTTTTGATTTTATGAGAGCAGCATTATTACACATTTTGCCAAACTTAAAGAGTAGTATAGGTTTATATTAGAGTCCCCTCGGGGAAGTGCACTCTTCTGACGTAAAAAAAACTACTACCTGCTGTACCAGCATCAGGTGCCATTTGAGGTTGAACAAATTGTTGAGATGTTGTTGGCGGTTGTGAACCAAGTAATCGTTGAGAAGCTGAAAACCGTATAACTTCTGGTTCATTTCTTTGATTTCCATTTTGTTGTCTTGAAAATTCAAAGGGATTCTGTCGTTTTTTAGTTGACCTCAATTTTTCTTTTTTTTAATCCAGTAATATTTTCATTACCAAATAAATCCCATGCCCCAGACTCTCTAATCTGCTTTTGGCAGTCACTGCATTGGGTCTGCTTTCCTGCAGTCACTGCGCAGATAGAGAAGTCACTGCGCAGTGACTGCAACGTGTCTGCCGCAGATATCTGCACACTATCTGCTATAGAAAAATGTATGTAAAATATCTCTTTTATAATGTTTACTAACATTAAAAAATTTTTATTTTTTCTTCTTTTTTTTCGTCAGTATTAATAATAAAGAAAATACATAAAAATTAAGCAGTATTTTGCTGTTTTAACGAGTTATTTCAAAAATAAAAAAAATTCAATTTTGGCAGGTAGTTCGCAGTGACTGCGCGATAAGAAACGCAGTCTGCATTCAGTCTGCATTTCTTATCTGCCAACTGTCTGCGCAGTGACTGCAATCGCTATGCAGAAGAGTCTGGGATGTGAAACAAAAAATTTTATGTGTTGTGAATTAGGGGCTTTTTTAAATTTTTTTCATACTTGAAATAATTTTATTATATGATATATCACAGACAATCAATTGCTTCAAATTTTGGTGTTTTTAAAAAATTTTATTTGGTAAAAAATGCAACTGCTGCGTTATTTCATTTAACTTTATATTTTTTACCATAAAAATTTTGCAAAAAAATTTATTTACTTTTTTTAGAAAAAATCACAAATTTTTATCACTGATAAGTTTTTCATGTTTTGCGTTTAAAATAAACAAACTTTTGAAAAGTCAACAATGTTTCATGTAAAACTACTTTGCTATCAGTAAATTTAATCTTTTGTTTACAAAGTTATAACCAAATACAGGTTACCATAAATATACACAAAAATTTACTTTAAAGCATCAGTTTAAATTTTAAAACTTTTTAAAATTGTACGATTTTCAATTTTTATTTTTCACACAAATGGCTGCTGTTAAAACTTGTTTAAATTTGGATATTATTGTAAGTTTTAATATGAAATATAAATATATTTTATTAATTAAAAAATTTTAGAAATGTGCAAAATTTGTTGCATTTGTAGGAATTTTTGGTGGTTTTTGTGTTCCAATTGCCGTTGGAATTTCCGCACCTTTATGGATCACAGAAATTTGTATTCCAATTTCGGTGGTTTTTCTTCTTTCATATGTTTTAATTTTCATTGGAATTTATAAAAAGCGTGCAACTTGTTTATTATATGCGCAATTTATTTTGGTGCGTTTTAATTTAAAAAATTTTTTTAATTTTAAAGAGGGCGGACGGTTTGATTTTTATTAAACATTTTTTTCAAAAATTGCATGACGCTGACAATTAGGCAAAAGAACAATAGAAAAAACCCTGATTGTCAGGTTCATATAATTTTGAATAATAAACGAAAAAATCAAAAAATATCAAACTGTCCGCCCCCTTTAACTTAAATTGACTGTAAAAAGTTTAAAGAAACAATTTGCTTATTTTTGAATATTAACAGCTGTCCTTAAAAAAATATTTTTTAGGGTATTTTAATTTTTATAACTATTTGCTTGGCAATTCTTTCCATAATTGTTTCATTACCAGAAGAAATAATTAATGAAAAAGTTAAAGAACACATTTATACAAAAGCTGAAGCAAAAAATTGTAAGTTTAAATTTTTAAAATTTTATACCTAAAAATAAATTGTTCCAGTAATCCGACATGGATATTATATTATTGCTGGATGTAATGGAATTTTAATTGGTTGGACAATCTTTGTAATCGTTGTCGTTCAAAGAGCTCGTTTATATATTGTTGAAAATTTACGACTTTCACAATTCCCACAAAATCCAATGGAAATTAATAATTCACCATTTACAGCCCCAAAAACTTCGTTTTCATATTTAAATGCTTGGTAAAAATTTTGTAATTTTTTGTATAAACATTTATTTGGTAAAAAAGTTGAAAAAAAAATTTTTAAAGATACAACAATTGCAAAAAAAATAAAAAAATTTGAATATTTACATGATTGCACAAATCGAAGTTTATTTTATTTCAAATAGACGCTTAAAAAAAGACTGTAACAATATTTATCTTTTTTTAATCCCATCCAGCTCCGTTTATTTGAATCAAAAAATGCCTCAAACAATCGATCGATTGTTTGATCGAAGGAAAAAATTTTAAAATGCTTTTGTAACAAAAAATAAAACACCTTTACAATTTAAAACTTTAAATCTAAGCTTGTCGTTAGAAATTGATCAATTTTGATACTGGAGAGAGCGGAATAAAATGCAAAAAATTATTGGTAAATTCAATATTCAAAAAAAATGAGATGAATAAAATAGTACTTTTCCTTAGCATTAAAGACTCAAAGACTGTAAAAGAATTGACGGAACATTTGTATTACAACAAAGTTTGTATGGACAAAATATTAAAAAGACTTGCAATCTTTAGTGCTGCTTTGTTCCAATGTTTCGATTTCTTTATCGGCACGTTTAAGATCAGTTTCCAATTTAACAATCTTTTTATTTGCTTGATCAAGTTATTCAGAAAGACCAACTGGCATAGCTAAAAAAAATATTTCCAGATATTTTTATTTTTATTTTTTTTATTTAAAAACAATCAGACAATATTCATTAAACATTAGTATTGAAGAAATCAAGTTTCTTTATCAGAATCTTTTTTGAGAATTGTTACTTGTTTGCTATGTGCTGCAACAAGTGCCATATCTTCAAAGTACCCTAAAAAAAGTCGCAGATATTTGGGTTGAATAAAATATAGTAAAATACTTACCAACGAGGTGTGCTTCCGCAGCATAATGAAGAAGATGAAGAGCTGCTGCATGAACCCTAATCCCATTGTCACAGCAGACTCACGCAACTCTTAGCACGAAAATGTGCTCCATAAGTTTCCTTTAAACCAGTCTGTTTATATTGAACTACTTGTTTGACTGTTAATATATTTATAAGCTTAAACTTTTACAAATTGTAAAATTTTGTTATGTTTATTATTTATAAAAGATGCAGGATGAATGCTGGTTGGAATGGAATCAAAATAAAACCAAAACAATATCGCTAAAAAGGAGAAAATGCTGTTTTTCGTTGAAATTTGATGCAAAGTCATAAATATCATTTTATACAAAACTGTATGTTTCTTTAAGGCAAAGTGCCTCAGTTGCAATAGTTATTTCTGCAAATGGCTTCGACATACAATTAAACAGCATATTTATACAGATGTTGATAACGGATCATTTCAAGTAAGTTCTTTACGAATTTTGGAATAAATAATTTTAATCCGGATTTTAGAGTTACCCGTGAAACTTTTTTGGATACGGGAGAAGGCCGTGTTCCACCTGGAGAATGTTTTTGTGTTGCCAAATGGACAAATGGAGAAACTGGTCATATTTCGGTTCCATACATCTTGCATACCAAAGCATTCGAAAAATATTTCACATCTGTTAATAATGGTTTGTTTTTTTCTCCCAGATATTGTATTTCAGATAATACGCGATAATATCTGATCCATTTTGGAACGTTGTTTTTTACGTACAATTTTTAGGTGTTGAAATTGGTCATAATACATATCGCACTGTTTTTCGAATGCGAATGCAGCATGAACGACTTGCAAATGCTTTGGCAAATTTAAATATTAATCCAACAACTTCTACTGCTCCTGCTGATCCTCCTGCACGACAACAACCACCAACAACTTCTTCTGCTGCTCCTGCACGACAACAACCTCCACAAAATTCTTCTCGTGCACCTCGTCCACCAACTTCTGCACCATGTCGTGCTACACGTCGTCAATCGGTTGCACCATCATCATCTCGTCCGACTGCTACATCATCATCTCGTCTTCGTACACTTCGACCAGCTGCTGCCCCATCATCAACAACTTATCGTCGACCAGATGGTTTACAAATTCGGGGACCAAATGAGGAAGAAACTGGTTCTGATGCTGATTCTGATTCATTCTCATAGTATATGAAACAATATCTGTTTTTAAAAAATCCAGATATATTCTTTTAGAGGATATAAAACAATATCTAGGTAACAAAAAAAATCTTACTATATATATGTTGTGTCCAGATTAGAGAACCGTCCGGTTCTCGGAACTGGACGTCCAGATTGGAGAACCGTTCAAAAATTAGTTGTTCTCTAATCTGGACGTCCATATTTGAGAACCGGTTTTAGAATTAGTTGTTCTTCAATCTGGACGTCCATATTATCGTTTATAGTAACTGTAGATTACTTTTATTTGGTTTAAATATATTTATTCTTTCCATAAAGTCTTGGTCGGCCGACCGCAAGCTTGGAAATATTCAACTATAAAAAAGATAGAATAAGAGAAATCGAAAAGAGGGAGAAAAAGGATGCGTTGGCGCCTTTTTCTCCTTTGTCTGCTATCCTTTAAAGGTGCAGGTGTTTTGAAAGTGGTGGAAAGCGCGACGATGGTGCCAACCGTCGCGACACATATTTGAGAACCGACGTCCATATTCGAGAACCGACGTCCAGATTAGAGAACCACGCATTTTAATGCTAAAGTACAAATTATTCAAATATATTAATTTATTGTCAAAAAAAGTTACAAAAAGAGAATAAGCTGAAAATAATGAATAATAAAACACCGAAAAAAAATTTAATTAATCAGCAAATTTATTACTACATGGATTTGAATTATGGCAGCGGCTATTGCAGAGACGACCATTTGATAAACATTTGCAACGTTTATTTTGACATCCTTTTGTACAGCTACAATGGATATGTCCCTGTCCGCCCGAAGCAGAGGAAAGATTTGCAACAGTTCTTAAACTTTTTGCTTGTGTATGTGGAACATCTTCAACGGAGATAAACTTTTGAACAACAGGAATCAATTGATTACGGGAATAATTTTGTTTAAATAATTTTCTATTTTGCTAAATGACGAAAAGACAACCTGCCGAAGTACCAACACTATAAAACCCATTGTTTTCTTCCATTACTACTCCCATAATGTTACGATGATCAGTTTTTCCACGGTCGACATCGGGAAGAGGGATACGAACATTATCTCCAGCTTAAAGAGTAGCAAATCTCTTATTGGAAGCTTCAAGCATTTGGTCAGCTTGTTTTTTTGCTGCACGTCTTGCTGATTTTCTATTGGTTTTGATTGATTCAGCAAGATCTTGAAGATTTCTATGTGTTGCAGTTTCTTCATCACCATCTTCTTCTTCAATATTTTCTTCTTCTTCTTCAATATCTTCTTCTTCTTCTTCAACATTTTCTTCTTCTTCAACATTTTCTTCTTCTTCAACATTTTCTTCTTCTTCAATATCTTCTTCTTCTTCTTCAACATTTTCTTCTTCTTCAACATTTTCTTCTTCTTCAACATTTTCTTCTTCTTCAATATCTTCTTCTTCTTCTTCAACATTTTCTTCTTCTTCAACATTTTCTTCTTCTTCAACATTTTCTTCTTCTTCAATATCTTCTTCTTCTTCTTCTTCAACATTTTCTTCTTCTTCAACATTTTCTTCTTCTTCAACATTTTCTTCTTCTTCAATATTTTCTTCTTCATCATCGTCTTCTTCAGCAAGAGCATAAAGAGATTCTGTTTCTGCACCCATTTCTTCTTCAGTAACTTCATCGGCTTCCGCACCATTCCGTGCCAAGGCATCTTCAAGTTCTTCTGGATCACGTCCAAAAACAGATTTACGACCAAATAGGGCAGTACAAGGAGCTCGATCGATTCCACGATGATCACTGAAAAAAATAGCAGGACGAAAACATCCGGTAAACAGGATTTTTTCGTCCCGTTTTCCGTGATCATTTTGGCCCGTCCTGTTTTTAGGACTTTTTTTAAAAACGTGACTTTTTCGTCCTGTTTCCGTGACCAAAACGGGTCGTTTTTAGGACGTTTCCGGGATATTAACCGGACGGAAAATTCCTGTTTTACAGCCGATAACGGGTTTTTTCCACGCTTTTTACGGTTGTTATTTGTGATGTTTTTTCGTTCATATTACCCCCATTACAGTACCCCTTTTTCATTTTTGCGTTTTTTAAATTCGTTATTTGCCCACTGGCTTGCAATTGCACATCCATTTTTCTAGCTTTCGAATTATTATTCTGACATTACTTTTTTTGCTCACTTTTTTTGAAAAATAGATTTATAATTTTATAAAACAAAATTTTTAGAATTTCAGCTAAACGTTTTTGTCGAACTTTTTCCATTACTTTTTTTTGAAAAAAAGATTTATAATTTTATAAATCGAAATTTTTAGAATTTTAGCTAAACGTTTTGTCGAATTTTTTTCCAGAAGAGTCTGTCGTAAAAAAATTACTGGAAGAAAAAAATATTTTGATTGAAAGCCTTTAATCTGCTATTAAAATTTCAAAAAAGGAAAACTTACTTTTAAACCTAAAAAGGGAAAAATAAAGTGGGAAAAAAAGAGGAAAAAAGAAAACATACTTTTGAATCTGAAAAGGAAAAAAATTAAGTGGAATAAAATGGGATAAACTCACTTGAAACATTCCTGAAAGGGAAAAAAATTAAGTGGACAAAAAGAAAGGCAGAGAAAACTTACAATTGTTTTTCTAAAAAGGGCAGATTAAAACTCATTTGCTCAAATAATATCAGTCAAATTAAAGGCTTTCAATAAAAATATTTAGTCGGTTGAACACGTTAGCACTAATAAATCGAAAAATATACTTTTTTTTTAATTTTTAAATGTTTTTTAAAAAAGATATTAAAAAAAAGAGAGCAAAATCAGCAACGTCAGAAAAAAAAATGAAAAAGTGAATGAATGAATTTTTTTTCAACAAAGAAAAAAACATTATGTCGAAACAATTCGAGAACGCCTGCGGCTTTGAGTGCCAAAGGGTAAAAAAGCGCGCGCGTGTTCGATTGCGCGCCAACACAGACAAACAAAGCGCGCCAACACAAACAAACAAAAGAAGTTGTGTATTGAAATATTAATAATAACTTTGCAAAAAAATACCTTTAAAAAATTAACAAAATTAGTTAAAAATTTAAAAAAACAAGTAAAAGTTTTATAGACACACAAAAAAGTAAAAAATCGTTTTTCTTGATACTCTTTTATGATACTAAAAATACAGTAATCAAAAAATGTTAAATATAAAACAAGTTTTAGGGTTTTCAGTCGTTTATTAAAAAATATCTTTATTAAATTATAACAATTGCGAGATTAATACGATATAAGGCAAATAAAAATCCAGTTACAAAGAAATAAACATATAAAGAAAACAAAACCAATAAAAAAATATATTCCGTATTATTAATAATAATAAAAACACTTCGGGCGTTGAACGCCATACACTTGGTGGAAATTACACTTGGTGGAAAGCCCACCAAATGTAACTTTTTCCACCAAGTGTAATGTACTTCCACCAAGTGTAAACATACTTCCACCAAGTGTATTAAATTTTTAACAATACATAAATAGTTACAGTGTTAAAAATTATTTCACTTTTTGTTTGTTTTAAACATTAAAGATAGATTGATGCTTTTTTTAGTGTATCAATATTCGTTTTGACATAATGTATCAATATTATTTTGTTGTTTTTTTGTTTGTCGTTGTTGTTTTTTAAACATGCAAACAAATGTGGACAAGTATGTATGAAGTACCCTCTGAAGGCAAATCAAGGCAGAAACTCATTTTCAGCTTAAAATGCTCAAATTTTCGTCATTCATAAATTTTTCAAAGTTTGATTCCACTTTCTTTTTTTGTTATATCTCTTACAATAATGGAACCTGATCCGACTGATAATTTGATAAAAAAAATGTTAACATCAAAAACTGGAGCAAATTCTTGATGATCCACCAGCAGCAAATGAAGATACTCAAGAAGCTGATTTTAAAATTGATGAAGCAAAAAATCGAATGGATATTTTTATGGAAGATGATGAATCTGAGCAAAAAGAAATGTTTCTTTATTATTTTTTAAAATTAGGAAAATTATTAGGATTCCGAAAAACTTTATAATTAGCACGGATTATTTCAAACAAAAAAGTTAATCCATTTGAAAAAATTGAAAGAAACTATTCGTGACGGGAATCTATTCCTAAAAACAAACAAAAAGTGAAATAATTTTTAACATTGTAACTATTTATGTAAAGTTTAAAATTTAATACACTTGGTGGAAAAAGTTACATTTGGTGGGCACCCACCAAGTGTAACCATACTTCCACCAAGTGTAACCATACTTCCACCAAGTGTAACCTACTTCCACCAACTGTAAGTTACACTTGGTGGGCGGTCACTTGGTGGGTCCACCAAGTGTAATTTCCACCAAGTGTATTTCCCCCTCGGGCGTTGTATATATCACATATTTTGAAAAATATACGTTATATAACGTATATTTTTCTTTAATTGAATTTCTGGTAAGAGTTTTGCCCATTCATTGCTGTTTCTTCGTTGCATGGCAATTGTCAACATATCCTATAAATTACGGTGGTATTAAAGGAAGTGTTGTTATTTATCGTACCTGTATATCATGATTAGCTCGTTCAACTGAGCCTTGAGATTGGGAATGCCGTGGTTTACCATGGATGAGTTTGCAATTAAATTCTGTTGCAAGGCTTTCAATGGTGGAATTAGCAAATTCTCGACCATTATCAGTTTGCAAAATCACTGGTGGACCAAAATCACAGAATACTTGGCGAAGCACATCTTCCACTGCAACAGCAGTTTTCTCTTTTAATGCACGAAGTATAACATATTTGGTAAGATGATCCTGATATACAAAAATGAATCGATATTCTCCATCAGGCTTTGATTGAAGATCAATTAAATCTAAATGACATCGAACATTAAAATCAGCACTAAGAATAGGTTTGACAACTAAGCTTTTTCGAACACTTGCTTTCTTTAATTCACAGCTACGGCAACATTTAAGAAAAAGCAAAATTAAAGCTCTAAAATGGTACCGATTAAAAGAATCATTAGAAAAAAGCAATTACTTCGTAATTCCTTCATATTTTTGCAGAGTTGAAGAATTATACATAACATTGCATCCAGCATGTCCTTTACGGTGATGAAGCTTGTACAGTATATCAAAAACATTTTCTTTTACTGCAACTTTTTTGCCTTTTGACGTTGAAAGCTTTACACCATTTTCGGTTTCAGTTTTAATATATCTCAAATCAATCGATTACACCACAGGGGTGTGCGTTCGGTCAGTCTTGACTGACTTTGACACAAATTCGTCGGTCAAGCATAGACTCAGTCACGCTTTGACGAAAAAAATTTCGGTTAATGATTAACCGAGTCAAACTTTGACCGAGTCAAACATTGACTGAAAAAAGTTCGGTCAATCATTGACCGAGACAAACAAACGAAAAAAAAAGTGAATGCATTTTTTTACATGCGGACACACGTACTTTTTCATTGTTTATCATTGTGACGGACAGCATTTTTTTTTCTCGGTCAATGTTTGACTCGGTTAATCATTGACCAAGAATTTTTCAGTCAGTTATTGACTGACCGAAAAATTTCATTCTTTTTTCGGTTAAGTCATAACCAAACCAAAGAAGAAAAAATGCGTTTGGTTTATGACTAACAGCTTTTTGACTGACCGAACGCACACCCCTGTTACACCAAATGCACAGGGGACTATCCTCCAAGGGTCGCACTTCGCTCAAGCTAAATGATTGTCCATTGAAAAAGAATACCACGGAAAATAAGGAAAATGGACTTTTTAGAAAAATATTTTTTAAGCAATAGAAAAAAAATTCCATCCTCCGACGATACCCACTTGTGTATGTGTCGTACAAATGAAAAGACGAATTGATTTTTTAACATGAAACAAATGCGCAACAAAAAGACGAAGGCAGAGAGATGTAGTTTTTTCACATACAACAAAACATCATCCTTTTAATCTTAAAAAAGGAATAAACTACAAAATACCCCGGCAAAAAAAAGTGACGACCTCAGTCAGTATCGACAAATCAGAAAAAGAAATGGGAAAGAAAGGTAAATGAATATTAACTATTTACGCATACAACGAACCTATGCACGAATTTGTAATCATTTTTTTGTGCTCGAGAAAACTTCTCATCTTGTTCAGCTTGTTTTAGAACATTAACGATATGATCAAATGCTTCTTTCGTCTTAATCAATCCTTTCTTGTTATTTTCAACAAAATCATCAAGAAGAGGAGAAAATAGTTCTTTTGTTTCATCTCTAAGCCGAATTTCCATTTCTTCAGGACTTAAAGCATGAAGTTCATTAGGATTAAGTAATCGTTGGGATGCTCTATATTGTGCAACTTCCGGAGGCCCTCCTGCATCACTCTCTTGCTGTCTTGGAAATTCGAATGGATTCTGTAAATCAGAGTAATAATATAAAATTTAACGAAAAAGTTAAATTTTATATTATTACTTGAATAATAGATTTTGAATCATGAAAAATCTGCTTCAAATTATGTTGTTTTTTAACCAAGCTCATCTCTTTTAAACCTCCTTTGATTTCACCAAACATTTTAGCTTCAATTGAATCTTCAACAGCTGCAATGTGAAGGGAAAGGGTGCTATTATTTGTGGAAGAATTTTTATTTTTCTGTTGTTTTTGATGTTTTTCTTCATCTGGATCATAAAGATTTTTTCCATGCATTGACATTAATGGAGAAACTTCAGCAGCTTTATTCCATGGTTTTAAATCGTTTTTTGTTTGTGAATTTTGAAAGTCTAACATTTTTATTAAGACTGCAGTTCTTTTTATGAGTTTAAGTAATGCTCATCGAAAAATAGTATAACAATGATAAAAGTGTTTATCAATAAATTTTTCTGTTAAAAAAAAAGAACTACATCATTTAGATTTACCGTGACCTAAAACTTTTCTTTTTTCGGTATTATGATTTTTTGAGGTTTCAGAAAATGCATCTGTAGAATTTCTATTGTTTTGATTTAAATTGAGGTTACTGTATTGCCCATCTGAAGCACCATCAAAAGCAAAATTCAGCTTATCTTTAAACGGAAAAGAAGAAAAATCTTTTATGACCATCTAAAATTGCGTTTAATATTTGTTTAAAATATACTGCATTCACGAAACTATTAAAATATTAACAACAACAAATTGGGTATTAAATATCTGCTGTATTTAGAAGGGAGAAATAAAGCAATAATCATATCATATCCGAACTTCGGAACATGAAAAATTATCAAAACAAAACTATAAAAAGTGGCTCGGAGTATGAAATTGAACAGCCTACCCGAACGCTTCTAGCGTCGGGGAAAATGCATTTCATACGAAACTGACATATTTCATTCAAATGTGTTTTTTTTTCGCTTTGAAATAAATAAAAACTTTTTTCTCTTTTTTCCCATCGACAAATAAAGCAGATGCGCCTTTTCATTTCTTCAATGTAATATCGCAACATTTTTTTGGCTCAAAAAAAGAAAGCTGTAATATTTCAGCTGCAGAGATGCGCTGAAATATCTCGAGTTGTCTCAGACAAAACTTGCCTAGGTGCAAAAAACGAATTATCTCCAAAAATTTAAAAATTCCACTGAATTTATTTTATTTATTTACTTGTATAAAAAACTTTAGCATTAAAATGCGTGGTTCTCTAATCTGGACGTCGGTTCTCAAATATGGACGTCCAGATTGAAGAACAACTAATTCTAAAACCGGTTCTCAAATATGGACGTCCAGATTAGAGAACAACTAATTTTTGAACGGTTCTCCAATCTGGACGTCCAGTTCCGAGAACCGGACGGTTCTCTAATCTGGACACAACATATATATAGTAAGATTTTTTTTGTTACCTAGATATTGTTTTATATCCTCTAAAAGAATATATCTGGATTTTTTAAAAACAGATATTGTTTCATATACTATGAGAATGAATCAGAATCAGCATCAGAACCAGTTTCTTCCTCATTTGGTCCCCGAATTTGTAAACCATCTGGTCGACGATAAGTTGTTGATGATGGGGCAGCAGCTGGTCGAAGTGTACGAAGACGAGATGATGATGTAGCAGTCGGACGAGATGATGATGGTGCAACCGATTGACGACGTGTAGCACGACATGGTGCAGAAGTTGGTGGACGAGGTGCACGAGAAGAATTTTGTGGAGGTTGTTGTCGTGCAGGAGCAGCAGAAGAAGTTGTTGGTGGTTGTTGTCGTGCAGGAGGATCAGCAGGAGCAGTAGAAGTTGTTGGATTAATATTTAAATTTGCCAAAGCATTTGCAAGTCGTTCATGCTGCATTCGCATTCGAAAAACAGTGCGATATGTATTATGACCAATTTCAACACCTAAAAATTGTACGTAAAAAACAACGTTCCAAAATGGATCAGATATTATCGCGTATTATCTGAAATACAATATCTGGGAGAAAAAAACAAACCATTATTAACAGATGTGAA
Organism: Panagrolaimus sp. PS1159; assembly: GCA_963922195.1. Lineage (NCBI taxonomy): Eukaryota > Metazoa > Nematoda > Chromadorea > Rhabditida > Panagrolaimidae > Panagrolaimus > Panagrolaimus sp. PS1159. The sequence continues at coordinate 1,298,755 of CAWUHW010000024.1, forward strand.
ATATTTTTCGAATGCTTTGGTATGCAAGATGTATGGAACCGAAATATGACCAGTTTCTCCATTTGTCCATTTGGCAACACAAAAACATTCTCCAGGTGGAACACGGCCTTCTCCCGTATCCAAAAAAGTTTCACGGGTAACTCTAAAATCCGGATTAAAATTATTTATTCCAAAATTCGTAAAGAACTTACTTGAAATGATCCGTTATCAACATCTGTATAAATATGCTGTTTAATTGTATGTCGAAGCCATTTGCAGAAATAACTATTGCAACTGAGGCACTTTGCCTTAAAGAAACATACAGTTTTGTATAAAATGATATTTATGACTTTGCATCAAATTTCAACGAAAAACAGCATTTTCTCCTTTTTAGCGATATTGTTTTGGTTTTATTTTGATTCCATTCCAACCAGCATTCATCCTGCATCTTTTATAAATAATAAACATAACAAAATTTTACAATTTGTAAAAGTTTAAGCTTATAAATATATTAACAGTCAAACAAGTAGTTCAATATAAACAGACTGGTTTAAAGGAAACTTATGGAGCACATTTTCGTGCTAAGAGTTGCGTGAGTCTGCTGTGACAATGGGATTAGGGTTCATGCAGCAGCTCTTCATCTTCTTCATTATGCTGCGGAAGCACACCTCGTTGGTAAGTATTTTACTATATTTTATTCAACCCAAATATCTGCGACTTTTTTTAGGGTACTTTGAAGATATGGCACTTGTTGCAGCACATAGCAAACAAGTAACAATTCTCAAAAAAGATTCTGATAAAGAAACTTGATTTCTTCAATACTAATGTTTAATGAATATTGTCTGATTGTTTTTAAATAAAAAAAATAAAAATAAAAATATCTGGAAATATTTTTTTTAGCTATGCCAGTTGGTCTTTCTGAATAACTTGATCAAGCAAATAAAAAGATTGTTAAATTGGAAACTGATCTTAAACGTGCCGATAAAGAAATCGAAACATTGGAACAAAGCAGCACTAAAGATTGCAAGTCTTTTTAATATTTTGTCCATACAAACTTTGTTGTAATACAAATGTTCCGTCAATTCTTTTACAGTCTTTGAGTCTTTAATGCTAAGGAAAAGTACTATTTTATTCATCTCATTTTTTTTGAATATTGAATTTACCAATAATTTTTTGCATTTTATTCCGCTCTCTCCAGTATCAAAATTGATCAATTTCTAACGACAAGCTTAGATTTAAAGTTTTAAATTGTAAAGGTGTTTTATTTTTTGTTACAAAAGCATTTTAAAATTTTTTCCTTCGATCAAACAATCGATCGATTGTTTGAGGCATTTTTTGATTCAAATAAACGGAGCTGGATGGGATTAAAAAAAGATAAATATTGTTACAGTCTTTTTTTAAGCGTCTATTTGAAATAAAATAAACTTCGATTTGTGCAATCATGTAAATATTCAAATTTTTTTATTTTTTTTGCAATTGTTGTATCTTTAAAAATTTTTTTTTCAACTTTTTTACCAAATAAATGTTTATACAAAAAATTACAAAATTTTTACCAAGCATTTAAATATGAAAACGAAGTTTTTGGGGCTGTAAATGGTGAATTATTAATTTCCATTGGATTTTGTGGGAATTGTGAAAGTCGTAAATTTTCAACAATATATAAACGAGCTCTTTGAACGACAACGATTACAAAGATTGTCCAACCAATTAAAATTCCATTACATCCAGCAATAATATAATATCCATGTCGGATTACTGGAACAATTTATTTTTAGGTATAAAATTTTAAAAATTTAAACTTACAATTTTTTGCTTCAGCTTTTGTATAAATGTGTTCTTTAACTTTTTCATTAATTATTTCTTCTGGTAATGAAACAATTATGGAAAGAATTGCCAAGCAAATAGTTATAAAAATTAAAATACCCTAAAAAATATTTTTTTAAGGACAGCTGTTAATATTCAAAAATAAGCAAATTGTTTCTTTAAACTTTTTACAGTCAATTTAAGTTAAAGGGGGCGGACAGTTTGATATTTTTTGATTTTTTCGTTTATTATTCAAAATTATATGAACCTGACAATCAGGGTTTTTTCTATTGTTCTTTTGCCTAATTGTCAGCGTCATGCAATTTTTGAAAAAAATGTTTAATAAAAATCAAACCGTCCGCCCTCTTTAAAATTAAAAAAATTTTTTAAATTAAAACGCACCAAAATAAATTGCGCATATAATAAACAAGTTGCACGCTTTTTATAAATTCCAATGAAAATTAAAACATATGAAAGAAGAAAAACCACCGAAATTGGAATACAAATTTCTGTGATCCATAAAGGTGCGGAAATTCCAACGGCAATTGGAACACAAAAACCACCAAAAATTCCTACAAATGCAACAAATTTTGCACATTTCTAAAATTTTTTAATTAATAAAATATATTTATATTTCATATTAAAACTTACAATAATATCCAAATTTAAACAAGTTTTAACAGCAGCCATTTGTGTGAAAAATAAAAATTGAAAATCGTACAATTTTAAAAAGTTTTAAAATTTAAACTGATGCTTTAAAGTAAATTTTTGTGTATATTTATGGTAACCTGTATTTGGTTATAACTTTGTAAACAAAAGATTAAATTTACTGATAGCAAAGTAGTTTTACATGAAACATTGTTGACTTTTCAAAAGTTTGTTTATTTTAAACGCAAAACATGAAAAACTTATCAGTGATAAAAATTTGTGATTTTTTCTAAAAAAAGTAAATAAATTTTTTTGCAAAATTTTTATGGTAAAAAATATAAAGTTAAATGAAATAACGCAGCAGTTGCATTTTTTACCAAATAAAATTTTTTAAAAACACCAAAATTTGAAGCAATTGATTGTCTGTGATATATCATATAATAAAATTATTTCAAGTATGAAAAAAATTTAAAAAAGCCCCTAATTCACAACACATAAAATTTTTTGTTTCACATCCCAGACTCTTCTGCATAGCGATTGCAGTCACTGCGCAGACAGTTGGCAGATAAGAAATGCAGACTGAATGCAGACTGCGTTTCTTATCGCGCAGTCACTGCGAACTACCTGCCAAAATTGAATTTTTTTTATTTTTGAAATAACTCGTTAAAACAGCAAAATACTGCTTAATTTTTATGTATTTTCTTTATTATTAATACTGACGAAAAAAAAGAAGAAAAAATAAAAATTTTTTAATGTTAGTAAACATTATAAAAGAGATATTTTACATACATTTTTTTTTTTTTTGAAGTTCAAATTAGTAGGTATAAATTTTAAGCAATAAAGCAAACTACTAATTTGTTTTGGTTTTTTGAAATAATTTTTATATTAGAACTGTATTTAGGACAGCCATGTGTAATATTTTACCCAATTTAAAAATTGTGAATAAGAGTGAACCCAAGCGAGGCCATGCCGAAGGCATGCCTCTCTGCTTGTAAAAACATAAAGGTATAAGATAGCTTCAAACCATTACGTAAAAGTATTCGTACAGAGACAAAAACGAAAGAAAAGATATATTTTATTCGTACAGAAACACAAACCCCCCCCTCCCCCACTACACGCACCCTTCAATCAGTCATTTCAGGATCACCCATTTTTTACCAGCCATCATCAGCTTCTTCATCTTCATGTCTTGCAGCAGCAGAAGAAGATGAGGTTGTTGGATGTTGAGCAGCAGCAGCAGCCATTTCGACATCACCCATCTCAACATCAAGTTCTTCACCTTCTTCACCTTCTCCATCTTCACTTTCATCATCTTCCCATTCTTCATCTTCTTCATCGCTTGAATGTTGATCTTTTTCATCTCGTCGACCTTTATGACCACATTTAACGCATTCATTTTTATTGGCCTTTCGGCATACAGCATGATAAAATTGACGACACGCAGGGCAACAACGAAATTCATTAACTTTGTCATCATTAGAAGACAAAGTTACAGGAAGATCATCATATTCCGTTCTTTGACGACAAACATCTTTAGGGCATTCATATAGAGATACATCTTCAACGTAATGTACCATTTGAATATAATTAGCTTGCTTCATCTTTTCCATGGTCCTTAAAAAATCAGATATGAAATTGAAAGAGAAACAAAGTAACGTCTGGGCAAACTTACAGTTTAACTAAGGGATCAACAGCAATTTCTGAAGATGTTGAAGAACATGGTACGGGATCAGCAGCAATTTCTGATGATGTTGAAGTGCATGGAACAGCATGTTTATCATTTTCACATCGCCCTTGCATTAAAAGTGGAATAATTTCCTTTAAGTCAGGTTTTTCTTTCAAAAATTTTTCTGAGCTAACACTTTTGACATCTATAATAATACGTACAGAAACAATAATACGTAGAGAAAACAAACGAACAATGCAAATCAGCGCAAACATCATTACAAACATGTTCATGTTCAACATCCATGCTTTCTTCATCACCTTCTTCACCTTCTTCCCGTGGTTCATCAAGATATGGAATTTTTGCATTGCCTTAAAAATCCAGATATTAATACAAAAACGAAAAAAAATTTTTATCTTACATTCTCGTTCAACCATTTTCAAAAGTTGTTCATCAGACGTTGCAGCAGCACCACGAAAACATTTGTACAATACCAAAGACAATCTTTCATTTTCAAGATATTCTTCAAACAAATCAATGTACCATGTGTGATCATTTTTATTATTTGGACGTCCAGCATGAAGCCAGTCAAGATAAATAGCAGCCCAAACATACATTGATACTTCCAATGGGTGACGACCAGTAATTTGAGTTGGTTCTCCATCAGGCATATCACGAAATGCACGAAGAACTTTGCCCTAAAAAACCAGATGTTGCTCAATTAAAAATACAAACAAACATCTGGATTACTTACCAATAAATTTGCTTCATCATATTGTTGTTGAACAGGTTGAAGTTTTTCAATATAAAACTGCAAAGGTTTGAACCTTATATCAGTTGCATATTTGATTTTGGGATTTTTATTGGTGGGACCAATAAATCCTTCTTCAGTTACCCGAAATCGAATAGAATCAGCTTTCCCACCAAGATCATTAAAATTCTTTTTGCTATTATTCCAACTAAAATAAGCTTCACTAATTCTTTTAAATAGTGTTTTACAATTTTCAAAAATCACAGAATCACCAAGTTGACCACCAAAGATAATAGCTTGTTCACGAATCTCTGATTTATCTTTAATTATTCCAATTGCTGGACCAAGAATTTTAATAAGAGATTTAGAGGTTTTTGTACCTGATTTACCAATGTAAACATCAACCATGTCTAAAAAATACCAGATATTAGCATATTACTGTGTAAATGTTAAATCAAGATAATCACGAAAATTACTAAATAAATAAATGGAACACTATATCAACCGCACTTTAAAAAAAAATGTGCAAGTGAAAAAAATCACAAGCGAAAATGCGTTTGTCCCTTTTCGCTGTAAAACCCAGCAAAAAGTGACACACATTATTGCATGATTTCAGGTGTTAAAGGAGGCATTATGCTAAAAACCAAACCAGACAATATCTAGGAAAATATTAATGAACGTTATAAACGTTTTAAACAGAAATCAACAACAACAACAAATAAAGGAAACAAAATTTATTAAAAAAAAATCAATCAAAAATCATTCAGTACTGAAGAAATCACTTCTTTTTTTGAACAACTTCATTAGGATCAGCATGGAAGTATTCAGGTTGCTTTAATATTTTCAATGTGATAGAATCCCTTGGGAGAATTGTTTGTCGCTTGGCATGTGCTGCAAGAATTGCCATATCTTCAAAGTACGCTAAAAAAAGTCGCAGATATTTGGGTTAAACGATATAGTAAAATACTTACAGACGAGGTGAAATTCTGCAGCAGTGCGAAGAACTTCAAAAGCTCCGGATTTCAATTTCATATCTTTTCCAAGTTCAGAATCTTGAAAAATTTCTTTAACAAGACGATACATTGGAGATTTAGGAATCAAGAAACCCATTTTTTCTTCTTTAACTTTAGCTTTAACAACAGCTTTAGCCTAAAAATCCAGATATTTAATCTTGAAAGATATCTAACAATATCTGGAAACATACCGTTTTTGACTTTTTTGCAATAGTAGCAAAAACATTATCTGCTCCTTTACGTTTATTTGGACGATCTTGCTTGCGTTGACGAGTTTTAGATGCAGATTCTTTTGCAGGTGAACGACGACGATTAGGACGTGGTTTCGGTGATTCACGATTTGCAACTTGTTGATCTTCAGAAAAAAGTTCATCAACGTTTCTAGCTTGAGGAACAAAATTCATTGGTGCACGTTCAGGAAGTGTTTCACCATCAGCTCTATTGGTTTGTTGAGCGCCTTCAGTACCAGCTTCTGTAAATCTTCAATATAGACACAAAAAACGGGAAAAAAAACATACGGGTATTACCACGAGCAGATTCAGCATTGGGACATTCACGAGCCTATAAATTCGTGAATTATACAATTACCAACAATAAACCAAAGAATACACTTACCGTATGACCTTCTCCTTGACATTTAAAGCAATTTCTTCCACCTCCACCATTTTGATTAAATCCACCTCGACCACGAGTTGAACCAGAAGCATCAGATTGTCCAAATCCACCACGAGAGGCAAATCCAGAATTTCCTTGGTTATCATTGGATTGACAAAATCCTCCACCGCGTTCATTATTTGATTCTCTTCTTCCACCACTACGTGTGGAACCAAATCCAGGACTTTCTTGATTAATGTCAAAGGATTGACCAAATGAACCACGAGTAGAACCAAAACCTCCACGAGAAGCAAATCCAGAATTGCTTTGGTTATCATTAGATTGACTAAATCCGCCACCGCGTCCATTATTTGATCCTCCTCTTCCACCACCACGTGTGGAACCAAATCCAGAACTTTCTTGATTATTGTCAGAGGATTGACCAAATGAACCACGAGTAGAACCAAAACCGTCACGAGAAGCAAATCCAGAATTGCTTTGGTTATCATTCAAAGTAGGTTGATTAAATCCACCGCGGCTATTTGAAAAGCCTCCACGGCTAAAGCCTTCAGATTGAGCCATAGTATGTTAATAAATGAGCGGTAAAAGTATTAACTAAAAAATTCACATATAAGGTTTGAAAAAACGATAAAAGCAAGAAATATTAGCGCGAGAAGTACTATTAATAAAGAAATCAGAAAGTTAAACAAAAAAAGTAAAGAAAAAAAATTGTGAAAAAATAAATCGTAAAATCAGAGAGAGTGAAATTTGACTAAAATACGAAGAAAGAAAAAAAATGTGTTCGAAAAAGGCTGCGCAAAGAAAATTCGAGATCGACAGGGTGACAGTAAGTTTTCGTGTTAGGATTCATGCGAGTCATTATGTTTGAAAAAATTTTCTTTTATAAAAAAATTTCTGTTGAATCAAAAAAAAACAAAGTTATTTTTAATCTAACTTTTGTTGCAATTTTTTAACTTTTATTTTTCTTTTAGCAAAAAATTATTTAAAATGTTAATGTCAAAAAGAGCAAAACTCAGTTAATTAAATAATACTAAAATTTATATATCCTCAAAAGAGGGTGCATCTAAAAATTTGTCGCTAAAATTTCAGGTATTTTATAATATATTTATTGATGCAATATGATTGCAGCAAAAAAGTCTTACATATATTTTAGTAATAAATTCATTATAACAGTTTACTGCAGTTTCTTAAAAAGTTGAACATTTTGTGTATAGAAACTTGTCACATTCGTTGATTTATATCTGCAACGTTTTTTAAGTAAATTAATACAGTAAAGTTTATTGAAAAATCACAGTACAAAACAATTTTTTATATCACATCTTACCATTAGAAGAATACAAACATAGTTATAGTACACCAGTGAGAAGCTTTTCAGTGCCGCAACTTTACTAAAATTTCACGGGTGACATTCCTTATAAATTTTCGAAAAAATGTTATTTTACCTAGTATGAATTTAAATTTTCTTAGTAAATTTCAAATTTTTTGTGTGCTGGATTTAAAAATTGCCGGCATTTCTGATAATTTACTTAAAAATCGTTGCAGATATAAACCAACGAATATGACAAGCTTTTATAAAACAAATGTTAAACTTTTTAAGAAAAAGTTTAACATTTGAGGAAATATTTATTTTCTTATTTCTGAGGAAAAATTTATTTTATTATTTCTGTATTTGCACATCCTTTGATCACAGTGACATGCTTGTGACCCACAAGAAACCAAATTTTACAATAAACCGCCATAATCAATTGTAATTCCTTGTAGGAAAATTCATAAATCACAAAATTTTAAAAAATTGTTTTAAAAAATGAATCATTTTCTGAAAAATATTTAAAATAAAGTATTTATGAATCATAAAAAACATTGCTTATGAAATCTAAAAAAACTAAATTTATAGTTCAGCTTCTAAATAAATTGAGATATATTTTACTGCTTTTTGTGTATTTTTTACAAAACGGAATTACAGGCTTAACTTACTGCTGAAATCCCGATAACACTCACGAGTTTCGGCTTAAAATTTTGTAATTTTTTGTATAAAAATTTTTTATTTGGTAAGTTAACGTTGAAAAAAACTTTTTTAAAGATACAACAATTGCAAAAAAAAAATAAAAAAAATTTGCATAATTTCAAGTCTGAATATTTACATTATTGCAGAAAAAACGTTTTCGTTTCGAGAGATTAAAAACGTTTTCATTGAATTTTTAAAGCATCAGAATTTGTTGCTCCAGAAAATTTCAAAGCCTCTTTATCAACAGTAAATTGAACTGCATCAACAGCTGGACGGGATCTTAAATAATACATTCCAGTTTTAAGACCCTAAAATAATTTCCGAAATTATCCAAGAACAAATTTTTTTTCCTTGCAACAGAACCTGAAAATCAGGGATTCTATTAGAAACTACAAAAAATAAAGCTCGCTCTTTTGAATTCCTGATTTTTAAGTTCAATCGAAAGAAAAAATTTTCGTGGTGAGACCAACCCCTTTTAAAAACATACCTTTTTCCATGCATAAAAATGCATTGAAGTACATTTTGAATATGATGGTGAAGCAAGATGAAGATTAAGAGATTGTGATTGATCAATATATGGTCCACGATCAACAGCCATATCAATAATATCACGTTGTGAAATTTCCCATACAGTTTTATAAAGTTCTTTAATTTCAATTGGAATCTCTGGAATGCTTTGAATTGAACCACCATGTGCAATTAACATATTTTTAATTTCGTCATTCCATAAATTTAATGCAATTAAATCTTTCATTAAATGTTCATTAACAACTTGAAAATCACCTGAAACAACTCTTCGACTGTAAACATTTGAAGTATATGGTTCAATTGATTCATTATTTCCAAGAATTTGTGCCGATGTTGCTGTTGGCATTAATGAAACAAGAAGAGAATTTCGTAAGCCAAATTTTGAAATTTTATTCCGTAATTTTTTCCAATCCCAGAAATTTGATGGCTGAATACCCCATAAATCACATTGTAAAATGCCATTTGAAGCAGGAGAATTTTTATAAGTGCTATAAGTGCCATATTTTTCAGCTAATTCACATGAAGCTTCTAATGCAGCATGATAAATTGTTTCAAAGATTAGCTTATTCATTTCTTTTGCAGATTTAGAAGTAAAAGGTAAACGACAAAGTTGGAATGCATCTACCAAACCCTGAACTCCTAAACCAATTGGTCGATGACGTTTATTGGAATTTTCTGCTTGAGAGACAGGATACCAAGTCGAATCAATCATTTTATCCAAATTGATAATTATAATCTTTGAAATTTCATGAAGTTTTATATAATCAAATCTGCCATCTTTAACAAACATTGGAAGTGCAATTGATGCATTTCCACAAACTGCAATTTCATCTGCAGAAGTATATTCAACAATTTCTGTACATAAATTACTATTTTTAATTGTTCCAAGATGTTGCTGATTACTTTTTGAATTGCATGAATCTTTATAAAGCATAAATGGAGTTCCTGTTTCAATTTGGGATGTAATAATTGATTTCCAAATTATTCGAGCTTTTATTTGCATTTTATAATGACCAGATTTTTCATAGCTGCAATAAAGTTTTTCAAAATCTGGCCCCCAACAATCATCCAATCCAGGGCATTCTGTGGGGCACATCAAAGACCAAAGTTCATCAGATTCAACACGTTTCATAAATAAATCAGGAATCCATAATGCATAAAATAAATCTCGAGCTCGTTTTTCTTCTGGTCCAATATTTCGTTTAAGTTCAAGAAAATCGACAATATCCGCATGCCATGGCTCTAAATATACTGCAAATACTCCTGGGCGCTAAAAATTGGGGGAAAAAAATTCAAATTTTTGTTGAAATTTGGGTTTTTTTAATTTAAAAGAATTTTTGATACATTAAAAAAGGCGAAAGGCTTGATACATTTTTCATTTTTAACGTTTTTTTCGAAAAATTAAAAATGAAAAATGTATTTTTTTCTATTGTTCTTTTGCCTGATTGTCAGGTTCATGTCATTTCAAAAAAAAACTTTAAAAATGAAAAATGTATCAAATCGTTCGCTCCCTATAAAAGAACAGAATACCCTGATTCAGGGAAAACGAATGAAATATTTGGTCTCAAACGGAATTTAGTTTCTTAGACCGAATTCGAAATCGAAATCAAAATAGATTTTTTATTTAATTTAAAAACTAATATTTTTGTAACTATAAAAATTAAAATTGTTCAAAATTTAGGTTTCGCTTTTCCGATTTTGTTCAAAATCGAAATTTTGATTTTTTGTTTGTGGTGAGAAAAACTACTTTCTCACCACAGTTTCAAAATTTTTTCGAAATAAAAATTCGATTTCGATAGAAAAAGAACTGTTTTCAACAAAAAATAGAACCGAAATCGAAAATTTTTTCCAAAGTTTAAATCCTATGAAACAAAAATCAATCAATCGCTAACCTTATTTCCACCTTGTTCAACCAATCGAGAAGCATTATTAAAAACTCTAAGAAATGGAACTAGCCCCTTTGTAGAGTCATCATTTCGGGCTTGAATTTTGCTAATACTCACTCCACTTGCACTACCAGAATTTGAAATAATTGCACATTTTTTGAGAGTTTCAAAAATTTCATTAACAGAATTATCGGGCAAAGTTACCAAAAAACAGGAAGAAAGTTGTGGAAAATTTGTTCCTGCATTAAAAAGTGTTGCAGAAGCATGGGTGTACCATTTTTCTGACATTAAATGATATGTCTAAAAATAATATAGACTGATAGAGAAAAATATGGGGGTTTTAGAAAATCAAAATTTCGATTTTTGATTAAAAATTTTTATATTCAGTAAATTTAAAATTTTTGTAAAAAACAGTTATTACGTTTCTTCGCAAAATTTCGAAATGTGAGAGAAAAAGAGTGATATAGAAATTTCGATTAAGTAAAAACCAAAAATCAAAATTTCGATTTGGCGAAAACCAAAACTTAAAAATTTTTAAAATCGAAATTCCGATTTTCATAAAACCTTTAAAATTAGGTAAAAACTTTTACTTACTTCAATTGCAGATTGAATATCATTTTTATGAATTGCAATTGCAACTCGCATTAACATTTGTTGTGGTCTTTCAACAACTTTTCCATTCATTCTTAAAAGATATGAACGAACAAGAGTTTTAAATCCAAAATAATTATATCCAAAATCTCGTTCATAATTAATTGCATTATCAAGGATGACAGAATTTTCCAAAACAACATCAAAAATTTCTTTGCTAATTATTGGTTCATGTTTTCCACTTTTTGGATTTTGGTAATTATACAAATCTTTAATAATTTCAGAAAAAGAATTTTTAGTTTCTTTTTGAAGTTTTGAAATTGAAATTCTAGCTGCTAAAATTGAATAATCCGGATGTTTTGTTGTCAGTGATGCAGCAACTTCGGAAGCGAGGTCATCAATTTCTTTTGTTGAAACTCCGTCAAAAATTCCATTTAAAACTTTTTCAGCAATTTTTACCTAAAACTTATTTAAAAAATTTGTTTTATAAAGAAATTTCGCAAATATGTGTTTTTTTATTTTTTTATTAGACTCAAAAATACTTGATAAACAGTTTAGAAAAAAAAAGTTTTTGAAAAATCATCGTGTTTTAAGAAAAGTTGGTCCCACAGGGAATTAATAACCATGATCAGAAATTTCTTTTTTTTATATTTTTTAGATCTACTCAAAGCCCCTGACAAGGGACGCGTCAGGGTGTGTTCTGGAGTTATGAGAAAAAAAGTATTTCATGATATTCCCCGACCATAAAGAAGTATTCCTGCAAAATATTAGCTGCCCATACGCACTTTTGTATTTTTCATATATACTACATATATATAGGATCGCCTGCTACTTAATACCACAACTTTAAAAATTTATTCTTATTTGGGCTAGGAAATTGTCGCAAACAATTTAAAATGGTTTTTCGTATGTTTTCCAGTGCAAAGAAATATGTTTTTTAATACAAAAAAGTATTTGATAAGGATAAATCTTAAGTTGTAGTATTAAGAAGCAGGCGATCCTATATATATGTAGTATATATGAAAAATACAAAAGTGCGTATGGGCAGCTAATATTTTGCAGGAATACTTCTTTATGGTCGGGGAATATCATGAAATACTTTTTTTCTCATAACTCCAGAACACACCCTGACGCGTCCCTTGTGAGTCAAAACAATCCATAAATCCGTTTTTAAAAAAATAATTTTTTCCTTAAACATCGGCTGTAAAAAATACTTACATAATCAACAAAATTTTTATTTAAACCAAAACAAAGTTTTTTAATTCTTGATTCAATTTTATTAAAACATAATTTTTCTTTTCGGCCATCTGTAAAGTTGTTTTTTATTATAAAAATTAAAAAATATTTTTACCTCTTTTAATTACAAACATTTCTGTTTTGGATATTTGTAAAACCAAATCGCTTTCAAAAAAGCAAAAACAAAAATTGTTTTCAATTTTTTTTTGCTCAGATCTGAAAACAAAACTAAAAGTTAAAACTTTTTTATATTTTCTAAAAAAGATCACAGATGGCACTTTTAAGAAAGTTGTAAAAAATAGATAAACAAAAATCGCGCGCGCAAAAAATCCTATGTTGGCTATGTATATGAGTAACGCATTAACATCTTTAAAAAAAACAAAAAATATTTTGAATAAAAACAAAGATGTAAACAACTTTTTGACCTTTTTGTTTCAAAGGTTTAAAACACAATTTTTTGCAAAAGAAAAGTTTTGATTTATGATTTCCATATTTTTTTATGGAAACGAAACATTTGTTTCAATAAAAAATATGGAATTGTTGCAAATCGCAAAATATAATTATTTAATTTTTATTACAAAAATGTTTTTTGTAATAATAATAGCACAAAAAATAATTTAGAAAAAGGTTAAACACAAAAGTTATGAAACAATTAATGGGATCAATAAATAATACATTTTTAAAGTTAGCAGCGCCATTTTATTGTAAAATTGATAAGCCGAACACTGCACAAAAAAAGAGTTGTAAAAATTGCTTCCGGTAAGAGAGGTGGTTTTTATTTGATAAAAGATGACTCAAATTTTGATTTTTTGCGGTGCTGTTTTTTTCATTTTATAACAAAAATCAAAAAAATTTCAAAATACCAAAAAATCATATTAAATTTAATTACAAGAATAATTAAACTATTAATTATTTAATATATTTTCTTTCTTTTTGTTTTTCTGCTTTCATTTTTCTAACAAAACACATTTTGCAAAAAAAAAGAAAAGCGTTTTAAAATTGATCTTTCTTCTCTTCTTTTTAATGATGATTCATCCACCATTTTTATTGGTGGATGATTCATCCACCAATAAAAATGGCAATGAATGGCATTTATTCCTTTTCTTTTGTTCATTCATTCAAACCCAGCCCAAGCTTGGGGGATAAAAGCAAAATAAAAACAACATCAAAAATTGGAAGAAAGTTTCTAACAGCTGACATTAAAGAAAAAAAATGAAACAAACAAAATTGATTAATGTTGAACGTCAAATTTTTAATTATTTTCAAAAAAGTGACGACAAAAGTTTTAGCAACAAAACTATAACAAAAAAAATCATGGACATTTTATTTTGTATCAAACAGCTTTTACATTTATTTTACAGCACGAATATTAATTTACCTTTTGATTATTAAATAATTAAATTTTGGTTGTTAATTTTCATAAGAGTTTAGTAATATATTAATCAAGATAAACAAGCACTTTTTCTTTTTGTAAATATTTGTACCCTAACAAAAAATGTGCCCAAAAATTTTTCAATTGATTTTTAAAATACAAATAATATTTTTAACATGGAAATTATGAGTTTTTTTAAACGTTTGTGTCTCCAAAAACAAAAATTAAAAAATATTTTTTAAAATTTTTATTCAAACAAAACAACAACCAATGCAAAATCTATAGAAATCAACATTTAACATTTTAAAAACCTCTTTGAATTGCTGTCACTTTTGATTCATCAAAGAAAACTTCAAATCCATCCGTCGGATCATCAATAATTCTTTGGCATTCTTCAACAATTTCATCAAAATTTGATGAAACTGGATGATTTGCAACTTGAAGGACCTAAAATAAAATTCATTTTTTATGCTAACAAATAAAAAAAAACAAACTTGTAAAATTTTAGGTACAATAAACTTATTTAAATCTGGATCAACAAATGAAAGGCATTGTCCTTCACGGATGCGACCAACTCGTCCAACTCGATAAATATATGTATCAATATAATATGGAAGTTCATAATTAATTACAAGCTCAACATCTTTAATATCAATCCCTTTTGCACATAAATCTGTTGAAACCATAATTGGATATCGTTTATCTCGAAATCCTTCAAATGCTTCAAGTCGAAGATTTTGTGCATAATTTCCACGAATTCCAATAACTCCAAAGCCGAAAGTTTGAAGAATTTTAGTTAATTCATCACAAAAACATTGAGAATTAACAAAGATAAGAATTCGAGGAAGTTTTGTTGAATCCATATTAACTAAAAAAAAGGATATTGTAAAGCTTTTATAACAACAAAAAAAATTAACCTTCAACCATTTTAGAATCAAGAAAAGCTTTAAGTGTTTCAAGTCTTTCATCCTTTGATACACGTTGAAATTCTTGCATACATAATTTATTTGTTGAACATTTTTTACTTAAAATTGATGCAGATTTTTTTCGACGCATAAAACGAGTTGCTGCACGAATCATATATTCTCCAAATGTTGCACTAAAGAATAATGTTTGATAATATCCTTTCTAAAAATTGAAATATGCTGTAATGATATTACTAAAAATAGAAGAACAAACTCTTGGAAAATTTCGATGTTTTATAACTGGTTCAATAACTTCAAGAAAATCTTTTTCTAACATTGTATCACCTTCATCAAAAACCAAAAAATTAATATTTCGAAGATTTAATAAATCATCAATAAAGAAATGATGAAATCGACCCGGTGTTGTAATTAGCAAATCACAACCATTTTGAAGTTCTCGAGTATTTGAACGTACAGCATATTCACCATATAATTTTGAAACAGTTATTCCAGTATCTAAAAAAATTTAATTATTCAAATTGAAATTGAAAAAAAAACAAACTTTGTGTAAATTTAAGAGCTTGTTCAAATATTTGATGGATCAATTCTCGAGTTGGTCCAATAATAACTGCAAAAGGTGTATATGGTTCAGAAATGAATGCTTTTTCAGCTTTTCTTTGCATACACATTGCAATTATTGGAATTAAAAATGCCTATAAATTAATTTTTAACATGGAAAAGTGCTTTTTAGGGTTAAGCATTTTCTTCGATTTTTAACCGAAATCAAAAACTAAAAGTTCGACTTATAAAAAATGTAATTTCGATTTTTAAAATAGAATCTTTAATTTTTTTTAAATTTGATTTAAAAATCAAAATTTAGATTTTTAAATAAAATTCAAAACCGAAAAAGAAAATCTTTATTCAAAAAATCAAAATTTTTTAGATTTTTAACAAAAAGTCAAAGTTTTAATTTTTGAAGAAACATCGAAAAATATAATTTCAATTTCAAAAATTGAAATTTTTATAGCTTTGGCTTTTTTAAAACCAAAAATTCCATTTGTTCGAAAACCAAAATTTTGATTTTGCCAAAAAAGAAACAACTTACAGCAGTTTTTCCAGAACCTGTTTCACTGCAACATAAAACATCCAAGCTATCAAGAATTAAAGGAATTGAAACACGTTGAACTTGTCGAGGCTTTGGATACATTGAAGTTGAAATATTTTGTAATAAAATTTCAGGAAATCCAGCCATTTTCCATTCACTAAAAATTAAACAAATTTCTATTACGGAAACAAAAAAGGAAAAACTTACTCAATTGTAACCAAATTAGAAATTCCATGTACAATTAAAGGCTCTTCAAAATCATAAATTTTTTCATATTCTTTTGCAGATTTAATATCATCTTCATGAATTTTTGTAAGATTTCGAACCTTTGGAACAAAATCATATGGAGCACGAGATGCTTCACCTGTTGGAGGTTTTTTACAGTTTGCTGGAAAAAAAACATGTGTTTTAAAAAGTTTTAAAAAGAAAAGAATTTACATTTTCGAGATCCCCAGCTCAAAAATGTTGTATCAGAAGCATTTGTTTCAGATGTTTCTAAAAAAATATTGTTTAAAAACAAGGTATAATAACAAAATATTTACCATTGAAACTAATATCACCAACATTTCTACCAGAAATTGAATGTCCAGAAGTTGAATAACATCGACCTAAAATTTTGGTGAATAAATAAAAGATAAAACCAATAGTTTAAAAGGGAGCGGATAATTTTATACATTTTTTGTTTTTAACGTTTTTTTTGAAATGATATGAACCTGACAATCAGGCAAAAAAACAACAGTAAAATACCATAATTTTCAGGTACATGCAATTTAAAAAAAATATTAAAAATGAAAAATGTATCAAATCATTTGCTACCTTTTAAATATTACCTTTAAATGCTGGAATCGGTTTAGTATTGGCAATATTAACAGTTACACTTCCGCCACGAGTAAAAAATTCAAATGGTGATCCTTAAAATTTAAATATACATCCTTTTTAAAAAAAATAAATTTTACTTTTTTGATATGTTTGATATTCTCCAAAATTTTGATTCGTTGTTTTTCCAAAAATGCTATTATTATTATTATTAAGTGTGGTAGAACTTTTTGGACCTAAAAAAAATATTTTAAGCCTGGAAAAAAATATTCCAACAAAACAAACGACAAAATGTCGGAGGAATATATGGCAGTTTTTCAGGTACTTCAAAATCGTCATCATCCAAGTCATCATCAAAATTTTTAAGAATATCTTCAGTTTCATTAAATCCACCAAAAAAACTATTTTTTGTTGTTTCAAAATTTGTAGAACCTATAATAACAAACAGTTTAAGTTTAAATCGTTTTCGGTTCAAAAACATTTTAATAAATCTTTGAAAAATAAAAAAAACACTGACGATTAAAAGTTTGTTGAAAGCTTTGATCTTCGATTGTCGGAGCTATTGATACAGTTTCATAATCCGTTCCAAGGGTTAAATGAATTTTATCCAAATAATCACGAAATGCTGGATCTTCAGAAGTTATTGAATCTGAAAATTAAGCAATTTCAAATTGACTTGAAAAGCTTTTAAGATGCTGATGAGGGATTTTAAAAATGAGAGAATTTTACATAAATCTATGAATTAGAAAACATACGATCAAAAATTTCTTGAACATTTTGTTCCTTGAATGCTGCAATTTCAGCACAAATTTCATAATCAATTCCAACAGTTAAATGAGTTTCATTAAAAATTCGATTTACAGGTGTTTGAAATGAATCTAAAATTATATGTGCTACAATTTTTAAAATTCAAACTGGATTCTATTTTAAATTTTTTAAAACAAAAACTCACGATTTAACATTGGAGATTTAATAATTGGATTTTCAATTTTTGTTGCAGCTTCAAAAAGAGTATCATCTTCAAATCCAAGGGAAATCAAAGTTTCATCAAGAGCTCTTTCCAAATCAGAATAATTAAAATTGTACTAAAAAAGGGGATATTTATTTTAAAGTTTTTAAAATCCATAAGCAAATTGTTTCTTATGACTCAACCTGAAAATCAGGCAACAATTGCAGCTGTAATTTCTCACTTTTTCCCAGCATCAAGGAGTAAAAAATGTATATTATATTGTTTATCTGATTTTAAGGTTCTGTGATAGAGAAAGATTTGTAACCAAGTAGTTATTTTTAAAAAAAGTACAATTTGGTAAATTTTTCATTTTTAACTTTTTTTTCAAATGGCATGAAACGGAAAATCAGGTAAAAGAACAATAGTAAAAGACCCTGATTGTCAAGTTTATGCAATTTTGAAAAAAATGTTTAAAATTAAAAATCTATAAAACTGCATGTCCACTTTAAACACTATTTCTTACTGTAACATTAGGATTGCATAATCTTTGGGATGCTTTAAATTGCATCACTTCTGGTGCAGAACTTTCATTTTCTCTTTGTCGAGCAAATTCAAAGGAATTCTAAATGAATTTCTTTTCAAAATATAAAAGTACCAAAGTATAAACATACTCGAAACTTTGATGAAAAATTTAAAATTTTATTTACAATTTTTACAGCTTTACTTGAATTTAAGTATGAAGAATCTTGAACAGAATTTTCATATGCTTTAATATGAAGTGAAAGGGTGCTTTTATTATTTGCATTTAAATTTATATCTTTTTTCCATTGCTTTTGGCTTTGTTTTTCATCAGTTTTATTATAAAGATTGAAAGATTCTGATATTGTTGATTTGTTCCATGGAAGTGATGATTCTTTCCTTTTTTGTTGATTATCAGAAATAAATGAATCTAATATTTGTTTTCTGCAGTTTTATGAAAAAATTTAAGTTATTTTATCCGAAAAAATAATTGCTACAAAAAACCGCCTTCAACAATTTAAAAACAAAAAAATTGTTGTTTTAAAATGGGGGATATTAGTTGTTTTTCTAAATTTATTTTTTACCCCCATAAAAAATTGTTAACTAAATTCATCCTTTTTCCAACTGCTTAAAAAATTTATTTCGTTTCTAAAAAGACTGCAGATTTATTTTACTTGAAAAATGTTTATCATTTTCATTGATTGATTTGCTTTTGGATTGAATTGGAAATATTTTTGAACATTTATAATTTTGATTTAAATTCAATTCAGAATATCGAGAATCAGAATCAGAATGACAAAAAAGTTGTTGTTTATCTTTTGGAGGTAAAAGCACACTTTTTGTCGCCATTCTAAAAATTTTAAATTAAAATTAAAAATAGAATTAAGTTCTATTTTTACAAAAAAAAACTTTTTTAATTGTATAAAGAAAAACGACAAAATATGGATAATAAATGAAATTGGAACATCTTTTTTATACGCTAATGTTATTTCGAAAGCATTTTTGTAAAAATATTGTTTTTTTGTCACAGGATGGCACTGTCTCAACAGATGTCGACGAAAAAAAAGACATACAAACTTTTGTATGTCTGCTCCAGCAAAAAAACTGCAGCACTTTATTTTTGTAACAAATTATAAACTTTTTGAGAGCACAAACATCAATCATTTTCGAAAACATTTTTATTCAGAAATCTTTGAAACAACAAATCGTATTTCAACTTTATCAATTTTATACAAAGATAATCCCTTTTTCAAGAAATATGATTTTCGTCTCATTGTTAGTAATTTTAAAGAATATATTTGCGAAAAAATATGTGAAGATTTTGATGATAAAAATTTGGTCACAAATTTACTGTATTTTGCATTACCTATTTTTGCACTGTTAAGGAAACATTTTTCATACAAAAAAGTTGTTTCAGTAAAAAACATTAAAATATAAAAAATTGCGCTTTGTTTTTACTTCTGCATTGAAAAAATTTTTCCTCCTGCTGTGAAAAAGATCACTGATTTTTATAAATATCGAATTTTTATTGCTTTTTGAAACTTTCTTTGTTTAAAAAATGCTTTGTAAATAAGTGTTTTTTCTTCAAAAAAGCAAAAACAAAACACTGTTGAAGAGAAACACGAATATTTGGGAACACTCAAAAAATCCGTGATGAATTTATCGCTGATCGGAATGAATTCAATACAAAAGTAGTTACATAATAAACCAGTATCGAAACCTTTTCACATTAACAGTTTTTTGCATAAAGTTCATGTATTTTTATTCTTTTTAAATTCATACTTTTTATTTAAATGCTTACTTTTTATATAAAATTTAAAACAAATTTTTAACATGGATAAAGAAAGATAGCATGCGTTTTTTTTTGTTTCTTTTTGTACAAAAAAGACATGTTTCTGGAAAAATGCCAATAAAAAAGCACCACATTTTCTTTTTCATCTTTGATCGTCAGTTCTAAACTTTTGCTATAAACCGAAGTAAACAATCCTCAACATAAAAAAGAGAAAGAAAGTCCCTCTCTCTTTCCACCCATGTGGCGGCCGCAGTTTTTTTATGCTGGAAATAGTGTTGCTTTGCAAAAAAAAAACAACAACAAAAAAATTTCGTCCCTCCAATTTTTTTGGAATATAAAAAGACGAGGAAAAAAGGAAAGTGAAAATCTTTTTTTCTCATTTTTGAACTCAAAAAAGGAAATATTTTTGAAAAAATTTCTTTGTGTTAAAAAATTTTCCAATAAAAGTTAAATTTTAACAATAAAGAATTTTTGTTTTCAAAGGTTTATTTTTTTCAAAAACTCCATTTAAAGTATTTTTAACCCTAAACTGTAAACCATAAATTTTTTTCTTCTTTAAACCATTTTGAGTTTTTTATATTGTTTTTTATTATTCCAGCTTTTTAAAATTTTACAGCAAAGGTTTTTAGTCTAACATTAATTTTACATGAAAAATATTGGATTTTTTTTGTTTATACCTTTTCTTAAAACTTTCTGAGTACTGAAACCTTTAGCTTTTAAGCCACTTTTTTTTTAAAAATGTTTTATTAGGTTGTTTTCGACAGACCTTTAAAACTATAAGCTTGTATCTTAAATACACCATGATTTTGTTTATGATTCAAAAATTTTGTATTAGAAATTCGTTGTTTATTTCTTTCGTTTTTTCATGAACTTTAATCTTTTTTCAATTTTTTCAAAAAATGCTTTAATAAAAAATTTTCAAAGTACCCCTTTTTCAAAGCTTATTTATTTCTTTCGATAAAAACACATTTTTTCTTTGTTTTTTTGATGCTTCGATTTCTTAATATGTTTACAGCCTTCTTCGTTTTTCATTTTTTTGCCTTTTATAACATGTTGAACTTTAAAAATAATTTTTTGGCATTTCTTTCTTTGTTGCGCAGCAGCGTTTTCCTTTTTTTCAAAAAAGTCGGAAAATAAGAAAAAAAGGATGTTATTTTCTTCGCAAAATAAATGTGCTTATATGAGGAACAAAAAAACCAACAAAAACAACAACATCAGCATTGCAGTGTTGTGTTTACTTCACAATCTATGATCCATTATTTCTTTTTTCGAAACAGCCCAATATTATAGCTTTAGTTTTTTTTATTTGTGCGCAGAGTAGGACTTGAAAAACAAAATTTTTATTTCAGAATTTTTTGTTTCTTAATCCGTGTTTTTTAAAGCTGTTAACAGAAAAATCGATTTTTAATTTTCCCTTTTTTAGAGCAATTATGATGCCAAATGCAGTAATCCTTAATTTGCGTGTTGCAAAAGAGCAAAATGTTCGTATAATCCCAAGCAAGCTTGATCAACAATATACAGATCAACAAGGTTAGGGCTATAAATTAATGAAAGTTATTTACTTAACAAAAAACTTCCAGATAGTCAAGAACCAGCAAATGAAGATGAAGAAATGAATGACGAAGAAAAAGATTCAGCTGGTGATGATGGACGTTCAAAAAATAGCCCACAAAAATCTCAACAAAAAAATGAAGATGTTGAAATGGAAGATGAAGATGATGGTCAAGCAACAGATAATGATGATAAAATGAACGAAGAAGATCAAGATGATAATGATGAAGATAAAAATCCAAATCGAGTTGCCGGTGGCAAAAAAGCTGCTGCTAAAAGATATGGAAATGATTACGAAGAAGGTAGTCCCCGTAGCAGCCGAAGTGGTAACAATAATAATGGCAACAACAATCCTCGTAATGTTCAAGCTGGAAAGAAAGGAGCTTCAGCAAGATATGGAAAAGATTATGAAAATGATGACCAAGATGACCAAGAAGAAGATGATAATCAAGGAGGCCGCAACAAAGGTTCTGGTCGTAGCGGTAAACAAGGTGGCAGAACACAAAATCGTCAACGTAGCAATAATCAACAGGAAGATAAGTATGATGAAGATGATGAACAAAGTGGTAAAAATCCTCGTAATGTTCAAACTGGGAAGAAAGGTGCTGCAGCTAGATATGAAAAAGATTATGATAATGATGACCAAGAAGAAGATAAAAGAGATAACGATGAAGGCAAAGATGATGAAGAAGATAAAAATCCTAACCGAGTTGATGGTGGCAAAAAAGCTGCTGCAACACGCTTTGGAAAAGATTATGGTGAAGGTGGTCCAAGTGACAACAATAATAATAGTCGTAACAAAAATCCTCGTAATGTCCGAGCTGGAAGAAAAGGTACTGCTGCAAGATACGGAAACGAAGACGAAGATGACCAAGAAGAGGATGAAGATGTTAATCAAGGAAGTCGCAACAAAAGCTCTAGACGTAACCAAGATGGAAGACCACAAAATCGTCAACGTAAAAATAACGATGATGAAGAACAAAGGGGTAAAAATCCTCGGAATGTTCAAGCTGGAAAGAAAGGTGCTGCAGCAAGATATGGAAATAATAACGAAGATGATGACCAAGAAGAAGATGATAATCGAGGCGGAAATTCGGGTGGTGGACGTAATGGTCAAAGTTCTCGTGGTGGTCGTAACCAACAAGGAAAGAACCCACGTCTTGTTCAAGCCGGCAAAAAAGGCGCTGCAGCTAAAAATAATCAAAACGATGACAATGAAGAAGAGAGTGGTCAACGGGATAATGAAGGGAAAAATCCTCGCCTTGTTCAAGCTGGAAAGAAAGGTGCTGCAGCAAGATACGGAAAAGATTACGAAGACGGCCAAGAAGATAATGAAGGTGATGACAATCAAGAACGAGATGAAGAAAATGATGGTGGTGGTAATCGTCGAAACTTACGCGGTGGACGTAATCAACAAGGAAAAAATCAACGTCTAGTTGAAGCAGGCAAAAAAGGTGCTGCAGCAAGACATGAAAAAGATTATGGTTCTGGCAATGAAGATATGGAAGACGATGATAATCAAAGAAATACTCAAAGTAAAAATCCTCGAAATGTTCAAGCTGGTAAGAAAGATGCTGCAGCTAAAAATCGTGATAATAATGATGACAATGATAATGAAGAAGATGGCAATCAAGAAGAAGGTAATAATCGCCAAAGTAGAAGTGGTGGAAGTCAAAACAATCGTGGCAAAAATCCTCGAAATGTTCAAGCCGTAAAGAAAGGTGCCGCTGCCAAAAATAATCAAAATCTTAGCAATCAAAAAGGTGGCAATGAAGAAGATGATAAAGCTTCAAGTCACAGCAACAAACAAAATAATCAAAGCAATCAAGGTAAAAATCCACAAAATGTTAAAGCTGGAAAGAAAGGTTCTGCAGCAAGATTTGGAAATAAAAGCAATAAAAATGCTAACAATAGTGGTGGTAGTTCAAGTGGTAAAGGTGGAAACAAAAACGGAAGTGAATCAGGCCAAGCAAAATCTGGCAGCAATGAAAATGATGCTGATAAAGATCCTAAAATTAAAGGTGAAATTGTTGAAGAAGGTCCAGGATGGGTTATCGTAGCTGAAGATCCAGCAGAAGTAGATGCAGAACCTCATGATTATGATGATTATTATAAAAAAGATCCTGCGTAAGTTTTGCTTTAACTTAACTACAATAATCAATAATTGTCTTTTTTTAGCCGAGTTGAAGCTGGTAAAAAAGGATGGGAAACTCGTTTACGAAAAATGCGAAAAGGTAAAAATTCGAACAATAATGGTGGACAATCTTCTAAATCCAATGGTGGTAGTTCAAATAAACGTCGCTCAAATGATAATGACGAATCTGGATCACCAAAGAATCCAAAGCTTGCTGCTGCTGGTCGAAAAGGTGCTGCTGCACAAGGCAAAAATGTAAAGCAAGAAAATAATCAATCTCAAGATTCAAAATCAAATAATCGAAATGCCGGAAAAAGTGGTCAGGGTTCAGGAAAGAATAATAGACAAAGTGGTAGTGGTGGCCAAGCTTCAAATTCCAACAAGCGTCGCGCAAATGACAATAATGAATCTGAAGCTCCAAAAAATAAGAATGGAAAGCTGTCAGCTGCTGGTCGAAAAGGTGCTGCTGAACAAGGAAAAAATGTTAAACAAGAAAATAATCAATCAAAGCGCGTCAAAAATGATAACAATTCTGGGTATATTTGCAACAATTAAAAACACTTTCATTAATAAATAATCCCTTTTTAGCTCAAATATGATTGGATTAACTGATGCAAATGGAAATCCATTACCAATTACAATCCAAATAAATGTTGTCCCTGAAGCTGATGTTAAAATTCAAGTTGAAGATGGCCAGGACGCAAAACCAAATTCACGTGGCCGTAACACTGCTGTCGGCAGCCGAAAAGCTTCTGCTCGAAATCGTCGTTAAAATCATTTTAATCAAAACCACTCTTTTTATTCTTACGTCTCTGTAAATGTCTCTTTTTTGTTCTATATTATTTAACTTTAATCTCTTGTATTTTAAAATTTCGTGTAAATTTTACGTTGTATAAGAATGTCGCAAGTAATCTGTTTTAATATTACTCTATTACAGAACATCTCCATTTTTTAAATTGATACTCATTATTTAGTTTGAAAGCTGTTTAGGTTTTATGTTTTTTATTGACTCGAACTCATTTAATCTTTTAAAACTCTTTTATAATTGAACTTCGATATTCCTGTTGCATTCTATACTGTATCCTGCAACATTTTGTATTTTTTAAAATCTTTTTATATCTGTGAAACTTTGTAAATATTGTGACAATTATTTTATCACGGATTAGAAATAAAATTTTTGTAAGGAATTACTTTATAAACAATATAAGTTTTTTTTATCAAACATTGAATTAAAAGACTAATTTAAAGAAAAAACTGGCAGCGAAATTGTTTTCGAAAAAAGTTTAAAAACAGTTTTGATTTTGCAAATTTGTTTTTGAAAAATGCAATAAAAAAATTAAAGACTCGCACTCTTTTTTTTCACACATTTTTCCATTCACTTTAAAGCCTTTATTTTTGGACGCAAAAATAAACAAATTTTTCACCCGAAAAAAATATACATTCAATAAATGGTCAAAAAAAATTTTTGTTTTGATCGAATGTCTTTCATTTTTAGACTTTGAACGTTTTTTCATTTGGTTTTGTTTACAAAAAAATATTCCCTTTTTTCAAAGCTGAAACGCTTATTATATTTTTTTCTCACACCTTTTGCTTTTCTTTTTAAAAGCTTCCAACGTTTTTCAACTTGTTTTCTCTTTTTTGCACGGAAGAATTTCCTGTTTTCTTTTTTGGAATAAAAGAAAAAAACTGTTTTAATAAAGTTTAACAGAAAAAAACTCGGGTCTTTTAAGATTAGCATAGCTTTTTCTTTGATGTGTTGTTTTTTCTTTGTCGGCGACGAAAAAAAAAATTTAATCCGAGTTTGAAAAAAACGGCGGTTTAAAAAGCAAGCAGTTTTTAGGAGAGAAAAAAAATTATTAAGAAAAAAATAACTGGTAAATCAGTTTAAACTCAAATAAGCTCTTGAGAAAAAAATGTATGTATTTGGGTTTATTTGTTTGTAGCCAAAAAAAAGTAGAGTTTTTCTTGGGTTTCTGGAGTTTGGTACAGGGATTGAAAATCGGGCCGAAAAAGTCGGCCGGCCCGGCCCGGGGCCTAAAAATTGACGGCCGGCCCGGCCCGTCGTCGGAATTTTCTCGGCCCGGCCGGCCCGCGGCCGGCCCGGGCCGGCCCTAAAATATTTCAAGTTTTTTTAAAAGTTTTTTAGAATATTTTTCGAAACCTGCAGCTTGCAAAAAATAGTTTTTTGCATCTTTTCTCATCAATATGAATTAATATAACAATGATCCATAGTGATGAGAAAAGAAAAAGTGCGTACTGCGCACACCACAAACATAAAAACTACCAAAAAACAAAATTTGAAAAATATGCCGGGCCGGCCCGCGGGCTTCTTAACGCGGCCCGGCCGGCCCGCGGGCCAGAATTACTAAGGCCCGCCCGGCCCGGGGCCGGGCCGGGCCGGCCGAGGCCGGCCGGCCTCATTTTCAATCCCTGGTTTGGTAGTTTAATGGGTGCAAAAAATAAGGGTTAAAATTTTTTTGTGGGATTGGGTCAAAAATTTGAAATTTAAATAAAAAGGCTTACTTCAAAATTTTATTATGACAGTACATGAAAATCAGGCATTACACGGTCTCTTTTACCATCTGGCTAACTTTTTTTGTCTCAAAACGAAAATAAGTTAACAAAAAAAATTATTTTTTTTGAATGCCTGATTTTCAGGTATTTTTATATGGAAAAGTTTGTTCGTCTGATTACCTTTTAAAAATTTGAATGTTGATTTAAAAAATTTCAAATAACAAATGACTAATTTTATTTGGTTTAAGTTTAATAACAGACATTTAACTCATTTACCACTTGACAAAATTTGAACTCATTTATTTTTTTTGTTTGCGTCAACGTATTTTTTAATGGATGACTAAATCAGATGTACCCCCTTATTTTATCCCTCCTCAATGTTGTCTCAAAATCTTTTTCCCCAAGTAAAACAATATTTCAACTTAACCCAAGCTTGTTCTCACATGTTTCAACAACAAATATAATAATTCTTACATACTTTTATTTTTCATTTGCGTGTATTTGTGTATATACGTGTTTGTGTTAAACAATACAAGTAAAAAAACGTCCACTTTTTGAAGAAGAAAACGAATGAATGATGATAAATGAAAGGCCTCTTTTCAAATCCCCTCTTCTTTTCTTCTCCCATCTTCCGAGAGATAATATCCACTTGGAAGGGATAAAGCTTAAGCAAAAAGAAGAAAGAACTCAAACAATATTGTATTGGATTATTTGTGAAAAATCTTCTTCTCTTTTCTTTCTTGAGCTGCACTTTTTCACTTTTTTTGTGATTTTTACGAGATTTTTTAAAATCAATTGATTTTCATAGAATAATTTTGGGATTATTTTTTGGTTTAATTAAATCAATATATTTAAAGTTTTGAAAGCGTTTATAAACTTTAAAAAATGTTGATTTCAAGCGTGCTGGTTGATGGATCATTTTATGTAATAACTTCCTTAAAAACCTGATTAATTAAGATGTTTTTTATATTTCAGATTTGTATGCTGTAATTATTGATTAAATAAGCTTAAAATTAAAAAAAAAATTCATTTCTCGTAAAAAAGATTCCAAATTAAAGTTCAACAATCTTTTTTAATAACTGTGTTTTTAACTTCTAAAAACTCCCCATGATTGTATTTTTAAAATTTCCTACGCTTACAGTACTTTACCCCCGCTGATTTTTATAACAACAATTCTAAAACCTTAATCATAACCCTTGAAGCACCTTTTCTCATAAAACTTTACACAAAAACACATACTTCAACAAGGCTAAATCATCTTCTCTTTTTTACCTTCATTTTTTTAATACCCAATTTTTTTAAGAAAAAAGTTTTCTAACAACTTTTAAAAAAAAATGTTTTGCTCACTTTTTTTTCAAAAAACAGCAAAATCGTGTCTGTAATTTTAGCCATTTTTAAATGAAAAACTTTCCCAAAATTTTTTTAACCTTTTTCGACATACGTTTTTCAAAGTCAATTAAAGCAAAAAAAGAAATGCAATATCGCGATTTGACTCTATTTTTTCAATATTTTCTAGTTTCATTTTTTTAAAGTCTGCAAAAAACTGCTTTTTCGAAACACATGTGTTCGATTAATTTTTTTATAATTAATCGAACACATTTAAAAGTTTTTCATTTTTTCTTTAATTTTTTTTGTTTTTGTCTGTTTTGGAAAAACCTTAAAAATTGACATTTTTTAAATCGTTCAAGGAAGATTAAAGTGGTCCAAAAACTATGGGAAAAAATATTTTGCATGAAATTTATTACTATTTTTTTATTGTTATTTATTTCAATTTTTGCTGTTTTTACAGTTAACAAAAAAGATTCATTTGCAAAAATGAATCTTCGACTTTTTGTTATGAGTTTTGAATTTTTTTGTGAAAAAAGAGATAAATGATGCAAAACGAAAAAGAAACGTTTAATTGTAATTGAAGAAAGAAGATGAGAACGTCCTCTTGATATTTTTTTAAAAGAGAAGAGAGAAGATTCATTTCATTTATTTTTCATTGATAGATATTTTTGTTCTCCATTTGACCCTCTTATATTTTTAGGATATTTTTTTGCTATGAACTTTTAACGTTAAAATCGAACTATTTTTAAACTCAAAAAAACCTTTTTTAAATATTGCTTTTAAAAATTTTAAAGTTCTGATAAAAAGGGTTTATAATTATATTTCTAAAAACAAGCGCTTATTATTGAATTTTTTTGTTATTAAAAACTTTTTAAAGATTGCTTTCAAATTTGAGGTTATTTTTAAAATTATCTTAACATTTTATACACAAGATTTTGTATAACCATTTTTGTTAACAATGTTATTGTACGATTTTTGTTAGATTTGTTTCAAAGTTTATTAACTCTTTTTTGTAAAATAAAACAGCCATTTAAATTTTTAATATTATTATGTCCTTGTATATTGTATTCAATTTATTCTTTACTAATCCAGTTTGCTTTTATGCATTTTACTACTCTCTTAAGCTTTAAAGCTATGAATCATTAACCAAATATTTTACTCTTTTTTTGCAAAAGGTTATATTCACCTTTTTTTCTTTTGCAACAAAAGTTTGAAATTACGTAGTTTTATAACAAAGTTCAAAAACACTTTGTATCTTTTCTATAATATTAGTACTATTTTCGAGGCATATATATACTACCGGGATTCGTATAAATAAATTTTTCGTGTTGTTGTATACTTAACTTTGACACATTTATTCAATGATTTTTTCCGTTGCAAATTTTTTTGTTAGCTTTGTTTTTTTCCTCTTCCCGCAAAATATCCAACTAAATCTCCGCCATTTTCTTTTAGGAAAATAAAAAAAGAAGGTCCGTGACATCTTCCCCAACACAAACGCAAAAGCTGTGGATATCGCCCAAGTCCAACAAAGAAAAAAAAAAGCAGATATGCGCGAGCACCACCAACAACATCTCCCCCTTCTCTTTCTTCCACCAACAAATGCAGCAGCACCATCCACAATTGTAAATAATAAAAATCGTAGAAGACCTTGTGAGCTTTTTGTTCCGCGTGTAAAAGAATCAAGACTTTGTACAATTTGTGGTTTTACATTAATTGATCACGACGTTGAACCTGTACATTATCATATTCCAACTACAACAGCTTCATCAACTGCAACTCCAATATTACATCCAAATAATTCAAATAATAATTCTGGTTTACAACATTCAAAATCTGCTGAAACTTCAAATAAAAATAATAATTATTTGATAGAAGACGAATATCAAAGTTTTTCAACTTCAAATTTGCAAATTCCAACTTGTTTAATTCATTCTTCTTCATCTATTTCTTCATCACCAATATACATGACTGCGTAAGCTTTTAAAAATGCTATTTTAACGTTCAAATTTGCAAAAACAATGTAATTTTTTAAAATTTTTTTTAAAAGCTTATTAAAGCAAAAATAAAAGATTTAAATTTAACTTAAAAAAATTTCACATTAACTTTAAAAATTCAGGCAAAAGTTGAAAAATTTGTTTTGATTTTCTTTTTTTGAAACAAAATTAAAAAATTACGAAATTATTTATCAAAACAAAATATTAATCAAGTTTGAAAAAAACCTTCGTAATTAAATTTTAGTTTAATAAAACTTTTGACATTTGTTTTACTATCTTTAAAAATTTTTTTTGGATAGTTTTTTGCTTCTTGTTTGTTTCCAACTTTTGTTTTTAATTTTTAAAAAATTTTGATAGTCTTTTGTTAAAATTTTTTGCTAAAATATTAAAGATGATATAAATATTTTTTCAGGCATAATAGTTTCCGATCCCTTGATACTCATTTAACTCCATCATTTAATTCTGCATTCAGTGAATATAAACGATCTCCATCTCGTGATTCCATTGCTATTTCAGATATATCAGCTTCACCAATTTCATTTAAATGTAAGTTAATTTTTGAACTTTTATAATCATCATTTTTTCTTTCATTTTTTTGTTGAAATTTTTCTTGCAAAAAGTTTCAAGTTTTGGAAACTTTTGCAATTGTAATTGAATTGTTAAAAAATGTGCAAACAATAATTTTTGTTGCAAAAAAAACTCTAATTTTAAAACAATACATTTTACAAATTTTTGTTGAAAAATACTTTGTTTTAAAAACGTGAAAAATATTTCTTTGGGATGATAAAGAAAAAGAGGATTTATGAAATCCAGTAGTCTTTCTTCCGTGTAAAAAAAAAGTCTCGGAAATTTTTTTTTGAAGTGGTTGTAAAAAGTACACTTGTTAGCACTTGACTGACACTGTTACCCCCTCTTTTTTTTCTTCTTCGAATGATTCAGGATTATTCAAGCAAGAAAAAGATGAGGGGAAAAAGAAGGGATCAAGTGGGGGCTTTAAAAAAATCATGAGAAAAAAAGAAAGTGGATTTTATGTTAAAACATTATTTTTTGATGATTAAAAGGTCAAATGGCAAAAAAAAAGATTTGGGGGAGGAAAAACTTAAAAGTGCAAATTCAAAATTCAATTTATTTGAAACTTCAAAACACCAGAGTTACGGTAGTTGCAAAAATTCAAATTTTAGAAAATTCGAAAAAATTTTTTTGAATTTGTTTTTGAAAATTATGAAAAAAACAAAATTTTGCAAATCTACAGTAGCAAAACATATTTTTGCTTTATCCACTTTTTTGCTTCAAATCTAGCTTCTATAATTAGAGATGTTTTTTTTGTTTCAAATTCATCCATCAAGCAAAAAATCCAAAATTGCAAAAAAAATCGGGGACATTTTTTATCCACCTTTAATTTTTTTTCTCCCCGAAAGCGATCTCCTTTGAGCCTTCAAAAAAGTTCAAACAAAAAAAAAATTCTCCGTTTTCAAAACACATTTTCCAATGAAAAATAAATTTTTTCAAATCACTTTCATTTTTCACAAATTCGTTTTCTCTAAAAATGAAGCGAATAATATTAAAAGAAAATATTCAATGGGAGCCTTCAATTATTTCAACAACATCAACTTCAAATAGATATATTTTAGCTCCATCATTTTCACATTATGATACCGTTTCAACACAACACCACCATCAACACCAACATCAACAAAATATTATTGTTGCACCAAATACATCATCATCTCTATCAAAAATAGATATTCGACATCCCCCAACAATTATTAAACCAAAACCAATGCCAAGGCCATATTTAAAGCAGGGCCAATTAAGTTTAGCTCCAACAATGGAAGATGAGCATGAAGATGATGAAGTAAGTTAGAACAATTTTTTTTTATAATTTAACCTGAAAATTAGATAAAAAAGAACAAAACCTTTTTCCCTGATTTTCAAGTTTAGTCATAAAAAAATTTGTATGTTTGTTTATTGTTACAATGCGTTATCACTGATAATAGTTTTTTTCTCCACATTTTTATTAAAACTCAAACAAAGCACTCCCTTTTTCAGTCAGAAATTCCGCAACGCTCTCCAGCAATGTTTAAACGGATTCGTCATAAACGAAAAGATAGATCTGCATCTGCACATGCAGCAGAAAGAAATTCAGCAAATTTATCATCTTTATCATTAAAGTTTGTTTTATTACACTCTCTTTTTAAAACTTTAATCCCCCTATATATTTAAGTCAAATGGATCAACAACAAAGCAATATTCGACATTCTGTTGCTGTTCCTGCACCTCCAACAAATCAAGAAGCAGTTGTTCGACCACAAAATTTTAAAGAAATTTTAAATCGTTTTCAGGTTTGTTTGTTTCTTGTTTGCTTCCTTTAAAAAAACGATTATTACTTATTTAACAAAAAATGAGTTGAATTATAACAAATTTTTTGTATAAAAAAAGGACACCAATATTTTGCGCAAATATGTTTGACAGTTTTTTTAGTATTCAATCAAAAAAAAGTTTGAGGAAGGAAAAAAATTCTCGATGTCTTTAAGGTTCTAGTTTTTATTTATTTGTTTGTTTATATTAAAGAAAGAAAAAATGCAACTTGTCATCAGTGATTTTTTTTTCCTGTCTTTATTGCTATTTTACCTAAAAATGGGGATAGATCAAAAAAATGTGACAGCTTTTAATTTAGCTATTTTTTGAAATGAATTGAAATAGAATTATTAAGTGCTTTTGTTGTAGATATCCAGTTTTGGATTTCAAAGAGAATAGATTTAAGAGCTTTATCAAAAATTGAATTTGTAATAAGAATTTTTGATAGAAAAATTTTAAATTTCCTAAAATTTGCCTAAAAAACAAAAATTGAACTTGTGAACCTTTCTTTCTTAATGTATGGCAAAACTAGGATATTTTTTTGCACAATTAAAAGTTTTCATAAAAAATTGTACTATTTGCTTGAAAAGTTTTCCCGCAGCATCAATGATCGCGCAAAGTTACTTCCATCAAAAAAAATTGAAGCTTAATTTTTTGCAAACAATTTGTTTGTTTTTTTGCTTCTTCTAACATTCATGCAAAAAGAAAGTTGTTAACAAATAAAACATCTTCAGCTGTAATAATAATTTGGTTGTTAATTGCTTATGATTCTGTAAAACAATCTTTTTGCAAATTTTTTAAAGTGCAATGACGACATTCTTTTCGACTTCAAAAAAATTTCTCACGTAAACCATATGTATTTTTATTCAAGTTTTAAAACAGCTGAACTTTCTTTTTTTTTTCAAAACTTCTAAACAATCCACTTGAAACTTAAAAAAGCGAAATGAATGAAAATAGATAAACTATTAAAAAACTTCTTTCAAAAAAACATTTCATTCATTCATTTACGTAAAACTTTTTTTAACATTTGTATTTTAAGTTTTAACACTTAAAAAAACTTAAATCCGCCCTTAATTATTTTTATCTTTTTTGCAGACCGCAACCGAAGGCAATAATCCAACCGCAGCAGCAACGACAACAACATTTCAACCACCCCCATTTCAACGACATCATTCTGTCCGACTTCCATCTGCTGCACAACAAAATCGTCGATTTACACTTGGTGGTGAAGCGCTACATATTGATACAAAAACTTTTTCAACTTTATCTGGACTTAATAAAAATCATCCAACTTCTTCATCATCCAATTCACCAATGACTACCACCGCCCAACATGGACAACTTCAACCTCCACCAATTGTAAAACTTCGAGCTTCAACTGTTCCAGTTAATTATCATCAACATCAGAATCAAACTATGTCACCATATTCTGATATTGATAATAGCACAGAATCAAAAACAATTTTACAAATTCCGTTGCGTGAAAAATCAAATCTTCAACGCAGAGAATCTGATGCATATCAAGCAGCAATAAAAGCTCGTCGAACTGGTTTAATTGGTTCTTTTATTGAAGGTGCAGCAAGTGCAAAAGAGAATAATCAACAATCAAGTGATGAAGATGATGACTTTCAACAACAACATTTAAGACGTCAATATCATCAACATCAAAATCAATCACAACCAAGAAGATCCTCCCCCGATGAGGATATTAATATTAATAAATTTCGAACTTCAAAAGTTAATACTCCAACGGTAACTGTAACAACCCAGGAAGTTTCAACAGTACCCCCGCCACCAATTAAAAAGAGGCAATCAAAAATGTCGTCTAAAACTGCTACAATTCCAATTGATGGACAATTTCAAGCTAAAGAGGCTGTTTTAACTGTAACAAAACCTAAACCCCCTAATGTAAGTTGTTAAAGCTTCCCATTAGTTATTATTAAAAAATTGTTTCATCGCCGCAATAACTTCAAAAAACATATGATTAAAAGCCTCTGTTTAAAAACTTGTTTATTGATTTAAAAAGAAAACTATTTTTCTAGCGTTCAAATACAATGTCAGCCGCAGCAAATGAAATTCATCGAAAGCTTTCAACTCATTCACAACATTCAAGTCACTCAAATGCTTCATCAATCAAAAATATTGATGAAAATAGCAATGAAAAAGTATAAACTTTAAAAAAACTGATGATTGAATTACAAAACTTTATTTTTAGAATAAAAATCAATCATTAATTTTACAAGGCAACAATGAATCACGTGCTCCAACAGCTGAATATCTCAGTGGTACGGGTTATTTTGGTGATAAGACAAAAAATCCGCTTATCAATTATTGCATCATTTTTATCACTGAAAAATTACCAGTGAGAAAAATGATGCAATAATTGAAAAGCGAATATTAGCACTAATCTTCAAAGCTTTGATAAAAATTTTTCTAACTTTAGGTGGTTCAGATTCAGGATATCCACGAGGTCGTTGGTCACATTCTGCAGAAACTTCTTCACTTGAATCTCCACGTTCCCCATCCCAACTTTTACGTTCCCCAAATCCACATCGAATTAAAGCTGCCGAAGATTTATATACACAGATGACAGTCCAACATACAACAACCCTTGCATTTTTGGTTGATAATTTTAGTGATATTGCAAGATTGCATGGAGAATTTAGTGAATTTGGAAGGGATTTATTTGATGAGTCAGTTATATTTCAAAGGATGATAAAATATATTGAAAGTAATTTTAGAGTTTCTGTTGATACATTAGTTTTTAAATCAAGTTCGCCATTAATGACAAAAGAAAAGCTGGTATTGTTTGATGCAATTTTTGTTGCACCAAATTATGTTGAACATAAGGTTACTGTAATGGTAAGGGACTATAAAAGAAAATTATGGCTATAATATAAAAACTTTTAGCTTGCTCCAACATGCCAATATGCACCTTTGATGGGCCGAAATGCTGAACGTTCAGGATTTGGTCCACAAGTTTTAGCAGAAATTGAAGAACCAGAATTATCACTTCGAAATTTACTTGATCAAGCTGGAATTGAGCCATCACAACGTTCATCAATTTATCGTTTGGTTATTATGCCACCACTAAGTTTATGCTCATTTCATAGTTTAGCTGCACATAATATGCATAAAGCAATGAATGTCCAAAGATATGAACATCATGTTTGCTTTATAATGCTTCAGCTACTTTGTGCTTTAAAAGTTTTACAATCTGATGGAGTTGAACATTTATCAAATAATTTTAAAGAATTTTTATTAACTTATCGGGCAATTGATTTAAAGACATCATTGGAGGATTTACATCATTTACCTAAATTGCTATTACTTCGGGTAAGCATTTTTTAATCCAAATACGAATCTTAACTTTAAAGCTTTTTTATTCATAGATTTCGTTTATACTCAGAACTAAAAAAGCAAACTTGGA
This sequence comes from Panagrolaimus sp. PS1159, assembly GCA_963922195.1. Classification (NCBI taxonomy): domain Eukaryota; kingdom Metazoa; phylum Nematoda; class Chromadorea; order Rhabditida; family Panagrolaimidae; genus Panagrolaimus; species Panagrolaimus sp. PS1159. The sequence continues at coordinate 1,334,244 of CAWUHW010000024.1, forward strand.
ATTCTTTTATAATACAATAAATAATTCATAGTACAGTATCCCTAAATCAAATATAAAAATTATTTTCTAGGAAACAATGGAAGAAGAATATGATGACTTTAATGCTCCACTTTCTTCAACAGCTGACATTCAAAGAGTTGGTGTTTGCCGATATGCATTACGAGCACTTTGTACTTTACTAAATCATAAAATGAATAATATTGTTCCACCAATTCTTGAAAGAACAGAATTTTCTCGATCTTTAAGACGTTGCGCAGAACTCCTACACATGGATAAATCTTCATCTTTAACAGAAGCAAAAAATCTTTTAGAATTTACATTCTTTTGTGGACGTGTTACATTTGAAAGTGAATTAGATGCAAAATTATGGCTTGATGAACGTAGAGCACATGAAGTTAATCGAGTGGTAAACAAAAAAAATTTAAACTATGCAATGCTAAAGCAATGTTTTTATAGGTTCGATTATTGGCTGATAAAGCAGAATCTTTATCAGAACCCCGTGAAAGGATGTATGTTCAATTTCTTCTTTCGGTAACTCCTCGAACACTTTTTCAAACATATCGACAATTTAATCAATGTTAAAAAAACTTATATAATCTAATCGATAAAAAAACATATCTAATAATATTTTTCTAGTCTTTTTTGTAAATCTGGGTTATACTTATTTTGGATAAAATTAACTAATAAAAAACTATTTTAAAAAAGACTTTTCTTTGATAAAGACCACATGTTGCTTGACCTCCCCTTAAAGATCAGTAACCTTTCCCCCCACATAAAAGTTGCACAGAAAAATCTATTTATTGATATATAAATAATGATATCATTTTTACCTTATAAATCAAAATTTAAACACAAGCTGCACCAGAAATAATTTCAATAAGTTCACGAGTAATAACGGCTTGACGAGTTCGATTAAATTGAAGGGTAAGCTTATCAATCATTTCACCAGCATTTTTACTTGCACCATCCATTGCAGTCATACGTGAAGACTGTTCACTTGTTGCACTTTCTTTCATTGCATAATAGATAAGTTGAGCAAGAGAATATTCTGTATAACTTTGAAGAACATCATCATCTACAGAATCATAAAGAAGAAGCTTATCATTTGATTTAACATGTTCCAAAGACATTACAGGTAACTTTGATGTAGCGTATGAAACAACAGTTTTAAATTTATTGAAAATGATGTGTCCCTAGAAAAGTGATAATGTAAGTAGTCAGAGTTACAGGCAGCAGAACTTACTTCATCAAATTCATAACCACAACTTAAGATTTCATTTGCTGCAATTGATGCATCTTCAAATGTTGGAGGTTGACGACCAATATCATTTCCAGTAAAAAGTAAATGTTGTGGATAAAGACGTTGCATAACTGCTTTTGATTTATCTCCAATACAAACAATCTTATATTCAACACCAGCAGGACATTCAACGAGAAGTCTCTTAGCTTCCTAAAATGGAAAGAATATAAGAGAGTCGAATCAGTAAAAGAACAAACTTTAGCAATTGAAGAATGAACACCACCACATAAACCACGATCACTTGTCATCAAAACTAGCAAACGTTTCTTTGAAGCTTCTTTTGTAACAGCAGCACCAGTTTCAGCGTCAGTTGAAGCACCAGCAATATTATCATAAAAAGTTTGAGCTCCAACTCCATATGCTCGTGCACTTTTTAAATCACGTTCAGCTTTTGCATATTTTGCTGCAGCAACCATTTTCATAGATTTTGTAATCTTTTGAATATTTTTAACAGATTTAAGACGAATTGAAATATCTTTTAAAGTTGCCATACCACGTTGCTGTTCAAAGACTGCATTGGCAGCAACAAAAGTTCCCCAGTTAACGCTTTTAGAGAACATGATTTAAAGCTAAAATAATAGATAAACAGTAAAAATGTTGTTATATAATTAAATTAAAGATGATGTAAAAAAAGATGAAGAAAAATGCGTTCAATATTTTAAAAAAACTTTACAAAAAATTTTTTCAAGCCTAAGATTTTATCGCGTCGAGAATTGTTTTAAAGAAAATTTTGCAATAAAAAAATTTCAAAAATTTGCTGCATTTTTTTAAATTTTATACCACAATTAAAATTTTCTTATGTTTTATGTTGTTTAAATACTGCTGATCGTCATCGTGTAAAAATTTGGTACATTTGCATGGATTAGCGTTTTTGAATTTTAAAAAAGAGTTTATTAAATCAAAAAATGTAAAAAAGAAGCAAAAACAGCAAATTTGGGATTAAATAATTTGGCGGAGCAAAAGCTGTTGTTGTTTTTGGAAGTGAAAAAATGGTTGCAACATCTGCAAATCTAGCTTGGGCGTTGCCAATGATGATGTTGGAAGTTGTCGTTGTATTTGTTGACAATGTCATTACTACCAATTCAACTGGTGTTATTGTTGTACTATTTGTTGAGGAGGATATTGTAGTAGAAGTTAAAACGCTTTCACTGTTAACATTTCTTTGATAAATTTCAACATTTCTTGGTGGTCGAAATATTGCAGAATCATTTTAGTAATCGCCCATAAATCTTCAATTGTTGAATTCGTTTTTTCGCTCCAAAATGATACTGTATAATTATTATTAAAAATACTGTAATGAACTTGTTAAATAAACAGAAATTTTACAAAAACACCAAAATTTAATATTTTAAATTTTAAAACTACCAAAATTTCAATTTTGTTTATTTTACTTCTTTCCATTTTGTTACCAAAAGCTTAATTATTTATTTTCATTGTTCTACATTAGCAGAAATATCATTTCAAAATAACAAAATTGTGGTCAGCAAAGAAAGTTCAAAAACAGAAAAAACATTACAAAAAACCACAAAAAAAAAATAAATAACTCAAAATTTCAAAAAAACGTATACTTCGAATTAAACTTTAATAATATTTGCCAACTGTGGAACCAAAGTATCAGTATCTTAAAATTATAAAAACATCAATCCATATTTTTTCGAGCTTGATTAAAAATTTGCCGAAATTGTAATCTACTATAGAAATTTCTCGTTCATAACCATCTTCTTTTACAGTCCCCCATAGCCTTCTTCCCCAAAGACAACAAATAAAATGATAACAATAAAAATTTATTAAAAAATCAGAAAAGGATAAGAAAATTTACAACAAAACAAAAAAAGAGAATAATAATAAAGAATGTTAAGTTGTGGAACATAAGAAACCAAGTTATGGAGATTCAGCTTGAGAAACATTAACATGAGCGTGAGTTTTCTTTGGAAGAAGAACTGCATGAATGTTAGGGATAACACCACCTTGAGAGATTGTAACTCCTAAAAAATAACATATAGTACATACAAAGGAAATAAATATATATAAACATACCAGAAAGAAGCTTATTCAATTCTTCATCATTTCGGATAGCAAGTTGAAGATGACGAGGAGTGATTCGAGTCTTCTTATTATCACGAGCAGCATTTCCAGCCAATTCAAGAATTTCAGCAGTTAAATATTCCAATACTGCAGCAAGATAGACAGGAGCTCCACCACGAACTTGTTTTGCATAATTTCCTTTTTTGAGGAAACGATGAATGCGGCTTACAGGAAATTGAATGCCAGCTTTAAATGAACGACTGTTTGAACCTTTCTTATTACCAGCAGTTTTCTTTCCAACTTCAGACATTTTTGAGAGAAGTTTTTAGCGAAGAGAGGGAAGATAAAGTACAGCAACGCCTAAAAAAGAAGTAAATTAAGTGTTGCGGAATAGAGAGAAATTAAAAATATGAAGACACGATCACGAAAATATAAAAAAAAATTTTATCAGAGCAGAGATACAAAAAAATTCGAACAGCAGCAGCAAAATTTGCAATGAATGGCGGAAATTTATTCGAAAGAAAAAATCGACGCTCATCGAACAAAAAAATTGGCGGTTCCTTGATTTTCAGGGAACTTTTGCCAAAGATTTGAACATTTTCGCGCGTCTTTTTTTGGTTGCGCTGAAAAGTATAAAAAGGAAAAACGTCGCTCCTTTTTTGCCACTTTTATTTTTTTCTTCTGCGGGTTTTTGTTCACAATTTTTTTGCTCTTGCTTAACAGCAAATATGCCAGTCGCTTCATCAACATTTTTTACCTGAAGCAACAACGGAAAAGTTGTGATTGTTGATTTTTTTATCCAAGTTTTTGTTTTGTTTATAAATGTATCTTCCGTTTTTGTTTACCACCCTTTTAAGAGGTAAAATTCTTTCATCCTTTGTTGTTTAATTTATTTATGACATGCAACTAAACTTTTTAAACAAAAACAACGTGGAAGAAGTGATGATAGCATATTTTTGTACTTTTTTTTAAATCCAAATTTCGCGGTTTCTCACTTTTTTGTCAAGTGAATCCTTGTTTTTTTTTATTATGCTTCTCTTTTTCCTCATTGTTTCACCCCTATTTTTGCTGTTTTTTTGTCACTGTTGTGCCACTTAACTCTTTTTGCTTTGCGTTGTGTATGTTACCGTGTCTTTTTTTGTACATTTTCTTTGTGTATATTTCTCTTTTTCAGCTTCACTTATCGCTAATCAACTCAACATTATGGTTCGTACAAAGATACCTGAAAAGAAATCTGCATCTCAAAAAGCTGCTCGTCCTGCAGATGGAAAGAAAGGCCGCAAGAAGGCAAGAAAGGAAACTTATGGTGTTTATATTTATCGTGTCCTTAAACAAGTTCACCCTGATACTGGTATCTCTTCCAAAGCAATGTCAATCATGAATTCCTTCGTCAATGATGTCTTTGAAAGAATTGCAAGTGAAGCTGCTCGACTTGCTCAATATAATAAGCGATCAACCATCTCATCTCGGGAAATTCAAACATCTGTTCGTCTTATCCTTCCTGGTGAACTTGCCAAGCATGCTGTTTCTGAAGGCACCAAGGCAGTCACCAAATATACTTCCAATGTTGCTGCTTCTTAAACTAATTTTCTTTTTTACTGTGTTATTCTTTAATTTTTTTTTCTTGTACCAATATTTCACAATAAATTTTTTGTTCATTCAACTTTGTTTTTTGGGGGATTTGAATATTTTGGGGTTAGTGATGAATCACTGATGATTTTAATTTGACATAAATGTAACAAAAATAACGTTCAGTTTGTCGTTAAGCCATAATTAAAAAAGTTCATTAAAATATTCGACAACGATAAAAAACTTCAAAAATACATAACAAAAAAGTAATGAATTCAAAATACGTCTTTTTTACATTTTACAAATATTTGCCAATTCTGGAACCAAGATATCAATATCTTTAATTGATAAAAATGATAAATCCATACTCTTTCGAGCTCCATTAAAACTCAATTTACATGGTTCAGCAGATTTAACTGTTTTAATCCATTCTTTTGGAATTTCATCAACTCCAAATCTTGCACCAATCAATGCTCCAACAATACATCCATTTGTATCTGTATCTCCGCCACGTGCAATTGCATCTTCTAAACCAGATGCAAAAGATTTTGCATAAAGAAGTTGATAAAATGCACTTTGAAATGCAATCTAAAAAATATGTGGTAACTTTTATATACAAAAAAAGAATAAAATTTACTCCAAGATAACCTTGTTGATGTCCATCTCCATTGATTACGGTAAAAGGCTTCGAAAAATCTTCTTGAAAAAGTTTGACAGGAATGTCATGAGTTTTTGCATTTTTTAAATATTCACGAACCATTAAAGTTTCAGCTGATGCCAATGCTTCTTCATAAGCTTCCTATAATATCTAGTTACGGTAACTATAATCACTAATAACAAAAAAAACTTACAGTATTACTTTTTCCTTTTAATAATGCTGCCAGTGCAACACAATAAGTTGCAACTGCATCACCAACAATTGGATTTGCATGTGTAAGACTTGAATCAGATTTTGCAAGTTCACGAAGACTAAAATTAAAAAGAATAAGATAAAAAAGTTCAATAAAAGCTTACTCTTTAACATCCAAATTTCGAAATGCTATTGCTAAAGGTGAAATTCTCATTAGCGCTCCATTGCTTAAACTTTTATTATTGAATGAAAGAACATTATTTTGAATTTTTTCATAAACTTGTTTCTTTTGTTCTTCACTAATTTCTTCGCGCCAACTTGGTGTTATTTTTAAATCTAAAATTAAAGCTGTAAAAAATGTTATATTAAAGGATAAAAAACCTGATTGATAGAAAATATCAGTTTTTAAAGCTTGTTGAGTTGTTATACCAGAATCAGAAGGTTGTGTGGCGCAAAGCCAATACGAATACGCACATGCAACATCAATTTTATCAAATTTTTTCTTTGCAATTATAGATCGTGCAAGAGACAGTGCCATTTCGGTGTCATCAGTGAACTAAAAATGGGAAAATATATTATAACACATTTGATATAATAAATTTGGATATCGTAAATTCTACAGTTATCAACCATATAAAAAGTTCTTACCTGTCCAGCTTTGATTGATCGCTCTTCACATCCAATCATTGGCAAAATTGTATCTTTTTCTTTTCTTCCAGCTTTTGCTCGAATTGCAGAAATTCTTGCAATAGTTTTTTCAACATTCATAAATTCACATGTTACGCCCAATGCATCACCAATTACTTGTCCATAAAATGCACCCCATATTCTTTTCATTTCTTCTTCATTTGGCATTTTTAGATAATTGTTGTCTAAAAAATAAAAAGATTTAAAAACGGATAAAAGAAAAAAAAACTACAGTAATCTTTGTAAATGCAACAAGTCGGAAATTGAATTTGTTGAAATAAAATGCATAAAAAAAGAACTTTCATTTTTTAAATTTATCAATAAAAAAGTCAGAATTAAACGTGGCTAATTTCATGTTTATCAGTAAAACACATTTGGAAAAAAAGTTAAAGTGAAAAGTAAAAAAAGAGGTTGAAGTTTGATTTTAAAAAAATTAAAAAACGTTTTAAATTTAATGCTTATAAGCACCTTATCTTGGCAAAGTGAGAGTTAATGACAACAAAAATAACAAATTTGAAAAAAAAAACAAATTTGAGAAAAAAGAACAAAAAGGTAATGAATAAAGATATCTATAAACATGTTTTAAAAGAAGTTAAATTTGCAATTAAATTTAAACATCTTTAGATTTACGTTTGTAATTAAAAGTAAAATATCACTTATTTTGGAAGCCTTTCAAAAAGAAAAATCTATAACACTTTTTTTCAGAAAATAGATTTTATTAAAATAAATTAAGCAAAAAATGTAATAATCATTTGTTTAACAGTTGTGATAAATATTTTTAAGTCTTTAAAGACAAATTAAAAGTCAAATTTTGTAAAAATGGAGTTTAAATTTTAATGAAAGCAGCAGTTTCAAAAAACAAAAACAAAACCAACATATAATTTTATTGTTCCAAATTTCATAAACAAAAAAAGTAACCAAAACAAAAAATAAAAAAGGAAAAAAACGTTAAAAAGGGAGTGGACAAAAAAAAAGAAAATGACACAAACAAACAATATGTGATGAAATATCAAATGTTGTGATTCATTTTCGGTGTTATTTGCACAAAAGCAATACTTTTTGATTAAAAAATTGAATTTATATTATTGGATATCCAGAACTTTGAGACACTGGAAAAAATACTAAAATTATTGACGTTTGCCAAAAAAAGTTTGTGTTTCATATTTAAAAATAAAATATTAAATTGAGCATGCGCCATTTACAGAACCATCACCACATTTCTTTAACAAAAGATGCCAGACTAAATATTTTTTAAAAACTGTTTATTCAAAGAAGATTTTTGTTAATTTTCTAGAAAATTTTTAAAACATTCAAAGACATCTGTATCCAAACAAAAGTTCTTTTGTCTTTTGAAAATGATTTTTGGCTACAAAAATTCATTGATGGAGAAAAAAGAAAAAAATGTTTCATTGAAGAACATTTTTTCTCGCATTATTTTCTGTTTGAATTTTTACAAATTTTTACAGTGGTTAAAATGTATTTTTTTATCAGAATTATTTTTTGACATTGGAATCATTTTATTTAAAGATTTTAAATCAATTTAAATAACTAGTTTCTAGATTAATTCTAACTGTTTATTAAAAAACAACAAACGAATCCCATTTCTTTATAGTTTAACTTTTTTTTGTTATTATTATTATAAAACAAAGTTGTTAATAATAAACAACTTATTGTTAAAAAATGTAATACAAAAATCTCTAATTATAATTCTAAAATGTTTCAAAAAAGATTTGTAGACTGGCAATATTTGTAAAAAAGAATTTTTACAAATATTTTAAAAAAGTCTGCCGATTTTCAATTTTACTTTTTTTAAACCATTCGAGTTGCTTCATTTAAAACTTGATCAATGAAATTGATTCGATGAGCTGTTCGAAGTTCACTTTCAAGGTATTCTGCTGGATTGGATTTATTTTCTTCTTGTCTAAGAATTTGGCTGAAAAAACAGAAAAAGTTTAAATGCAAGTTTTTTACTGAAATCAAATTTGATAGTTTTCGACAGAAAATTTTGATTTTTAGAGAAACATTTGTTGGATAGAAAAATTTAAAAATTGTTTTGTTTCGAAATAAAAATTTTCAAGTTACTCTCAATTGAATTAAATGGTTTGAAGAGAAAATTTTCAAAAAATATCTCACCCACTTGTAGAAATAAATTACATGTATCGAAGTCGGGGAAAATGAGAGTAAGTATATAAAGAATATTTTGGCTTATAATATTCAGGGCTAATTGCATATCTTATTCTGAATATTAATCCTCGTATCTTGAATATACACATTTAATAAAAGCTTACCGTTCTCTTGTCATTGCTGTTTGTCGAGCCATATTTAAATTTCGTTCAATTTCAGAGAGTTTTTGATTCATTGAAGTTGCATTGGTTATTATCTAAAAGTTTTAAATAAAAGTTTTGTATAAAAACATTTTTTAAGGGGTTCGAAAAAACTAATTTGTTTGAAAAATCAATAAAATACATACTTCTCTTTTTGAAGGCATTGGAGGAGATTCTTTTTTGAAGTAATAAGGTGGTGGAGCTTCTACAGTAATAGAAGAATATGAAGGCTTATTTGAAGAAAAATTTCTTTTTGCTAAACGTAATTTTGTCTTTAATGCCGATGGCATATCATAATTTGGTTTTGGTTTATACATTTCAGCAGCAGCAGCAAAATCGGCAATAAAAAATATTGAATAAAAATTGAATGAGCTAACTTTTTTTTTCAAGTTCAAGCAGCCTTTGACCTCAAAGCAAAAAAAGAAAAAAAGCAGTTGTTTGAAAAGTGTTGAAAACTTATCCCCCTTTTTTTGCGATCGATGTCAGTCGTATCTTAAATTTTTTTAAATCTTTAAATACTTTTTTGAAAAAAATGAACATATGCTTTTTTTCTTGTAAATGGATTTTTAGATTTCAATAAACAAAGATTGAAAAAAGTTTGCAACCCTTAAAATTAAAACATAAAAAATCCAAAAAAGCGATGTTAATGAAATTATATCACAAAAGTACTGATGATATCGTTAAACAGAACGTCCGAAATTTACTGATAAGAAAAAAAAGCTTTACAGTTATTTTTTATGTGGAAGTTAAAAAATATTTTTCTTACATAATTTTTTTTATCAATTACAAACTTTGCTGAATCATAATTAAAATTTCGTCAAAAAAAGTTATTCAACGTGTATTATAAAGAATATAAAAGTGGTACTTAAAATTTTGTTAAAAAAATCATTGATTCAAAACTTTCAAAATTCTTCAAAAAATGGGTAATACTATTTGTAATTCATTCAATAACTTTTTTGTTAAAAAAGTAAAGGTTTGTATGGTCGGTGTGGATGCCGCTGGAAAAACAACTATTTTATATAGATTAAAGCAGTATGAAGTAGTAACAACCATTCCAACGACTGGTAACTTTTAAATTTAATCCAGAGATGTAAACTGCGGCCGGCCGCAATATTTTAACAGAAAAAAACAGCAAAGGGATTTAAGGAAAAAAAAAACGGAGAAAAATTAGTTAAAATTTCCTAAATAAATTACTATAACTATAGAAAAATCCTATATTTCTAATGTCAGAAAAAAAATTTTAGTGTAGAAAAAATTTTTTGATTTAACGAGGCCGGCCGCGATTTTTCGGGGCCGACATTTTTGGCTGCTTTTTACACCTCTGATTTAATCATTTATCAATGTTTTTTTTATTTTTGTTTTTAAGGTTTTAATTGTGAATTCATTGAATACGAAAATATTTTGTTTACAATATTTGATTTTGGAAATCATGGACGTACTGATCGTCCGTTTTTTGGAGATTATTATTATGAAGGATCACAAGCTTTAATTTTTGTGGTTGATAGTTCAGATCATGAACGGATGAATGAAGCTGCTGAATTTTTACATGATTATTTAAAGGAAGGCAATACTTTACTGGTTTTTGCAAATAAACAAGATAAATCAAATGCAATGAATGTTGAAGAAATAAAAGAAAAACTGAATTTAAAAGAAGTGAAAACTCAAAATTGGCATATTCAAGGATGTTCTGCAATATCCGGAGATGGGATTTATGAGGGATTGGATTGGCTTGTCCAACAAATAAATGAAAAGTAATTGTATTGAAAAAGAGCTCATGAAATTATATCACAAAATTTTTTTACTATCATTCTCAATAAACATTCTTTGTAAAAAATGAGAAAAAATTGCTTTTGAAAATTAAATCACAAACATGACAACAAAAATAATAAAATTAAATAACATTTGAAGAATGCTTTTAAAAACAATATACAAAAAAACGATTACAAAATTTGACTATGAACACTAAAAATTGCTTGCTTTTTTCTTGCTTTTTCTAAAAATGATAATCAAATATAATCGGTATAGTTTAATACAAAAAACAGTAATAATAGTTTCAGAAATTTCAAAAAAATTTAAAAAATATAAACCATAATATATTTGAAAAGATGGAATTGAAACACTAAAACATATAAAAAAGTCACAAAAATTTTTGGACAAGCAAAAATAATAAAAATTCCAAATAAAATATGTCATTTGAAGAAGGGTTTTATTAATTTTAAATGTCTGTGCTGGAAGTTGCTGATTTATGGCATATAAATTTTTAAATTTAATGTTGAAATCATTAGAGAAATTGTAATTAAAATACTGCAAACAAAGAATAAAATAATAAAAATTGGTGAAGAGAAGCCGCTTTGAGCTCCTTGAAAGATTAAAACTTTTTTGAAATTTTTGTAAAAATCTAATCTTTTAAAATTTGTTTCAAGAAGATTTTTTGTTTTTTCAGCAGAAACTTCAATCCATAAATTTAAAGGTTTAATAGAAAGTATAAAAATTAGAGAGATAAATTCTAAAAACATAAATAAAAGATGCAGAAACAAAAAATAATATGGAATTTTTGATTGACGGTTGTTTATCAAAAGTTGGAATATCTCTTAATACAAAAAATCTAGTAAGCAACATTGAAATAATTGAACAAAACATTCCAGCAACAGCAAAAATTAAAGTTCTATAACTTTATATAACTTTGGATGAAAGATCAAAGGTGAATAAAAAGAAACACAAAATCGTAACAAAAATGCGAAAATTGTGTGACTAAATAAATAAATTTTTAAATTTTTCATAAATTTTGGTGTTTCTTTTATAATTGCAATTATCAAAAATAATATTAACAACGCCGTAAAAATAAATGTTACGCTTAAAATTATTACATAAATTTTAACAAAGGTTTCATCATAAATTTCTTCAGCTTTAAACATTGCTTTTAAAAATAGAGAAAAAGAGTTAAATGAAATATTAAAATAATTTTTAAAAACAAATTCTAAGAATAATTTTTGAAAATCTAAAAAAATTCCGTCTGCAATATTTCGTAACATAGCAGCAGCTGTTGTCTTTTATAAAAATTGAGACAGGAAATAAAAAGGTTGAAACTGATTTAATATATTTTTTATGTCGTAAATGGTGTTTTTTAAAAGAAGTGTCCCATAGAATATTTTTTAAGCAGTAAATTCTCAAAGTTTTATTAAAATTGCGTGTAAGGTTGTAGATAATATTTAAACTTATCTATATTAAAGAAACCTATTAAACTTGATTGAAATAAAAGTTTCATTGACAGTTCAAAGTATGTATGATGATTCATGGCAAACAACTGAAGTACAAATTGTATTAATGGAATATGCTAATAATAATAAAAGAAAGAATAACTCCGTTATGATAATTATTCTTTTTCAAAAGTTAGCAAATTTGAATTGACACAAAATTAAAGAATAGAAATAAAACAACAAATGTCAAATTTTAAACAGTTTTATTTCTATTTCTGTTTTTTATCAAATTTTTTAAATTTGATAAAAAACAGAAGCTTCTTATCAAATTTAAAAATTTTACAAACTTTCAGTTACACAAAATTTGTGAACAATATAAAGATAAAAAAAGTAAATTTTTTTCATATTCAAAGTACTGTAGAAATCAGCGTTATCAAACATTTTTTTTGGTGGGAAAAATTCTAAAAAGTCAAACTATAAAAATTTATCGCACATCTTTTCACCAGGGATTGAAAATGAGGCCGGCCGGCCTGGGCCGGCCGGGCCGCGTTAAGAAGCCCGCGGGCCGGCCCGGCATATTTTTCAAATTTTGTTTTTTGGTAGTTTTTATGTTTGTGGTGTGCGCAGTACGCACTTTTTCTTTTCTCATCACTATGAATCATTGTTATATTAATTCATATTGATGAGAAAAGATGCAAAAAACTATTTTTTGCAAGCTGCAGGTTTCGAAAAATATTCTAAAAAACTTTTAAAAAAACTTGAAATATTTTAGGGCCGGCCCGGCCGGGCCGAGAAAATTCCGACGACGGGCCGGGCCGGCCGTCAATTTTTAGGCCCCGGGCCGGGCCGGCCGACTTTTTCGGCCCGATTTTCAATCCCTGCTTTTCACAAGAAAACGAGAAAAAGGATTAATTAATTTATTTTTTTTTGATATAAATGAAATATTTTGAATTCTTTTGGTTTCTCAAGCTTAAAATAACACATTAAATGCTCAAAAAACAGAAGCTTCTTATCAAATGAAAACAGGGAGTAGTCTCTCAAAATTTTTTTGCTTTTTTAACTTTTGGTCTTTTTTTAATGAGAGAGAGCTACGGCGGTGGCGGCTACAAAAATTCAAAGACTTTTTTGAATATTGTTTGAAGGCTTTTAAAATAATGAAATATTTGATTTTAATCATATATTTTGTTTGCGGTAATTTTTATGCCGAAGGAAAAAATGCCAATCTGTCAAAGGCAAATTGCTCGGATGGTTATATCTATTTTGAAGGCAGACATTTTTGCTACGGTCGAGGCCCTGAAATTAGATTAACTTGGAGTACATGGTCGACGGCTGAACAATATTGTGAAAAGCATGGTGGTCATTTACCTTCCATTCATAGCATCGAAGAAAATGAATTTATTGTTTGTAAGTCATAAACTTTTATTACACCAAAATATAATATTATTATTATTCAGCTATTAGTATTTCCTTAAACTCTAATATGAATTTGATCAACGAGCCAGTTTAATCAAAGATATGAGACCGAAAACGAATTTGTTAAAGTATTATGTCCCAATGGCTATCCAAAAAATTATAATCTCTTTGGAATTCCGCCGACAACAAACAGCAGCATCAAACATCAAAGGAGTTCCTGTGATCTTTAATTTGAGATTATAACTTTTTGAATAGTCATTGGCCGCTAAAACTTTTACAAATTCGTTTTTAGTCCCATATCTTTGATTTAAACCTATTTTGAAGTCAAAAATCGAAATTCACTTCGCGTACTTCCCTTGTTATAAATATTTTTTTCGAAAGTAGAAAAAGTTTCAACTGTAGTTTCTGCCATTTTAAAAGAAAGGATATTGAAAGTAACCTATTTTCTTTGGAAGCAAAATTTAAAAATTGAAGCAAATAGTTTTCAAACCTTTGCTTTAAAAGTCCGAGAATTACGGTCAAGAAAGTAAAACTTGGAATTGGAGAAAATCTTAAATTTGTTCAATAATGAAAAACCCAAAATTTAAATAATCAAAGTTTTTATTACAAAATACAAAAAACAGGCAAGGTTTCATAAAACAATTCAGAGTAACAAACAATAACAATGATAAACTTGAAAGATTTAAACTGTAGATTTAACATCTGATAAAACTTTTGACGATGATGCAACTCTTAAAAGTTCTTGTTCCAATGGCTTTATTAGAAGAGCTTCAATACGAGCTTGACGTCTTAATTCATCTGCTTGAACTTGGGAAGAGGTTCGACGACGAGCATATGGATGTAACCGAGGTAAAGCTTCTAAAAAATAATTTTAAGGATACAGTATACTTTTAACAAAAAAAACATACTTGGATAAATACGAAAACCATTTGCATGCTTTTCTCTTTCATATTCAACTGCTTCATCCAGTGCTTCTTGTAAAAATCCAACAGTTTCTGGCGATAAATCTGAAGTCTTTTTATATTTTTTTGCATCCATTAATTCTTTATGATAATCATCAACATCTCCAGCAATTTCATAACCATCTGGATCTTCATTATACATTGTTTTATAAAGCAGCATATCTTGTTTTTCATGTCGAAAATCAAGTTCTTCAATCATATGTTTGTAAACTAAAAAGTTTAACACTTAAAAGACAAATTTAGATGTATAAACTTACGATAAAAAGTATCCTTTCTTGGAAAGATTCGAACAAAATTTCCTTTTCTGAATTTTTCAAGATTTATACGATTTGAATATATTTTTACTCGGGCTGCAGGATTATATGGTTTACGATGTTCAAAGCTATTTGATTTTCGGAAAGGTGCTTTGCTTCTTTTTGTAAACATTACGGGTGAAGAACTTCTTGAAGCAGCTACAGATGATGCAGACGCAGATGAAACGGCGTCATTATTATCATTGTTTTCCATAACATTTTCTTCATCACCTGCAACAATATTATCTCCATTTTTATCTAACAAAATTGGAACCATTGCAAGATTGAGTGTATCACAAAGTACACGAGTTTTTAGGATTGAATCTAATGGAGCATCACTAAAAAATATACTGTATAAATACATTGTACTTTAATAAAAAACATACCATGCTAAACTTGGTGAAAGATTAACTTCAAGAAGCCATGGCTTTAAATCATTATCAATAAGAATATCAAAACCAAAAAGTTCAAAGCAAACATTTGGTCCAAGACCTGTTGACCGAATTGCAGAAGATACTTGAGCTTGTATTGAAAGAAGAGTTTTAATAACAATATCTTCCATTCGAACCATAAGAAGTTTTGTATCAATCCCTTCTTTTGCCAAATGTCGGAGCAATGCCGAAACAGTCCATTTATGTCCAATATCTTCCTGAGTGGGATCATTATTTCTAAAAAAGTGTACAGTAAATCGTAAGTCTATAGTCAGCTAAAAGCTTACTTGATAAAATTCTCACTAAATTTATTCAATGAATAATTTGTTAAATGTTTAAAAGTTTCTGTAAATCCGTCATCATCATCATATTCATCAACGGCAAATCTTGCAAGTCCATCATTAAACATATAAACGATTAAAGGTTGAAATGATATAACTGTAACATAAAGACGTAAATCAAATTTCCGACCATTTACAAGATATGGATTTGAAATATATTCAGAAAGAACAATACGAGATTTTTCATGTGCATCAATTGTATCAACTTGTTTAAGATCCGTGATTATTTGAATGCCACGACCACGTCTACAAAGTTTAGCATTGCTTTTAGAGGAAAATTGTAAGGTACAATGGGTGACAAAAGTTTCATTCCGTTTTTTCCATGTTTTTTCATGTTTTTCCATGTGGCATCATGGAACCTTTTGCCAAACATTATTGGGTTAAAAATTTTTAGAAATATAAAAAACTTTTCGATTTTATGAAAAAAATTATTATTAAAAATTTTTAACCCAACAATATTTGGCAAAAGGTTCCATGATGCCACATGGAAAAACATGGAAGAATCATGGAAAAAACGGAATGAAACTTTTGTCACCCATTGTATAAACTTACGAAGCACTTGCAGGTTTTGAGATCAATGGAGGAAATGTTTCTTTATCAGAATAATGGGCATCAAGAAGTTCTTTATCATCAGGAAGAACAAAAGATTCAGGATACTGTAAAAATGATTAAACAAAGAGGAAAGAAAACAGTAAGCTTACAAAATCATAACAGCCACCAAAATGTTTCTTCATCAATGATAAATTTTGATGAAGCATATCCTTTTTTGTAATTGAAACACTTCGAGGAAAATGATTTATTCGTTGCCATGGAAGAAAGGTTCGCAAAGTTTGTCCATTCATGTGTGTGTTAGCCCATATAAAATTAACTTTATCATTTTTTCGTGAACACTAAAATGTTTAACGTTAAAAGCACATCAAAAAAGATAAAAAGAACATACTTGTGTAAACCCATAACTATATAAAATTGATTTAACCAATCTTGAATCAGATTTTATCATTTTAAAGCACATATTATGTGATATACCTTTAGAAGTATATTTTGTTGGATTTTTTGCAGAAAATTTATGACCAATTGAAACATATTTTAGCGCATCAGGTGAAAATCTCATATACTAAAAGAAAGTTGTTAGATAAAAGGTTAAAAAACAGAACTAAAAACAATACCTTTATCTTTGCCTTTGAAGAATTATCCGCACCAGTAAAAGTTTCATTAGAATCTGAATCATTGTCGGAGTCATTACTTGAAAGTTCTATATCATAATTTTTATTCATGTTACCTAAAAAATGATATATATATATCTGTAAAGGTTGAAGTGTAAAAATGCAGACAAAAAGTAAATATAAATCGAGTAAAAAGGTAAGCTTTAAAACAACAACCACACACATTTCATTCAACTATTGTTACTTTTATCGTCATTTAAGAGAGAGGGGAAAGAGAGGGACACGAAAAAAAGATCTTGAGTAAAAAAACGATCGCTGGGAAAAGCATTTGAGAAAGGGTGTAAAAATGATTAAAATAAAATAAAAAAGAGAAAAGCACATGAAAAAAAGTAGCAGCAGCAATGATGGGTGTTGGAAAAAAGAAGATGCATAAAATGGATCGAAGAATTTTAAAGCAAGCAAGCAACAAATGACTCAACATTCAAAGATTAAAATTTAAAAAAATGTGCAACAATGAACATCTGTTCACATCTTCTTTGGCCCTATCTTGCAAGCTGCTGTTGGCGGCAAAAGTTAAACAGCAAAGAAATATTTTTATTTAAATTTTTAGTGCGTTACAATGTTGAAAATTGGTTCAAAAGCAAAGATTGACGAAGCCCAAATATTTCAGCAATATGTTTGGAAATAAAAATATTAAAAAAGCCAGCAAAAAAGAAGGTAAAAAATATCACCAAAAAAATTTGAGGTCTCTGAAAAAATCTCCCCATGAAATCTGCTATTTTCGCGCTAAGACAAAATATAACATGACAAAGTTGTAATTCAAAAATTTTTCAAAGTGTAAAAAATAGGTAACTGTGTTTATTTTGTTTATTTACCAGAAATAATGAAACATGTAATTTTTAATTATAGCAAACAAGAAAAATTATTATTTTTTACACAACTGAAAAAAAATTAGCATTATTTTTGTTTTCCATAATTATTAATATTGCAGATACACTTGTAATTGTCGTATTTCTGGAACAATTCACATCTTTTTAATTTATGATACTGTTAAATAATAATAATATCTTTTTTAAACAAAATTCAACAATGAAAAGTTACAGTAATAAAAAGCAAAAATGTTTTTTTCGTTTTCAAATAATGAGATTTTTTATTAAATTTAAAAATTGGTTTTTTTTTTTCAGTGTACCGCAAAATGTTAAAAACATTTCAGAAGATATAAAAAATTTAACAAATATTTTTATATTGGCACCTACTAAAATGCGGCAGCGGCAGCGGCAGTCAAAAAAATGTACTAAAATGCGGCAGCGGCAGTCAAATTAACAAAAATTTTCAAACTCACGGAAATGAGGTTTTGAATAGTGCAAAATATCGGATTAGGGATAAAAAAGGATTATTTTAATTTTTTTTCAATTATTCTAATTTTTTTTTAATTATTCTAATTTTTTTAATCCCTTATCCCCCAGCGGGTTCGAACCCGCTGGGGGATAAGGGATTAAAAAAATTAGAATAATTAAAAAAAAATTAGAATAATTGAAAAAAAATTAAAATAATCCTTTTTTATCCCTAATCCGATATTTTGCACTATTCAAAACCTCATTTCCGTGAGTTTGAAAATTTTTGTTAATTTGACTGCCGCTGCCGCATTTTAGTACATTTTTTTGACTGCCGCTGCCGCTGCCGCATTTTAGTAGGTGCCTTTTATATTAAAATAAAAGAAGTAACAAAAAAAATGACAAAATAACAACAGAGTCTTTCTCATAGCAACAATTTATAACAAATTCTCAAACATGGTTAAAACTACAATAAATATAAAAAATGTAACAAAAAAGAGAATAAAAAAGTTAGACTTTTGATTCAGCTTGTCGACGGCGAATCTATTCTTCAGCGGCAGCACCAGTAAAACGTTGACGCCAAGTTGCAGGAGGTTTAACAAGTGGAATTACAGCTGCACGATTAGCTTCAGTGTCAGAAATTGATGAAGAATGAGCACATGGTTCAAATAGAGTTGGAGGTGAAAGTGAAAGGAGTTTATTTGAACCATCGATTTTCAAATCTGTGGAAATAATACTTTCAATTTCAAATGATATTGGTCGGGCTCGAAGTGGAAGAGAAACAGGTCGTCCCTTATTCATTTAATCAGAAGTTGTATGGAGTTGAGATTCAGATTGAAGAAAACGATCGTAAGCTTCCATTGGAACACCAGGATAACAGGTTAAACTTTGAAGAATAACAGGTTTAAATCCAGTACAACAATATGGATCAAGAACAAGTGGATCAACAGTTTCAGGAATTTGATCACCTTCAGCACCAGGTACTTCTCCTAAAATAATAATTTTATTTTCGCAAAACAAAACAGAAAATAAACTAACCATTTTCTTCAACTTTAAAAGTTGTTTCTCTGGAAATTAAAGAAGAATTTGGACGAATCGTTTTATCTAATTCAACATCATCTTCAGTAGAAAATTGATCACGTAAACTTGAAAGAGGAGATGGAATTTCTGCAGGAGATTTTACACATTTTTGTTAAACCCAAATAGAACAATATGAATGCTTAAAGTTTTTTTTTTGACACTTTTTTAAGAAGCCGTTTCTCTGTGAAGAAAATTTTCTGCTTCCTGTTTCTCTATAAACATTTTGGCATTCGTGCTGAGAAAAAATTCAGAGAGACGTTGAATAGTGCACAATTTTGCTACACAAAACGATAACTTTTCTTAATTCTTCAATTAACATTTTTTTATTGTTGCAAATTATATTTTTAGCACAAATGTCAACTGTAACAGTTGTATGCCCAAATGCTCATCGTTGTAAAATATCTGTAACTGCTGGAACGGTTTTAAGACAAGTAAGTTTTAAATCTTTCTTAAACTACGATTGAAAAAGGATGATTTTTTTAGATTTTGGAAGAATGTTGCTTAAAACAAGGATATGATGTTGATTCATATACTTTACAACATAGAAATAAGCCACTTGATGATTCACTTCCATATCGTTTAAGCGGTTTACCAAATAATGCATGCTTGGATTTGATTAAATCAGAAGAAAAAAAAGTTGATCATGAAGTTGAAATTGCATTACAAACACCAGAAGGTCGAAAAATTTGTAAATTTATTTCTTCAACAATGTTAGCAGATATGTTGAAAAAGTTTTCTGAAGAATTTGGAAAAGATTTATTGAAGGCTGAAGCCGGTAAAGCTCCAACAATCTCATATCTTAGTCAACATGTAAGTTTTTATTCTCCTTTGAATTTTTTATCGTTTTATTTTATAGTGGAAGAGTGAAATTGTTCTTGCTTCAACTTCTCTCAAATCTATTGGTATTTCATCTGGACGAGTATTGCTACGTTATTCTTATTCTGAACTCAGTGAAGAAGAAAAAACACAAATTGAAAGCGCATTTTTAGCAGAAAATGAACGTCGAAAGAAAATGAAAGAAGATTTTGCAGTACATAAAGCTAAAAATGATGCCCGGGCTGCCATGGAAGAAAAATATCAAAAAGAATTAGTGGAACGGCAAGCAGCTGAAAAGCAACAACGTGATGAAGAAGAAAGAAAGTTTCTGGAACAACAACGTGAACAGTAAACGATTTTTGTTTGATATAGCATAAGCTAACTAAAAAGTTTTTAGGCATGAACAACAAATTCAATCAACTTCATCTGCCATGGATACATCAGTTCATTCAAATGCTGCATCAAGTGGAAATGGTCAAAGTCGAGCAGATATTGAAAGATTAGAAGCAACACTTCGTGTCTTAAATTCAAGCCTTCGAAGTGGTCGCTCTGATACACTTGTTGATACACTTTTAACTGAAAATGGTACTCTTCGATCTGATGTTGACATGGAAGATCTTACAAAAGCTTCTCGAACACCATATCAACCTCCAGTAAATGAATTTGCAAATTTCAAATTTCCTGAACACAAAATTTCTGTTCCATATGATACTGAACCAAAGATTAAAGAAGAAATTAATTTTCCTCCACCATCTGATCGACGAATTATCTTTTTTGATCGAACATTATCCGAACAAAAGAAGAAAGAAATTGAAGAAGTTGATGAAAGCGTCTATGAAACAACTGTAAATGATATTAAAGTTTTACATCGAAGTTTAATGGAACAAACGTATGTTTATATAGCTTTTTGAATGATTAATGATCACTTTAATTTTTTAGAAAAGGCCAACGTGCATTTGTTCCAAAATCTTTTATTGATGCAAAAAATCATCAACGAAAATTGGATGCTTATAAAAATACTGTAATCAGATTCCTTTTACCTGATAATAAAGCTATTCAAGCATGTTTTTATTCTCAAGAATCAGGTATGTTTTTTTAAATAATTATTAACACCTTTAATAAGTGTGCCGTTTTTAGTAAGCAGCATCCATGACTTAATTGAATCATTATTTGCCAAACAAAATATTAAATATGATTTATGCTTCTTTTTAAAAGAAAAACTTCAAAGAAATAATTTTAAGAATCTTATTGATGCTGGGTTAGCTCCAAAATCAAATTTAATTTTATCAATTAAAGAAAATGTTGAACAAGTTTTTGATGAATCTCATTTCCGGCATGTTTCATTTGAAGATGCAAATGCTTTAAGTGCTGAATGGCTTTCACCAAATTCAAAATATGAACCATATAATCCTACCGTTGGTCCTGAAAATCAAACTTCACAAAATAAAAGATCTGCTGCAAATTCTTCATCAGCTGATGACAATAATGGTCCAGCACCACAACGTCGAAATGTTGATGGAATGCCAAAATGGTTAAAGCGGTAAACAACTATGTAAAAAACAATTTTTTTATTGTAAAATTTATTCATGAAAAATTGTTACATTTAAATGTTATGATAAATTACGGGAAAAATTAATAAATAAATATTTAAAAAAAAGTTTTATTTTTATTTTTTAGCATTTTTATTTTCCGCGTTTGCAGGAATTTCACCACTTTCAGCAAGAATTCCAATGACACTTCCATCTGGTTGATCAATTGTGTGTAGGACTAAATTTGATTTTTTTGTTGCTGAAGAATTTCTTGAGCCTGTTGCTTCACGGGTTACAGAAGCAGATTTTCGACTTGTTGAAACAAGTGAAGGATCAGAATTTATCTTTTGATAATTTTTTCGTGGATTTCCACCAAATGCTGCATTAGAGGGGGATGAAACTCGAAGAGCTTCAATTGCCGGCATTTTTAGGACATCTTCTGAAACGCTTGATACTTCTTCTGAATCAGCGGTCTAAAAATTGTTGAATTTTAGGGGGTATTAAAAATCGATAAAATAAAGAAAGCGTTAAAAATGTATTTGGATTTTTCCCTACTGTACACATTTAAAATTATTTAAGATTTCAATGGCATAAGGTGGCTTCCGGCAAAGTGATGAAGAACGTAAAGTCTGTCTACTAAAAACAAACTTTTCATTCTCTATCACTATTTCGGATATCACTTTTTTAATTTTATACCACTGAAAAACTTTGCTCTTCCCCTAAAAACTTACATCATCATTTTTTGCAACATATGCTTCAAGAGAATGAAAAGTTTCTTGTCGTCTTCCTTTATATGCTTTCATTCTCAAAGAAGGCTTCAGCTTTCTTGGTAAAATATTACAATTTGAATTATCAACTGAACCCTTTCGACGATCTTCTAGTGAATATGATTTTGTATCAGAGAGTTTTCGATTTCCAACAAGTGGTGCAGCTTCTATTGTTGCAGATGAGAATTGACTATCTGGAGATGAACGATTACTTCCACTGCAAAAAGAACAAACAAATTATTAAAAACAATAAAATTTGAGGCAAAAAAGATGTTTTATAAAGCTAAGATTCAAAAAGTAAAAATTGTTTTTAAACAAAGTTTTAATAAAAAAAACCTTATGATACAAAAATTGAGAGAAAAATGTTTTTTCAAGCACCTGGTTTTTATAATGGGAAAAAAATATTATATTAAATAAAAAAGGATTAAAAACACGCACCCCCACAATACACTTAAAAAGTTTTTACCTGCACCGGACAGAACAAAGCTTAAACAATAACTTTAAAACCAAAAAATAGCAACCTATAATTATTCTGTCAACTTTTTCTTAAACTTAAAAAGCATCGGATGTTTTACTTCCGTTCATTTTAACTTTAAATGTTTTTTTAATGACAAAAAAGGTATGTCCGCTGTAAGTGCTGCTGTAATATGCCTGTCAAATGAAAAAAGGGGGAAGTTTCAAAAAATATAAAAAAATTTAATTTACTCATTCTTGGAACATTAAAGTAATAGCTTTAAAAGGGCAATTAAAAATTTTTTTTGAAAACTATAAATTTATCAAATAATTTAAAAAGCTTAATTTTATTGCTACAACTTTTTTTTGTATCAAAAACGTAACCAAGTTTAAAGAATTTTCTTAAACTTTTAATAGGGGTAGCTTTGATAAATTTTTCATTTTTAACATTTTTTGTCGTAATGTCATGAATTTGAAAATCAACAAAAGAACAATATTGGGTCAGTCAATAAGTCCTCGCCGCGATTTATTGCGTGGCGTTCTGTTCTACCCGAGAAAAAACGGCGAGGACAATAAATTGACTAGCCTAATAGAAAAGATCCTGATTTTCAGGTTTATGCCATCTCGAAAAAACGTTAAAAAAATTGAAACATTTTTCTTTTTTTTTCAAAATGAAAAAAAACACATTAAAATGAAAAACATATCAAATCGTCCGCCTTCTTTAAATATAAGTAAATCTTTAGTAACTTTAAATGAAAAAACATTATTTTTTTTCTGAGCATTTTTGTTCAACAGTAAAAATGGTAATTGTTATTACAAATTTCTCTACAAAAATAAGCTAGCAATAATTTCAAAAAACACATTAGTTTTTGCAAACTTTTACCATAAAAGCTAGTTTTAAATCTAATAAAAAACCTGTCAACAACCTTTTCTTACTTTTTTTCAAATTTCTTATTGCTATGGTAAAAAAAGTAAAAGTTTTTTTATATAATCTTTGGTTTTCAAAATTTATTTTGTTTTGTACAAATTTTTTAATTAATTAAATAATTTATAAAAAAAATATGAAATTGCTTTCTTTTTGTAAAATTACAAGGTATAAAAAAGTAAGTACACTTAATTTTTTTCTGATTATTAGTTTCTTAAAAACTGTAATTAAGCTCATAGTTTGTTCAGCTGTTTGTTATCTTTTAAAAAGCACTCCTACCACATTTTCATTGCGTAATTTTTGTCATTACCATAAAATTATGTCTTAAAATATAATTGTAATATATTACTGTAATTAATTTTAGGGAAAATACAACTTACAAAATACACTTATAACTTTTAATTTTTAAAGGGACTGTCGAAGTTTCAGAAAAAAAAACGCACTATAAACGTTTGTCATGAATGATAGAGAATAAACGTTCGTCTTTTTCTTTTTCCATTCGCTTACAGCGGTTTGGGGAATGAATTTTTACACAATTTCATTTTTTCCATCATCTATTGCGGATTTTTATATAAAACGCATCACGATGTCGTGATGCGTTTTACAAACATTTTGACATGGGAAAAATGAACTTTAAAGCTTAGTTCACCTCCTTCCCCAAAAAAAGGGAAGGAAGAAATCATTCCTGACAAAAATGCATAACTTCCAGGTCGATCAGTAATCATCAAAAAGTAAGCTTTTGCATATAATCGAAATCCCAAAAATTGTTAACCACTGTGTGGTACTTAATAAGTACCGTATAGTTGATTAAAACTATAAGAACAGAAACTAAACAGCGATCCTAGCCATAGAGCCCGAGAAGCGATAAAGAACATTTGTTGAAAGAGGTTTTTTTCGTTTATTTGGATAAAAAGAGATACTTGAGAAACAGAGCAGATAGCTATAGAGACGCTCTTTAGCAAATAAATTTTTAGTGCTCATTAAAACCTTTTCGAAACTTTAAAATTTTTTAAAATGGGAAAAAACTTTTATTATAGAAAAATAGTTAAGTAAAAACACATACCCAATTTCTCGACTTTCACGATCGATAGTTCGAATAAATTCTAATAAATCCATTTTTTCTTCATCACTTTCTTCTTCTATAGATTCATCCTTTTTCATTGCCTGCATTTTTTAAATGTTTAAATAAGTTCAATAACTTTTTATCAAAAAAAATGCTAAAATAAGAAATTAATGAAATTTGTGTGAAAGTTTTAAATTTTTCGTGCCTTTAAAAATGGAACAAAAGGAAAAAATTATCGCATGTTAAAAATTTCAAACGCATAAAATGTAGTAAAAAATTGTTTGTAAATTGAAAATACAAAAATAAAAAGATTTTACCATTAATAAAAAAGTTTTGACGCAAATAAAAAACAAAAATGTGATACAAGTTTATCGAAGATTTACGTCAATGAAATTTATAAAAAAACTAAAAAAAAGAAAACACAACTTCGATGAAAAAGTGTAGGAAAATAATTTTGGACTTTTAGATAGCATATTTTCTGAGAAAACGATTCTTTCGAATAAAAAATAAAAGGCAAAATATTAATTGTATTCAAAAAATAAGTTGCTGAAAAGAATTTGAAATTGGAAAAAGACAAGTTTAAATGTTTTAAAATATTTGATTTCTGATAATTTTGAAATGAATGCTAATTTTTTTATGATTTCAAAGTGAAACCAAATTTAATGAAATTTAATTTGTTGGGAAAAAACCCTTTCAAAAATCAGCAACAAAAAATATGTGAAAAAATCGCAGAAAAAAAAACAAACTGAAAAAAAGTAGAAGAAATCTCAATTATAATTATTTATGTAAATTAAAATAAAAATAGCTGCCAAATAAAAAAGCCACTTATGTTAAAAACAAATCTAAATTTCCACCCTCAATTTTTATTGAAAACTAAAGTTCAACTGTGACTACCATATTTTATTTTCAAAATCTTTGTACATTTTTACAGCCTATTTTTAAAACGCATTTTCATCAACGGAAAAAAAGTTTTACGTACAAAATTTTTTTCATGTAAAAAATTAACGGCCATAAAAGTAATAAAATTTTTAAATCGATAAAACACACACTTTGGATTACTCAGAATTTTTCAAGAAAAATAAATTTTATTTTAGAATTTTACTTTAATGAAAGTTTTACTTTAAAAATGGAGAGAAGGAAATTTGAAGGTTATGGTATTTTCATATTTTACAGCCTTTGTTTATTCATATTTTCTTTGTTGGATGGGGGGTGTAACTTTAAAGGATTTATATTGAAATACTTTTTTTTAGGAAATACAAATATAAAAAGCTTTAACAAATTTTATTACATTAAAAAAGTTATTACTCACGCAAACCTTTCACCTTAAAACTCTGACTAACAAACTTTGTAAACTTCAATCAAATCAAATAATAAAAAACAATTTCTACCAGAAAAACAAATTTTTCAGACAGAAAAAAAAGAAAAATATAAAATGCAAATATATCACAAAAAAAGTCAATAAAAAATAATATAATACTGTTAAATTAGAAAGTAAAAAATGAAGGAAAGGTACAGCTGCTTTTGAAAATAAAATTTTTTTGCAAATGGCATTTTTTTGGGAAAAAAATGCGTGTGAAATATTATTATTGAAAAAAAGCTTTAAAAAATAGGGAAAATGAAATATTACATTTTTACCCTAAAAATCTTTTCTTTGAAATTACTTTTCTTTCTCGAAAATGAAAATGCCAAAGGATGAAAAAGAGAAGCATTCCTGTTAAAAAGAAAATCCACAAAAAACACAACAATTTTGTTCCCTCAGAATCAAAACATTTATAAACATAGAAAATATTTTTTTTTGATAGAAACTTCTTATTTTGTGTTAAATTTACTGTTTAAAGGAAACAGAACGTACTGATATTTTTTTTCACTTAAAACGTTTTTTTTCAAATTGCATAAACCTGGAGATCAGGGTTTATGCAATTTACTTTCAATTTTTTTAATAAAGAAAAATGGAAAACATGTGAATGTTTGGAAAATTTTGTTAAAGAAAAAAATCGTTGAAATGAAAAAATGTATTTTAATAATAATTTTGATATTTAAAAAAATGTCCGCTCACTTTGAAAAAGCCAATTCAAATTCTAAAAATTGCTTGAAGCACTTGAAAGTATAAACTTTTTTGATAAATGTTTTTTTTTGTTTCGGTTTGAATAAACATTTTACCCATTTTTTTAATTGCTTCATTTAACAAAATTTGATTATTTTCTATTTTATCAATGATATGGTTTTTATCCATTTTTTACATCAAACTTGTTCCTTTCAAAATTATTTTTGAAGCAATTTTATTAGCTAATATTTTATTTATAATTTTTTGCATTTTTGGAAATTTCTATAATCAACCATCAACTTTTTTTTGACTAAAAAATCACGAGAAAATGTTTGAACGAAAAAAACCACAATTTTATTTCAAGACATTTTTTCGTTTGATTAAACATAAAACTTAACTTTCATGTTTAAACTTTGATTTTCGTTTGATTATCGGTGAAAGTTTTTGTATGCAACTTTTCGTCCCAAATTAAAAGGCAATAAAAATAAATATTTTTTCAACTTTTTGCACTTTTTTTTCTTTGATTTATGCATTTTTTATTTAGAAAAAATGTAATTGGTTTTTTGAAAGACCATATTTTTTTTAGTTTGAAGGTTATTTCTTTTTCCCCTTTCATTTTTTATTTCTGAAAAAAAAAAGAAAACATTCACGAAAAAAAGAAGTTTATTTTGATTGGTAAAAAAAATCAGTTGAAAGAGATTACTTTCAACTTTTTTAATGAAGAAAAATGAAAAACATGTGAATGCTTTGGACGGATATGTGCGCAACAATCATAATCATTAATCCCCTCTCCGACAGATAACGTTGACACAAAAAAAAGTGAGAGAATTTTTTTTTTCGATTGTGAAAGTGTTTTATTGTGGCTGATTAAGGGTTGGAGTGTGAATCATGGTGGCGGAAGTTGTATCAACCTGCTTTTATGTATTAATAATTATTGTTGTAATATAACACAAAAATATGAAAATTTAAGATCATCTATTTTTGTAAAATTTAAATCGTTTATTTTTAGTTTCAAAAAACACATTGTAGTACATGTGAACTTTTATGAACTGAAACAAAAGCTATTACGCTTTATCCCTAAAAACAGAAAAAGTATTCAAAGTGATTTGCAAAAATTTTATGGCACTTTAAATTTTATCAGTATAATCCTTTACGGTAGATACATTATAGTCATGAAATGTACCTACCGTAATATTACTTTAGCTTGAAGCCCAAATACTAAATCCTCCTGCAACTTCCATTACGGTATATCTGTTCATAGACAAAAATCAAAGTGCTTTAAAAATTTTTCCACCGCTGTAAATATAAAATATGCTTCATATCTACGATTTATTTTCATATTCTCAAAATGTTTCCAATTGTATTTTTTTATACAGTAATCAAACTTCAGTAATTTTACTTTTTTACCTGAAAAAAACACGTGAATAAAATATGTTATAGAAATTCTGTCCAAGCTTCAGTAATTAAAAACAACAATTGAAATCAATGATGCTAGACCAAAAACAAAAAAGAATGAAAAAACAATTGATTCATTAAGTTTTATCTGTTATTTTTTCATTTCTAATCTATTTTGATCAAAAATGAACAAAAAAAGTATCCAAAAAATACCAGTAAAATTAATTTAATTGTCTTCAATTAAAAGACAGACATTTTTGAACTTATGCAGAGTACATTCATAAAAGTTCAATACAATTTTTTTTCATTTGTTTTCAATTTATTTGTTTACGGTAATAAAAAAATTGATAACACAAACAACTTTTGAAATTTCAAGAAATGTGTGTAATTAAAAACGGAAATAAATATGTTTTATCCGAAAATTTAAAAATAATGCAGTTTTTAATAAAATTCACCAATTCTTAAAAGCAGCTTTAATTTCAAAAGTTTCGAATAAAAACAAATATTTTTTATAACTTTAAAAATACAAATTACCCATTTCAACATTTCCTTATAACAAAAAATCTTAAAAAAATGACCATCACAAAATTTAAATTTATGCAAATTCGTAACCTCTTTTTAAACTCATAAATATTCAACATTTTTTTGCAACAGAAAGTTTTTCTTTTTTTGAAAAAAGCATTTGATTTTATATTACACTTTTTTTGGTTTACAAACTTTCAACTTTTTTCCTTTCCATTTTTGATCATATTTTGTGCTTTCATTCCTTAATTAATTAAAAAGAAAAACTTTCAACTTTTTTAATCTATTATCGTCATTGACCCAGCAGCAGCGTCAAAAAAGGGTGGTGGGTTGTATACAATTTATCAAAAGTGTTAAAAAAGAGAGAGATCAACGACAAAAATTTGTACTTAAAAAAGGGTGGCTGCAAAAACTTATATATATCAGTTGACATTTGATTTCAAGGATGTCTGATAATATCCGATTATCAGACATCAATGAAATTTTGATGAATTTTGAACTTTTTGAAAGGTATAAAATTGTAAAGGACAAAATGTTTTATGGCAAAGAAAGTATTTTTTTTTGATAATTAATTAATTATTCTTAAAATAGAATGCAAACAACTTTTCCGGAAATGAGCACCATCACCCCCAAGACAGACGCCAATCAGCAGCCTTTTCATTACCTGCAATAACGGTAATGGCGATAACCACAAAAATTCAATATGAACCAGTTTTTTTTTTATTTTTGAACTTTTACCTTCCATCTCTCATTGACAATCGCTTAGCGACTATCGTTCAACATTTTTTATTGTTGATCAGAAGGAAGGGGAAGAAGAAGAAAAAATCTCTCCACCACCACCACCGCTAAATTAGGCGGAGTTTTGAAAAAAATTTCAACAAAACAAAACAAAACGGATTTATTTAAAAGGGCATAAAAGTTTTGATATTTTAATCATATTCAATTAAACGCAGTGTCCATCAACAACATTGTCATTGTCAAAAATGAAGCCAACAAAAGTTGAGCCAAAACCTTTGCCCGCTCCATTGGAACATCGTACCAGATTTTTACTTCTTATTCTTGTAACTCTATGTTTAATGATAAACTGGGCAAATATTTTAACATTTAATTTTTCAATAATTTGTATGAAAGGTGTAAATGATACCACAGATCCAAATTGGGGGATCCAATTATCCAATAATGCAAAATCTGAAGCGATGGCAGTTGTTGCAGCTGGAGCTCTAATTGCAAATTTGCCAATTGTAACTTTAATAAATATGTATGGTCCAAGATATATGTTTACAGCCGTTGGGCTATTTGGTGCAATTGCAACTGCATTTGTACCTTTGGCACTTCGAACTGGATGGTATTGGTTTTTATTTATTCGGGTCCTACAGGGAATTGCATTTGCTGGAGATATGGCAACATTTGGAAGTTTTATGAATTATTGGACATATTTTAAACAGAATGCTTTCTTTACATCAACTTTATGTGTATATGTTCAACTTGCTCCAGTTTTTACAAATCCTATTTCTGGTAAGTCTTGACACGAAAAAAACAGTGTTTTGAGAAACAATTTTCTTTGCACGAAAACACCACATTTCGAAAATGTAAAACTTTGTCAATTTCAGGATTGATTTGTGGATCATCTGTCGGCTGGCCTGGCATTTATTATGTTCATGCAGCTGTTTCTGCAATGCTTTTTGTCATCTTTTTCTTTACATACCGTAACTTCCCCGATGAACATCCTCGAGTCAGTCATATTGAACGTGGAAAAATTGCTCGTGGACGTGAACTTGGAATTGATTATACAAAACGTATCCCATACAAGTAAGTTTTTTATCTATCATTAATGGATAATGGATATCAAAACAAAAAAATTTAGAGCTATTCTATCATCCCCAGCAGCATGGGCAGTTTTTATTGGTGGATTAGGAAATTTTGCTGGCATTAATCTTTTATATCAATTCTCTCCAACATATCTTAATAAGGTTTGTTTTTTTAAATTTTCAAAAAAATCGGATAAAAAATGGATTAAAAAAGTATATTTCCGCTAAATTTTTTTAACGACTCCAAAAAATGAAGGAACTTTTTTTTGTTGCGATCAAAGTTGATCAGTTTTTTTTATATTTTGATCGATTAACGTTCAAAAAGAAATGGGCCATTAAAATCTTTCTTTCTTTTTATGTGACATTTTTTAACCTTAAACGGAAGGATAGAAAGAAAACACGTTAATGCGATTGTGTTTGAAATAAGAATCAAAAAGTTTATCACTTTTGTTTCTCAATTTTGATGGGAAAAATAAAACGTAATTAAACTTTTTTATGGCCACTTTCTTTTGGATAAGAAGGGTACCGTAGTTGGTGACTAAAGACGTTTAAAGTTGAAAGGCCAAATGCAATAAAAAGATCAAAATTTAAAAAGTTATATTTTGTAATAAAAAAATTTTTATGAAAGTAACAAAAAATGTAAAAATTTTGTAAAAAGTGTTACTATCTTTTTTTTGATAGTAACAAAAAATGAAAAATTCACAAAAAAAATATTAATATCTTTTTTGACAGTAACGAAAAGCTTGTTACTATCAAAATCATGTCTGACAAATTTATATGTTTTAATCAATTATAAACATCAATAAAATAATCAAATTTTTTTAGGTTCAAGGATATAAAGTTTTATCAACTGGCTTTGTAGCTGCCCTTCCACCACTTGGAATGGCAACAATGAAAGAACTTTCTGGGCTTTCAAATGATAGAATTCGATGCATTACAGAAACTGTTAAAACTAAAATTTACAATAGTATTTCATTCTTTTCAATGGCAGTTTTCCTTTGCATTCTTTCATTCATTCCAGCAAATAGTGGCTCAATTGCTTTAATAATTATGACAATTGGTGCAACACTTCAAGGCTTCAATACTGGAGGATTTTATAAAAATGGATCTGTAATTGCTGGACCATATGCACCATTCGTTATGGGACAAATTTCAACAGCTATGACAATTACAATGTTAGTCATTCCATTGATTGTTAATCCTTTAACGCCAAATAATACACAAGATGAATGGGCTTTGGCATTTTATGCTGTCGCCGCAATTATGGTTGTATGTAATATTTTATATTGTTTTATGGCATCTGGAGAACAACAATATTGGGCAAAATCTGAATATTGGAGAAAAATTGATGCCGATAAAGTTGATGCTGAATTAAATAAACATTCGAAATTTAGAAACGATATCGTTTCTGCTGCATAGAAAAAATGATCTTCAAAATTATTAATTAAAATTATATTTGTACATAAAATTTATTTGCTTTACTTAAATAAAAAAAATTGATTAATATTTTTCAAATGGACAATTTATAAGGGAGTCGACTCACCGTGTATAATAAGTATTTTATTCAACACAAAAAGAAATAACAATATTATGAAGAAAAAAAGCAATAAATTTTACTATGGATAAACAAAAGGCAATGGAAATTTTTTTTTCTATTCTTTTAACAACAGTAACAGCTTTTTGTAAAAGAAGAAAAGAAAATTATGACAAAGTATAATGAATTACAAAATTTTTTTCATTCCATTCTTTTAAAGATTTAAATTTTTTTTCGGCTGCTTTTAGCTTTAATAAAATTGTTTCTTTATTTTCACCTCTTGGAAGCAAAAATATATTACACATTTGAGCTGCATAATTTTGTATAAATTTAAATAACAATTCTGCATCAAAATTTTCAGAAATTTCTTCCAACCCAAGTATGAATTCAAAACACTTTTTATTCGGTTTAATAAAATTCATTTTCTTTAAAATTTCTACAGAATACTTTTCTTTCTTATTTAAATAGCAAAACAAGTTAATATTTGTAAGTAATTGAAGAATATCTGCAACATCAACCTCAGGATTTTTAATTTCTGCTAAAAAATTAAAAACAAACCAATCAACCGTTCCTTCAGCGACAAGTAATTTAAATTCCTTGAAAGTTATGGTTTTACTAATAACCAAAGTCTTTACGGTTCAACGGTAAATTTTATTCAAATTAAAGAAATATTCATTATTTATTAATAAATGCCTTTCAAACCATAAATATGGTTTTTTAATATTCTTAAAGTTATTTTTGTTTTCGAATTCGAAGTTCCGGCAATCTATAAATTCACCAGAAACAATTAAAACTTGATTTTTTGAATAAAAATATTTGCAAGTTTTATATAATTTTAATAAACCATTTGAAGATTTTGGATTTTTAAGAATATATTTCATTAAATCAAATGGAAAGAAAAAATATTGTTTTAATGGATATTTGAAAGTATAACATTTTAAAGGTAAAAAAGATAAATCTTTTGATTTAAAAGTTCCGGATACAACAGAAGCATATGAAACATTTGGATTTACGCGAACAGAATTCATTTTCTCCTGCAAAACTGCTTATATAAAATGAGTGAAATAAAAATTTTTCCTATAAAAAAATCATCATTATCGGTTTTTAGAATCTCTTTCCCTTGCAGGATGCACACGACGCACAAAACTTTAGATACAAGGCTAAAAATGCACTTGTTACTTGACCAGTAGAATAAAAACTATCTAGCCAAATTGGGTTCATTCTTGGAATCATCCAAGATTGACTTAAATTTTCGGTTCCTCATACAACTTTTTTTTCACTGATTATATTTATGATTTTATTTTGTTTTTGTATATTAATTTTTTTCCCCGAAAATTTATTCCTTGCAAAAAAGTTATAAATTTTTTTAGTCATAAAAATTTTATTAGAGACAAATGTTTTTAAAAAATTGTATATATAAATCGGGATTTTAAAAATCCTGAGTTTAATGTAAAAAGGTAAACAAAAAATATAATTATTCTTCAACATTTTCACTCAATTTTTGCGCTTGAAATAAGCTTTCTGTATTCTACAAATAAACGATATTTAATAAATTTTTATATTGAAAAAGCTTACAAAACGTGGAAAACATCTCCAAAGAAAATATGCTCCATTTCCAATTTCCGAAAGATCAGAGATATATTCATTTTCTTGGCACCATTGAATAAATTCTTCTGCATCAAATTCTTTTTCCCAATTAAATTCAAATTCCTCGTGTACCAATGAATAATAAAAAAATGGTAAAATTTGTTTTGCATAATCTTTTGCACGATTTTCAAAAAATCCATCAAAAAACCAAAATAGCCATTCTGGATCACTCTCTTGAAATTCTCTTAAAAAGCTTCGAAAAAGGATTCTAGAAAATTTGGAGTTTTTATTACTGAAAATCTTTTTTTTTAAAGTCCAACGTTTTTAAAAAATTCAAAAATTCAAGCAACTTTAAAACTTTGGTTTAAATCTTTTTAAGCTAGACAAAACAGATAAATATGCAAATTTTTCAACTTACGCTGGAGGAGTGCCCAAAATATTAGCTTCATTTGCTAAATTATCCCATAATGAAATTAACGGAACAAAATTTTTAGAATTGTAACAATTTTCAATAGTTTCTTGAGCTAAAATCTTTTCAAAAAGTTTATTGAAAAATAATAAAAAACAAACTTTGTGGATTTTCTTCGATTTCAAAATTTGTAAATTCATTTAAAAGAGTTTTCATAAAAATGTAAAACATTTTACTTCCATTTCCTTCTTCGTTTTCTGACATAATTTTTCTAAATTGAGATTGTAAAAACTTGTTAAAATTAATGACAGCTGAAAACTAAAAAAATAGAAATATATTTTAACATCTCAAAAGCAAATGCTGTAATAAATGAAAAAATTTTTTTTTACTCGACTATTTTTTAAAGGGAAAATGTTTATCATTTAATAAAAAACAGGGAAAAAATTTTTTTTGATGATTTTGTTTCAATTCTGACCAAAAACCATTTGTAAAAAATAAGCATCGATTTCCTCAAAATTGAGAATTTTCTCAATGAATCATAAAAAGAAAAGGATGAATAAATAACATAATTTTATTTCTTTTAATCTTTTTTTTTGTAGATGCTTACAAACGAATCTGTTTTGCGCAATCGAAAAAAAATATTTAGCAGTTTTGTTTGATAAAAATTGAAAAAACTTTAATGCTGTTTTACTTTTTTAATATATTAAAAATCATTTTTATTTCAAAAAAAACAGCAACATCAGTTTTTTTTATTGCAAAACAAAACTTAAAGAAAAATTTTTATCATTCCATTCTTTTAATTTAAAAGAAAATTTAAATGTTTTAAAGTTTTAAAGATTTGAATTTTTCTTTGGCTGCACTATAAGACATTCGTTTACTATTAACAAATGATTTCCAAACCATAATAATGCGGTTTTAAGGTTTTTTAGGTAATTCGTGTTTTCGATTATGTATCGCCATCCTGGCGCTCTTTCAGCTGATGTAATTTTTCCAGAAACAATTAAAACTTGATTTTTTTTTACTTGCAAATACCAGGTCGTTCATAAAGTTTTGTCCCCTGGGTTTTTCTACCTTCATGCAAAATTTCAAATTTTTTGAGGCTTTTATTTCAAAATGCCATCGAAAAAACCAGGGGACAAAACTTTATGAACGACCTGGTATTTGCAAGTTTTATATAATTTTAATAAAACATTTGAAGATTTTGGATTTTTAAGAATATATTTCATTAAATCAAATGGAAATGAAAAATATTGTTTTAATGGGGATTTAAAAGAAAATATTTTTTAAATGTAATAAAGACAAATCTTTTGTTTTTAAAGTTCCTGATGCAACTGAAGCATATATTTTTTATATTTTTCATTTTATGGTTTTATTATTAATGTTTAAAAAACGTGAAACAAATTTCAAAGGTTCAATCTATGATATTTTTCGATTTTTGTTGATCGATGATTTAATATATTTTTTGATTGTAAGTTTTTTGGTATTGATGAATTGATTTTTATACGCTCCCATTAAATGGGTTTAAACTAATGTGTCATTACGATTGTGACTGACTCCAAACTTTCGAGAGTAGTTGAATTGGCTCCCAATAAAAATTTTTCAAATTTTTTTAATGAACAATTAATTTGAAAGCTTACTTTATAAGCACCAGGGTTCTGCTAAATTGAAATAGTTTATACGTCCAAAATCTAAAAACGAAATTTCCGTTCGGATTTTTAAAATTTGTAAAATTTTACAGCTTTTATTTTTGTTCTTAAAACAGATTTTATGAAGAGATAAAACGTTATAAAAAAGAAAAACGGCATAAAATCAGTATTTTCTCTAAAAATGTTTTGCTAGTAAAGTGGAAAAAAATCGGCCTAATGGATTATTTATGTCTTAAAAAAAGAATTCAAGTTTCATATTTTGATAGCAAATTTAAGAATTTAATTATTTTTACAAAATTTTATTTGTACACACAAAAGCTAAATGACGTTAATAGGATATTTTTAAATTACCAGAAAGACGCAAGTAATAATGACATAAATTTCTGCAAATATTGCAATAATTTTTTTAAATACAAATAAAAATTGTTAAATTCGATTTTCAATTGTCTAACAGATTTTGCTACAGTAATCCTTTATAATTTATTTCAGACATGTTTTTTTGAGAATTTTTTTTAAAACAAACACAACGTGGAAAAATTCACAAGCTACTGTAAAAATTGTTTTTGTTGAACTTAATAAATAAAGGGTACAACCAATGTAAAAAATAAATATCATAAAGTGGTGCGACTGAAATTAATACGACATCTTTTTTTACCACAAATACAAATAAATTAAACAAGCTATTCCATGAAAATATGTGGGAACTATATTTTTTTGGAAAAAATTAAGTCCGTAAAATTGATGATAAATTATGCTCAAAAAATTGTACTTTTACATGTACAATAAAAGACTTGAGGTCATGGGGAAAAACATCAAGTAAAACTAGAACAAACATTTTCTTACAAAAATGATGTAATCCCTGAATCCTAAATACACATTTTTATAGACAATCCCAGCAAAATATCTTCCAGAATATGGACTTTGGAAGGAATTCTTTTTATCTCCAAGTTATTATGGTACAGTATTCCTTGCAATTTATTCATTTTTACTACAAGCGGAATTTTTCGGTTCAACTTTGTTAGCTTTAAATCGGCTAACGATTTTATGGAATGCTCGATATCATAATATTGTAAGTTTTTTAAATGGAGCAAATGGTTTGTTTTTAACGGTTTTTTCAAAATGGCATAAACCTGATAATCAGGCAAAAAAATAAAAGAAAAAAACCTTGATCGGCCAAGTTCATGGAATTTCGAGAAAAAATGTTAGAATTAAAAATATACTAAACATTCCGCTTTTTTTCATTTCGAAATGGTGTGAACCTGACCATCAGGTTTTTTTTTCTATTGTTATTTTGCCTGATTTTCAGTTTCATGCTATTTCGAAAAAATTTTAAAAATGAAAAATTTATGAAACCTTGAGCTTATATCTTTTTGCAAAAATTTTGTTTGAAAACAGAAATATAAAAACAAGCTTCATTGAATCCATTATTTTTGTATAAATTTCAAAAATAGTCTCATTAGAGTTTCTTCTAAGAATTAAAAATTACTAAAAATTATAGATATGGCAATATCATTGGTATACCGCAATAATATTACTTGCACCATTTGGAATTATGTATCATTACACAATTCCTTCAGTGTATTTATTCTCTAAAAACGGGTTACCATTTATAATTTTGGGTGGTCCAAAAATTAGTGCAGAACCATATAAATTTTATTCAATTGTTTTTGCATTTACAACTGCCTTGGAAGGAATAATTACAGTTTGCTCGTTTATAAAATATTATCAAATGTTAAAAAATGCAATTTCAAAACAAATCAAAAAACAAGAAATAAGATTATTGTGTGAGTTTTTTTCCACGGCAGAAGGAAAATGTGTTGCTCGCAAGGTGTAGCAAAAATGCCGTTCATTTTGAAAAAGAATTGATCAAAAGATTGGCTTTTTTTACTGCAGCAACCCATTTTTTTTTATATGCCGTGTTTTATTTTGTAAATTTTATATGAATCCAAATCTCACCGATTTGGGACAAGACTCCATTATCGGTGTTAGGGGCTGTCCAGATATGACGTCTCAGGGGGGAGGGGTGAATGACCGTACCGCCTTTGATGTGCGGCAAAAAGTGCCTTTGATGTGAGGGGGTAAAACAAAAATACGCATGACGTCATATCTGGACAGCCCCTTAAAGCGGATAAACAATTGCCCCAAATGAGTCGTGGCCCAACTGGGGGAATTTTACCAACATCGAAATTAACTAATGCTTGAAACTTTTTCAGTTGTTTCATTCATAATTTTTGTGGCTCAAATATTTCGATGTGTTTATAGTTCAACAAGGTCATCAGCAGTATCACCAGATGATTTGGAGTTACATACAGAACTCAATAATATTGCTTTAGATATTTGTGCCCTTTCACGAAGTATCTCTTTAATACTTTTAAGGTAAACTATTATTTGTGTCATTGTTTTGGGATAACATTTTTTTTAGTTCTGTTACTCGAAAAGCTTTTCAAGAAGTTTATTTTTCTAAAACTCTTATAACATTTATTTCATCGTCTGATCAAATTCAAATATTTAAATAGCTATTGTTGCACTTTTTAGTTTTTTATTTTTAAAAAATTTCATCTGTTTTTATTTATTTATAAAAAATTTTAATCATGGAAAAACGTTTTAAAAGTTGTTAAAAGTGTGAATTTTCTCCACAATCTCGGATTGCTTGAGAATAGTCTTTGCAGTTGAAGTATTTTGTATCTGGATGAATTGGTTTTGTTCCAATTCATCCAGATCAAGGCAATGAGATAGTGTTGTTCGTCTACGACGTCGTCGAGTTGCTGCTGCACCAGCTATTAATCAATTTGTTTTTAGTATCCTCCATTTTAATGCTTTTGTTGTTATCTTTACTTTTAATGTTTTACATTGTATTTTCCTGTGCTTTTTACTTTGCTAATAAAGCTAACTTTACTTTTTTGTATGCTTTATACGCATTTATTCCTCTTCATTTTTGTTGTTTATTGGCAAAAAACTGATACCTTGAAATTTGCCTTTAGGAAAAAAAAGCGGCCCAAATTTTCCTAGCACCGCTTAGTCAGGATACAGGATGACAATAAATGAAGGAATTCTCTTATATGAACGCATTTATTGATTTACAAATATAACAACCAAGCATGCTGGCATATATGCCATAATTTATAAAAAGCACAAACCGCATACAGAAAAAAAATTATTCTACCATTCTTTTCATTCATAAATTTGTAGTCGTTATTAGTAACTAAGAAACTATCAGTTACGTAAAATTAAAAACAAAATGAATTCTGCTAGAGTATATCCAAATATTTCATATGCTTCAATTGTATCCGAAAATCGTCAAGCAAAAAAAGATTTATTATTATTATCTCAGTCAACCTTCAATTCTCCATATAAACAATATTTTTCATTTCCATTTGATTTAATGAAATATATTCTTAAAAATCCAAAATCTTCAAATGTTTTATTAAAATTATATAAAACTTGCAAATATTTTTATTCAAAAAACCAAGTTTTAACTATTTCTGGAAAAATAAATTTTCGCGATGGAAATTTAAGTTCCACTGGATTATCACAAAAAGATATTTCAACACTTGTAAAACCAAAACTATGGTTAGAAAATGATTTTTTAGTCGATGACCTTATTGGTTATAATCTTTCTCGGATTTATCGTTCATCAATCACAAGTTTATGTATTTTTGATATAAATGTTGATTTAAAGGATTTCAAATTGCTAACTTCCGAAAGTTTGATTGAAAAATTTATTTTATGTCGTTGTGATATTCAAGATGTTGGTGGCAAAAATGTTCCAATTGATGCAATTCTTCAATTTATTCCAAAACTCAAAAATTTGTTTTATTGTAATTTAAATGAAAAATTCTCTTTAGAAACTTTGAAAAAGTTGAATTCTATTAAATTCGAAAGCAAACTTCAAAGAATTGAACTTTATTTTGAAAATGTGTCTGAAACATTTGATTCAAAATTGATATTCAAATTTTTTCAACAAAATGTTTCTTTTGAAATGTGTGAAATTTTTTTAATTTGCATTGGAGAAAATCGTGATGTGCTTGAAATGAACTTGAAAATTGCTGAAAAAGAAATGTTCCCAAAAGAAAAAAGATCAAAAAAGTTAAAAATTGATTATGATATTCCTCGAGGTTTTGAGTAGATTTTGTGAAAATTCTTTGTTTTGTCATATTTATGTTGTTATTTTTTGTTTTTGGTGAAAAATGTAAAAAAAAAATAAAAAAAACTATTAGTAATTTTTTTAAGCTGCAGAAAGGTGTAAAAAATTTGAAATAAAATTTGTTTTTATGATTTCATTTCAACTTTTTGTGGAATGATTTTATTTTGAAATACTACAAAATAAAAGCTTTTCTCTTTAAGAAAAAATGAATTAATTTTCGTTTTGAAGTGTCACATACATAGCTTTTTTCTGTCTGTTTTTTCAAATTTTTTAAATGGTTCTTTTACTAAATTTCTGTTTTGCACGTATAAACAGCTTTTTGACCCAATAAAAATCTGTTTATGCTTTGTTTTGAGGTTGATTTTATAAGAGTGTTCCATAAGTTCTGTCTGTTTTTTACTGGGTAGAACACAATTCCAAATAATTAAAACGGACAAGAATCTTTTTCAAGATAACATTTCTTGAATCACAAATTATTTAAAAAAAATTTTTCTTGATCGATAAACTCAGTTTTTTATTTGTCTCATTCATTTACCTGGACGTACAAAGATGCGACCATAAATGAAGGAATTCTCTTATATGAACGCATTTATTGATTTACAAATAAAAAAGTTTATTGGCATGCACATACCGAATAATTATATAAAAAATGCAGCCTCTTACAGCAAAAAATATTTATTCTACAATTTTTTTTTCAGTTGCAAATTTGCACTTGTAACCTTCGGTGAAAATGAATTTTTTCAAAGTTCGGTTATGGCTTTCATCAATTTTTTCTAATTTTCGTAAAAAAGTAAATTCCTTCCAAGTAAATCCAAGTATTTCACATTCTTCTGTTGTAACATCCGAAAATCTTCAAGCAAAAAAAGATTTATTATTATTATTATTATCTCAATCAACCTTCAAATCTCCATTAAAACAATATTTTTCATTTCCATTTGATTTAATGAAATATATTCTTAAAAATCCAAAATCTTCAAATGTTTTATTAAAATTATATAAAACTTGCAAATATTTTTATTCAAAAAGTCAAGTTTTAATTATTTCTGGAAAAATTCGTTACTATCATGGAGGAATATATACCCCAGGAATAGCAGAAAATCATGGATTGCCTAAAAAAAATATTTCAAAGTTAAAAGTTGATCTTTGGTTAATTAATGATTTGATAACATGGGACACAATGCCTTTAAATTTATCCCGGATTTATCGTTCAAGTATCAAACGTTTATTTATTTTTAGAATGGAAATGAATATTGAAACATTCAAACTGTTGGCATCCGAAAATTCGATTGAAATATTTATTGTATTTCGGAGCAGTATTCGAGATGCAAATGCTAAAAATGTTCCCATGGATGTAATACTACAATTTATGCCAAAACTCAAAAAACTTTTTTATAATAATTTAAATGAAAAATTTTCATTAGAAACTCTAAAAAAGTTGAATTCTGTAAAATTCGAAAACAAACTTCAAAGAATTGTACTTTATTTTGAAAATGTGTCTGAAACATTTGATCCAAAATTATTATTTGAATTTATTAAACAAAATGTTTCCTTGGAAGCTGGTGAAATTCGTTTAAGGTGTATTGGAAATGATTCAGATGCAATAAAAATGTATTTGAAATCAGTAGAAAAAGAAATGTTTCCGATAGAAAAAAGAAGCAAAACGTTAAAAATTGGGTATGAAGCTCAACCGGGTGGTTTTGAATAACTTTTTTGATTTTTATGTGTCATTTATGTTGTAATTTTTTTTGATAAATAAAATCAGAAGAAAATATTCATATTTTTATTTTTAAAAACTTTTTACATCCGTTTTATTTTTTACTATGTAAACTTAAACAATGATTTTTTTAAATTTCTGTTATATCAGATGTTTTTTCGATACCAACAAATTTAACTTTGATATTTTGTATCTCGGAAATCGAGATAGCTCTAGGAAAATGACAAAAGAATCGAAGTCGAGATTTCGCCCAACAACCTTGGTTCATCATTGATATCTGAAAAGCTTGAAAAATGAATTGTTTAACAAATTTATTATTTTCAAAGGGGATTTGTTATACGTTTAAAAGTTTATATATTCAAAACAAATAATTTGGCTTTTTTAATTCTTTATTTATTGTAATATTTTTTTAGAAGTTTATTATAGGTATGTAACTGCAGTCACAGCTGGGGTTGGATAAAACAGGAGTGTTTCAAAAAAGAGACAAAAAAGGGACATACATGCATTTATTGATTAATAAATACATAAAATGGGTCATTGCATGCATACATATATACATTTTCATTGGCAAAATTGGAGGAAGTACTTGCACTCTTTATTTGCAGCAGCAAAAATTTTCAACTTTATTTTTTTAAAACCTACTTTGCTGTTCCCAAATATTTTTTTAGAAGTTTATCATAGGTATGTAACTGCAGTCACAGCTGTGGTTGAATAAAAAAGGAGGGTTTCAAAAGAAGTGAGAACCATATGCATTTATTGAATAATAAATACATAAAATGGGCATTGCATACACACATTAGCAAAATAAGAAGAGATGCTGGTATTTCATATTTGCTGCAGCAAAATATTTCAACTTGTTAGATTTTAAACCAAAGTGCGGTCATTATATCTTTGTAAAAATAATAATGAATTTTGCACGAGTAAATCCAAATATTTTATATGCTTCAATTGCATCAGGAACTTTTAAAACAAAAGATTTGTCTTTATTACATTTAAAATGTTTTACTTTTAAATCCCCATTAAAACAATATTTTTCATTTCCATTTGATTTAATGAAATATATTCTTAAAAATCCAAAATCTTCAAATGGTTTATTAAAATTATATAAAACTTGCAAATATTTTTATTCAAAAAACCAAGTTTTAATTATTTCTGGAAAAATGACTTACAACACTAGCGGGATATTAGCTTTTTATTTAGATTTAAAAAAAGATGTTTCAAAAATTACAAAAACTAAAATATGGTTTATCAATGACATGGGGTTTGGGAATCCACTTCCTTTCAAATTATTTAATATTTATCGTTTTTCAATCAAAATTTTATGCATAACTGAAAATCTGAAATTAAAAGAATTTAAATTATTGGTTTCAGAAAATATGGTTGAAAATTTCATTTTTTACAAAAGCGCCATTCTAGATGAAAATGCCAACTCTGTTAAAATTGATGCAATTCTTTCGCTGATTCCAAAACTTAAAAAACTTTATTTTTGCAATTATAACAAAGAATTTTCATTAGAAACCCTGGAAAAAATGAATTCTATTAATTTTGAAAGCAAATTTCAAAGGATTGTATTAAACATGAGAAATTTGTGTGATACTTTTAATCCAAAATTATTGCTAAAATTTATTCAAAAAAATGTTTCTTTAGAAAAATGTAACGTCTTTTTAAACATTTTCGGAGAAAACAGAGATGCCGTTTAAAAAAATCTTATATCAGCTGAACAAGAAATTTTTCCAGCTCAAAATTTAAGAGAAATGTTAGAAATCTTTTACAATATCAGTAATTCGTTTGAAGGATTTTCAGAAGATTGATTTTTGGTTCTTTGAAATTTCTTGCATTTTTTTTTCATTGCTACAAAATTTCGTATTTAAATAATATCTATGTTTATTAAAATAAAATGTTTATCAGGATTCTTTTTATTTCCGTTTTGACATGAAAATTCGTGATAAAAAATATTTTTTGTAAATTTGTGTTTACTATTTGTTGAGGACATATTTTTTCATTTATTAACATACTAAAATTTAATTAAGTTCGATTAAACAAAAGATTTTTATGAATTCCATTTTTTAACTCCGATTTGAAATAGTTACCCTTACATTTGCAACCCTTGCAGATTTAACTTTCCACGGAAAAACTTGAAAAAGATGATTTCGAATTATACTGTTAAATGTAAATAAAAGTATTGGATTTACAAGTCCATTTAAAACGGATGCCAAATTTGCTAATAATGCTGCAATAT
The DNA here is from genome assembly GCA_963922195.1 of Panagrolaimus sp. PS1159. Classification (NCBI taxonomy): domain Eukaryota; kingdom Metazoa; phylum Nematoda; class Chromadorea; order Rhabditida; family Panagrolaimidae; genus Panagrolaimus; species Panagrolaimus sp. PS1159. Next base: position 1,377,808 of record CAWUHW010000024.1, read on the forward strand.
TTCCAGGGCCAAAAATCTTTATACCCAACATAAACATCGAAGATGAAAACCATTGACATAAACAAATTACAAAGAATTGGACTGCCTACAAAACTTGCATAAATTTAGGGGGAAAACCTGGCATTGCAAAATTAAAATTTTGTTTTCGGAAAATCAGAACTAGCGAAATTTCGATTTCAGACTGAAAAAATTATTTCGGTAATTTTGATTTCGAAACTATCGATTTTGATTTCGCAGAACCTTAATAAGAATAGCATCAAATATACATTAAAGGGAACGAAATTTTTGACATATTTTTTGTAAACGATTTTTTTCGAAATGGTATGAACCTGATGATTAGGGTCTTTTTGTATTGTTCTTTTGCCTGATTGTCAGGTTCATGTCATTTTAAAAAAACGTAAAAATATAAAATTTATCAAGTATTTCACTACCTATAATGTTCACAATTTGATACCCTTCACATCAGGGTTCTGTAAAATTGAAACCCACTATTTTTAAATCGAAATTACCAAAATAAATTTTTTAGTCTTAAATTGTCAAAATAAAAAGGTATTCAAATTTTTCTCCCCTTTAAAGCCTGACATTAAATAATCAAAAAGCAACTTACAACTTTAATCTCTGCATTTGTATTCCTCAAAGTCATTTCATTTGCAGAAGTTCGAATAAATTTAATATTAAAAATTTGCATAAATGTTATAACATAACAAACTACCAAAATAATCGGTAGAAATTGACTCATTCCAGTCATTAAATCCAGAATCGTTAATGTATCGGTTAGTTTACAATTGCTACAATCAAAAGTATAAACCATATTCCATTGATTAAAACGTTTTTTACAGCCATGAATTTCACTTGCGATTGACATGGCATTTGCTAATATCCAAAGGGATAAAGGTAAAGCTTGTCGAATGTATGCACGATTCATGAAAAGATGTAATTGTGGAAGAAGAAAATATGCAAATCTTTCAAGTGCAATTAAAGTATTCATCCAAAGTACTGTCGTTGCTGGAGGGGTATTAAAAAATGCGGTTGCAGTTTGAACAAAATCTGATGAATAAATTGGAACTGACGCAAAAAGGGATGGAATCGATGAAATAAAATTTATTGATTCATAAAAGCAATGTGCCGCAGCCAAATGTAATATTAGCAGATTAAATTTATTTGAGCCAAGAGTGCTCCAATTTTTTATTAAAATAAACAAAAGTGTAGAATTTGCAGAGACAGCAAAAATATTTCCAATTAAAAGTGGAATTCCAACAAAAAGACGATTGGATGCAAGCGGAAATGTTCGATTTGCAGCAAAACATTCTTGCCATTTTGTTAAATTTGTTATTTCTGACATTTTTAAAAAAAGGGTTTTAATAAGTCCAAGTTTTTCGAAAAACAAGAAAAGACTGAGTAAAATTATATAAAGTATATACCGTTTTAATTTGTATAAATAAATGTGAAAAAAATTGCTCCAATTATGAGAAATAAAATTTAAATTGTATTTTTGCTCCCAGGATTTTTTTCTTTTTATATATTTTTTTATTTCTTTGAAACGTGTTTTAACAAAAATACAAAATTTTTTGTATCCAAAACAAATGAGAAATGAACATTTAAAACTCTAAATTATATTTATAATTTTGCAACGAAAAAATGACGAATCAAAATTTATCATAAAATTTTCTCAAAAAAATGTTACTGCAGCTTTGCAAAATTCCTGATAATATGGAGAATTCAGGCATGTCATTAAATGAAAAAAAGACAAAAAATATTTTAATAAAAGTAAACATACATTAACGGAAAAAATACCGTAATTAATAAATTTCATACAAACAGAATACGAAAACAAAATTTTATAATTACTAACAACAAACAAAACACAAATGTAAATTTGCAATACCAACGAAAAAAGAGATCAGCATTTCTCCCCCCAAATTTATAACCAAAGATGCTAAAAAACAATCGAATAATTTAAACTAAAATCCTTAAAAATAAGCTTACCAATTCATCACTTACAGTTATGTCCACGATGTTTTGATCTCAATTCAGCCCATTTTTTAAAAGTGGAATTCCAACTAAAAGACGAAAAAAGTGAACTTGCATTAATCACGAGCAAAATTTATCAGTCAACAATAAAAATATCGTTATCACAGAAAAATGATAAAAAAATAAATTTGTTTGTTCCAAAGTTTTTCTAGTTTCTGCTTTAACCCATCTTTAAATTTTACAAAAATGATTTTAGAAAACTTTTTCTACAGCTCTATTAAATATGTAAAAATATAAAATTAAACTATTACCCAAACCCATACTCTGATAATTATCCCTGCGCACAATAAAAATCGGAAACCTATTAATAAATGAAGTGATCAGGATGCTTAAAAACATCTCATGACTATCTCCAAAAATATCTATTTTGCTGATAAAAAAAAGGGTTATTCGTTGAAAAAACTAGCTTATCAGAAACAATAAAAGCCGGTTAAAACCAATGCTTTTTATTCAGTTTGGAGTTTTTTTAACAGGAAAAAATCGTTCGCTCTTTTTAAAAAAACACACAATTATAATTGTTTAATTGTGTGTTTTTTTCTCCAGAATTAAAAATTTAATTTAAGCTTTTGAAATAATGGGAAAACCAAATTCTGCAAAAACCAAAACCAAATTAAATGGTCCAACAAAATCTACCATCAAAAAGAACAAATCAGAACTTCAGCGTTTCGATGAATTTTGCAAATCAATTGCATCAAAATTTAAACAACCGAAACCAATTGAATCAAAGCCAACTGAATGGGATCCGATTAATGCAAAATACATGACAATAAATATGAATGAATATTCTCCATTAAAATTACCAAAAATTTGTAATTTAATTTGTGATACTCCAATATTTTCTCGATTAAAAAGAATTAAACAGCTTGGCTCATGTTCATATGTTTTTCCATCGGCAACTCATACAAGATTTGAACATTCAATTGGGTATGATTTTTTTTGCATAAAAATTTATGATTAAATTTAAAATAATTTTTAACGGAACCAATCATATTTTGATTTGTTTTAGAACTGCATGTTTAGCTTTCAAATTTGTTAAGCATTTACAATTTTTATCAGAAGATTTTAAATTGTCTGGGAATGAAATGCTTGATGTAATTCTTGCATCACTTTTACGAAATCTTGGACATCCTGCATTTTCATATCTCTATGAAGAATGTTTTGCAACTCCAGATTTGGTAACTTTGTTATTTTTTGTCAGCATCAAAATTATCCGAATTAAAATTTATATTTTTAAGCATCAAAAAATGTCAGTAAAATTGTTTGACAAAATGTTGGTGGATTCTCCAAAAACGAATCACGGCCTTCGACAACATTTAACAGACAGAGACTTTGATCTAATCCGAGCTTTGATAGATCCACCTCCAATGTTTAATATCAATGGAGAATGGAATCTTCCAATATCTCCAAAAAAGGCATATATCTTTGATATTGTAAATAATCTTCGAAATGGATTAGATGTCGATAAATTGGATTACATTTATCGAGATGGACTTCGAAGTGGATTAAATAAATATTCAATTAATATGGTATGCGTTTTTTGAGAAAATGTGTTTTACCCTTTGAAAAAAAAAACATGTAAATTTCAGAACATTATAAAGCGATTTATAAAATCTGCTTTTATTGGATTAGATTACAGTAATCGATTTCATTGTTTAAAATTTCCTGAAAGTAATGCCAATGAAATTCGATTAATATTTGAATCAAAAGCTGAATTGTTCAAAACTTTATATTATCACAAAAATGTTTTGGCAAAAGATAAAATGGAAGATAATTTATTATTTTTTACCAGACGAAAAAATATTTTTTTGTAGGATAACAGTCGCTTTTATACTTGCAGGTCCACATTTAATGTTTCGAACAAAAGCTGGAAGAAAAATTTCATTGGAAAAATGCCATGAAGATTTAGATGCTTTCATTCAGTTAACAGATGATTCACTTTATGAAAAAGTACAATTTTAAAATTTATATTTTCTTGAAATTAAAATTTTAAAAGAAGTTTTTTAAATCTTTAGATCATGCATCCATCTTCTGATCACCCAGATTTAATAGAAGCATCAAAAATTTTAGAAGCTGTTGAATATCGAGAAATTCCTAAATTAGTTGCCGAAATTGAAAGCATTGGAAAAAATGTAATAGATTTCATTGAACATTTTTTAAAGGTTAAGTAACAAAATTTTTAGGACCCTTCATTAAATGCCAAACAATTAAAATCATATCTAAAATCCATGTCATTCGATATCAGTCAAATTATAACAATTACAAAATCAATTCATGTTGGAAAAGATTTTGAAGAAAATCCAATGAATTCTGTACTTTTTTATCCTCGAAATGATAGAACAAAATCAGTTTTGGTTTACCGGAAACTTGAATCTGTTAAATGTTCATATATTTTTGCACCATATGGTTCTTCAATTGAAGATGTAAAAAAGATTTTTGAAGCTATATCAGCTTACTGCAGTTCTCATAATCTTTCATGTCCAGTTGCACATTTTAGAAAAAGATATGAAAATTTTAATTTTGATTAAAAAAATATAATTCATTTACAAACACATTTATTACGACCATATTTTTATATAAAAAGTAATACTTAAAAATACAAAAAAAATAAAAATTGAAACACAAATTATAAAGAAAATGTTATAAATTTTACAAGGATAATTGTTCATATTTTCCTGGTTCTTGGAAGGATCGAGGATGATATTATTACTCCGAAGGATGAAAAACTGTCGAGATCACGGGCGAATTTTTCAATGGTTGAAAGATGTCGAAAATAATCTATAAGAGATTATATTTTTTTGAAAAATTTGTTGATTCACACAGCGTGCTGTTTGTTGCTCTTTAAAAATGGTCTTCTGAAAGCCAGAAATTTTTTTACCAGGTCAGTTATGGCAAGGGTTGTTGTGGAGATTCTGCATCGGTGTAAGAACCCCCAACAAATATAATAAAGGAGAGCATTTATTGATCGATCAACATGTCAGTAAAAGATAAAAGAATATAAAATAACATATAAAATGAACAACAACAAAAGTATTTATACAAAAAGAGAGGTTCACTCTTCTTAATATTTTGTTAATTTTCATAAATCACGATTCGTCGTGACAAGGGTTTTCACGTTTTTTGTTTTGGCAAATTAAGATTAGTTCTCCAGCTGCTTTTAAAACTTTTTCAACAGCATTTAAAACAAATCCAACAGCATACAAAAATCCGGTAATTTGAAAGACCCAGCCACAACATTGAAAAAATGTTAATATTAAATTTAAACCTGGTAGACTAATAAATGCTTGAAATGCTTGTCCGAACATATTGTAGTTGATTGCAACTGCAGGAGCATTTCCACCACCATAATTTGTAAAACTTTTAAGAATACCGTAACCAGTCAGTGCTAATCCAGTGAAACTTTCAATAATGAAATTATTAACAAGAATATTTCCGGTTGTTGCATGGGTTATACAATGGCAATATGATATCATTAAAGTAAAAATACATAGGGAAAAAAATATTTTAACCGCCATAGAAAATAAAAAACAGTTTTTGTTGCTGAATTTTTGTGAAAAAAATACATAAAATGAAAAAATAATACTTTTTTGCAAATACAATTTTTAGTTACACGTGGCTTTAAAAAAGTTATTTTTACTCTATTTATAAATAAATTTAATAATAGTACGAAAATTAAATGTAAACAAGTTTTTTGTGAAAAAAAGAAACTACAAACGCGATGCCGGCAAAGAAAACTGAGTCATGTGCAAAAATAAAACAGATTCAAATCTTTTAAAGATAAATATTCTCTTTGTAGCAAAATTTTAATTTTAAAAAAAGTTAGAATAATTTTAGGCAGCTTTGTTGAAGTTTTTCATCACAAATGTGCAAAAATATTATCAAATTAAATAATAAATCTTACACCACCATGTAATTCTTCGAAGTTTAGAAAGTGTTGCAGTAATTTTCTCAAATGCAACAAAGAAATTATTCAGTATTACCAAAAAAGTGATCACAAACAACAAGAATATTTTAATCAAAATATTTAATACATACATTCGTCCAAGCCTTGAATATTGCTCACCATTATTCAATATTCAGAAACTCAAATTTGCTGACCAACTTGAAACACCACAACGAAAATTCACCAGAATACTGTATCGAAGGATCTACGGTTTTACTTCAAATGTTCCATCATATGAAGAAAGACTTAAATTATTTCAAATGGATTCTCTTTCTACCAGAAGAAATGTTGCCGATGTTAAAATTGCTCATGATTTTATAACCAAAAATTCTAAGAAAAATATATTTCCCTCCATTATCTCAACCATGGGAAAACTCGAACTGGTGGAAATTACAACTATTACGGAAAAATCAAAAGAAGCTTGCTATCTCATCACTTCTCTTCTAGAATGGCATCAAAATTAAACAAGAACAAAATCAATCTATCTGACCACTCAAAGGCATCTTTACATCTTCTACTAACAAATTTAAAAAGTAATCTTTAGTCTCTTTTGTTTTTATTGTTTATTTCTGTTAACTTTCCCCATTAACCTTTAACATTGTTAAATTTATTTTGTTTTTTATTCTCCCCTTTTACTATTGTACTTCCTCTTTCTATTGTATTATTGTTTTATTTTTACTATCACGCTACATAAGGGAGCGATAAATAAAAATTAAAAAAAAAATTTAAAAAATCAAATGAAGCATCAATTTTATTTTTACAAAATTTAAAGCAATAACATTTTTTGTAGGAAAAACCAAATTGTCAAATGAATTGTCTTGATTTTCAAGGCATAAATATTGAAGAATTTCAGATTTGGGATTTATATACAGAAAGAAGACCAGTAATCCATATTTTATTAAAATGTGAATTAAACGGATATTTTTGATAAGTTGTTTTAATAGAGGATTTATTTATACATGTTTTCCATTGTTATCATATTTTAAACAATGTAAAACCAAAATTAGATTTCTGGCAAAAAAAATATTTGCAAGTTTGAATTAATTTTGTAAAATAAACATGGCAAGTTTTTTAACTTTTTTAATTAATTAATGTACTTTTTCGTAGCAAATGCTTTAAAATATACATGTTTTGAAACTATTAATCGCGAATTCGAATAAACACAACACTTTTATACAAAAGTACACAAAGAAAATTCAAAACAAAGCAAAAACAATATAAATTTAAAACACAAAAATAAAAACAAAGATACAATCCCGTCCATCATTTTTCGAACGCTTTTTCATTTCATTTCATTTCAGTTCATTTCAACAAACAATAGAAAAATTTTTTTTCAATGCAATTTTCGTGCTAAGAAACGTCAAATTGAAATGAACTGAAATGAAATGAAATGAAAAAGCGTTCGAAAAATGAAGGACGGGATTGTATAAATAATTTTCTCAAATTTACAACAATAAAAAATTACAAATTTCAATAATTTACGAAAGAAATGAAAGTATAGAATTTTCAGTTGAAAATCCAGATATACAAATTTTCTTTGAAATTGGAGAATCTTTTTTAATCCATGGAAGTGCATCGGAACCACATTTTTCTTCATATCTTCGACGATTGTTTGTAAACCAATTTCGAATTTGTTTAAATGTAAAACCAGTTTGAGATGAAAGTTTTTGAACATCTAATTGAGTTGGATATGGATCAGTAATATTTTGATTCATCCATTCTTGAAGTGGTTTTGCACTTTCACGATTTACATGAACTTTATATTGTCGAGTTGGTTGAATATTTTCGTAATCAGGTTTGAATGGCGAAGTTTTAGAAGAAGATGATGGAAATGGAGGAGATAATTGAGATTTTAGAAGTGATGGTGAAGAAAGTAAATCAGAAATTGTTTGAAGATGTTTTAATGGATCCGATAATGTTGGAGTTGAAGGTGGAAGTAATGGTTTTACCTGAAAAATAAACATTTTATAGACATAAAAATATAAACAAAAATAACTTACTTGAGTTGATTGTTGAGAAAAATTTGATTGTGAAATTTGTGTTTGTGGAAATCCAAACATTGCAGGATTCATTGAATTTAAAGGTTTTCCAGAAGCCAAAGATTGCAAAAATAAAAGTTGAGAAAATTGTTGCAAAATATTCATTGAATTTAAAGAAGATGAATCCATATTTTTTCTATATAAAAAAACAATAAAAAGGCAGAGAAAAAAAGTAGCTAACTAAAAATGAAATGAATTTTTGATAGAGGCAATTCTGTGCAAAAAACAGTTCGTTGACTTAAATCTAAAATATCCATTTCACATCTTTTAGTTTTTATTTTCATTAATTTATTCTAATTGGAATATTACTGAAAAACAGAGGGTATTGATTGATTTTAAAAAGTGACCTATCTTTTTCCTTTTTGCTGCTGCAAAAATAAAGTTGGGAACGAAGATTTCTTTGTTCTTCTGTCATTTAAAAAAAAGTTGAGACAAACAAGCAGAACATAATTTTTGTGATTTTGATCATGATGAACATACAGTACTTTAAAACATGCAAAAAATGATAAAGTTTTCAATACTATATTTTTTAATTTTATTCGAAGTCTTTCGATATAGCAAAACGATTACTGTAATCAAATTACAAAAATATTATAATTTACAAGTTATTAATTCCTATCTTATTTAAGCTACAGTAATCAAATTACGGATTCATAAAGAATCAAATCTTCAACACCATTAACCGCAGAAAAATATTTATTCACATCTTCCGGAGAAATATCTTCAAGTTTATTCGGATTCCATTTTGGATTACGATCTTTATCCACAAGAACTTAAAATATCCACTATTAAAGACAATAAAACACAAATAATCAACTTACTTGCACGACAACCTTCATAAAAATCATTTCCATCCAAAAAATGATATGTCATTCGATGTTCCATAGTAAAAATGCTTGAAAAATTGCTAACGCTTCCATTCATAAGTTGTTGATAGGTAACTTTCAGGGATGTTGGACTCTAAAAAAATACTGTATATTATTATCCACGCTTTAAAAATGCTTACCATTTTCATGAGTTCATTAACTTGTTTCTTTGAAAATTCATCACCTTTAGCTTGAAGCTTTTCAATAATATTTTCAACAGATTTTCCATTAAATGTAGTATTAATAGTTTCAAGATTTGATTTTAAAGAAAATTCAGGAACATTTTTAGGTGTAAATTTTCGAAGAACTTTATCAATTTTTTGTTCGTTACATTCAGATTTTGGCAGGCTTTTTAATTCATTTTTAACTTCAGCGATATTCTTTGATTCAATCTAAAACAACAATTTACTTGTATCTTTATAAAAATAGACATACATAATGTGTACCTAAACCAGAATGAAAAACATCAGCACCTTTAAGCCGATAACCAGTTAATGCAAGAAACATTCCAAGTTTTCCAGGAAGTCGTGGAAGAAAATATGATCCTCCAACATCTGGAAACAATCCTAATGCAGTTTCAGGCATTGCTAAAAGAGTTTTTTCTGTTGCAACACGAAATTTTCCATGTATTGAAAGTCCACAACCCTGCAAAAAAACAGTTATTATATACAGCTTTTGCTAAAAAAAAACATACTCCACCCATTGTAATTCCATCAATTAAAGCAATATATGGAAGTTTATAAGTTCCAATTAAATAATTTAGAATATATTCTTCACGAAAAAATTCTTTATGCACATTTCCACCAGATTTAGCAGATTGAATAACAGCTAAAACATTTGCATTAGATCAATCTACAGTAACAGTAATACTTACAAAGAACGTCACCACCAGCACAAAAAGCTTTATCTCCAGCTCCTTTAATAATCACAAGTCCAGCTTTATCATCCGCCATCCATTCCTAAAATAGTACTTGAAGTAACTCTTTTTACAATATTGAAATAAACTTACTTTCATTTGTGGATAAATTTGACGAACCATTGATAAATTTAATGCATTTAAAGCTTTTGGACGATTTAATGTTATAATTCTTGCTGCATTTTTACAATCAAATATCACTTCTGATTCGGTCGTTGAAGACATTGTTCGTTTTATTATCTGAAAAAGAACATCTTTAATACATTCAACAACTAATAACCAATATTTTAAACACTACCTGAGATAAAAGTGTCGGAGATCGAATATTTAAACGCAACATAATAGTTTATTGCAATGATACGAATATATGATTATCGTTAAATTGATTTATCTGATCGAAGAAATTTAATTAAACGTCTTTTAATCAACAACATTTTAATGTTGAACAAATTTTACACATGTTTTTAAAGTTTGCAAAAAAGTTCAAAACGCCAACAATTTTTGCCGAGAAAAAAATCTAAAACAATGATAAACGATTTTGAAAGTAAAAACAAACGGTCACGGTGGCGCAGTTGTTAGAACTTCTGGTTCTAGTTCAGCACTGACGAGTTCAAACCCCGTCAGAGTTGCCACTATGCCGTTGACTTCTAACTCTACAAATACTCGTCAAATATCCTTCGACAATAAAATTTTTTATAAAAATTTATTTTTTTAAATATTTTAGTGAAATTTATAATGCTATAAATGATGAAATTAATCAGTTTTTTATTTTCAAATAACTTTCTAAAAGCTTAATGTTTTTATATAACTATCATAAAATCATCGTTGTTTTTTACAAAAGGTGTATAAAATAATTTAGATGGAATTAAATGGAAGCAGAAAAGATTAAAAAGCTGATTGTTAAAATCAAAAAGTAAACAAACAATAATAAAAAATAAACGTGGAAAAAGAATAGAGAACGAAGTAAATAGGATATCTTATTTTTAAATTATAACAAAAAAACTTTAAAAAAGCGAACATCAAAGTTTATTAAATTTATTACTACGAAAAAATGTTAAAAAAAATTTAAGAGATATTACTTAAAAAAATTGTTGCAAATTGCAATTTTTATTTCCGTTAGCTTCTTTTTAATAAACAAAAACATTTTCAATCAAAACATTTTGATATTTCCTTTTTAACAAAATTGCATTTGGATTGTTTTCCTTGGAAACAGTCAAAAATGGAACCAAATAATTTGTGTTAAAAGATTCAAACTTTTGGCGAAGTGAATTTTTATCCGAGATTCCAGCAACAGATTCAATTCCGTCCATTGTTAAATCTGCCACCTAAAAAGATTTCATTAAATGTTTAATTGGAAGGGAAATGACAAACTCGATTATTTAAATATTCTGCAATAGTTTGAGCTTCCATATTTTTTCTTTCAACTTTTAAAAAATTTAAAAGGGGACGAATTGCAATTCCCTAAAAAATTAAAAATGTTTAAATTTTTAATAATATTTTTTTGGGAGAATTAATGTTTTTACAGGGTTCTGCAAAATCAAAATTTCGATTTTCGAAAAATCTCAAGTATCAAAATCAAAATTTCGATATTTTAACTTCAGATTAAAAATTTTTTTCAATGTTTCAATTTCGGACAAGAAATTTTTTTTCGATAATTTCGATTTCGTAGAACCCTGATCTACAAGTTGTTGATCGGCTGTGAAAAATTTATCTTTCTTTTTTCCGTAGTTTCTAACAAAATTTTTTTTAAATTGCTTCATTTTTAAAAACTCACTTGAATAAAAACGCTAAAAAATATGCATGCCATACAACTTGCTAAAAACATTGGTTTTGCTTTAATTGTATCCGGCATTGATGCGGCAAGTCCATAAGCAATTGCACCACGAAGTCCACTAAAGCTTAAAATAATTTGTTCGATAAAACAAAACTTTTGCTTTTTAAATGGATTTAAAATTGAACATTGAATTATAATAGCAATAATTCGATAGCAAAGACAACAAGCTAAAGAAAATCCAATAAATGCAAAATCCCAATGTAAATTTCCAATGATAGATGTAATTCCAAGAAGAAAAAATGCAAGATTTTCGGTGCATTGTGCAAAAGCTTTTACCGCTTGTTTTGTAAAAATTCGAGTTTCATTGGAAATATTTGCTTTAATGTAATCTTTCATTAAAATTCCGCATACAACAATTCTAAAATTTAAAATGGTTTTATTAAGCAAAAGGGGGATAATGGTTTTGTTATTTCATTAAAGCTGTTTTAATAAATTTGTAATTAAACTTACGCAAAAATTGAACTCATTCCAAAAAGTTCTGCGCTTAAATATGCCAAATATGGAACAATAAAAATTGAAATTTGTGAAACTGTTGGTAAATTTATAGAGAATTTTGTCATTAATGCTACAATAACAGCAGCAATAATCCCAATTAAAATTCCACCACCAGCAATTAAGAAAAATGATCCGCCAACAGCAAAATAATGATACCAATGAATATTATTTTCTCCAAGAGCAATAAATTTTAAAAACATAATATATAAAACTACAGTAATGCTATCATTGAATAAAGATTCACCAAAAACATGAATAAAAAGGAAGTCATTAACATGAATTTCTTCAAAGACTGCAATAACTGCAACCGGATCAACAGCAGAAATTGGAGCAGCAAAAAGTAGGATTTCAAAAAGAGAAAATGGAATGGAAAAAAAATTTAATTGGCCGAGGTAGTATAGAGTGGCACCTGTAAGCTTGAGATAAATGTAAGCGTATTTTAAGAAAATAAACTGGCTATAAGAGAGTATTATTCAAAATAAAAAATTTAATCTCTTTCAGCGAATTTCGAAATTTTGAAAAAAGACTGAAAAGTTGAAATTGGAGTCAAAAATTCTATTTTTTAGTTTTTAGTTTATAATTTTTTAACGAAATTTTCAAATTCGTGGCAGGTGCCAAAATTTGCAACCCGGCTATGTTTGTTTACCTAAAGTTTTTTCAAAATTAAATTCGTACTTCTGCTCTAAATTTAAAAATTTTAATAAAAATTTTTACGGTAAAAACGCAAAAACGAGATAAGGTATTTTTGACAACTGCCACAATTTTTTTTAAACTACTTTTTTAGCCTAAAAATTTTAGGTAAAAAACCTTACAAATTGCAATAGCATTTGAAATTGTTCCAACAGCCGCAAGAAAAATTACACTTCCAAAATTATCAAATAGCTGCCGATTTGGCATAAAATATCCAGCTTCAAACATAATTGGCGGTAAAATCACAAGAAAAAAGATCGATGAATCAAATGTAAAAATTGTTTCATCAATATTTAAAACGTCAATAAAAAATCCAAATAAAATTCCAAAAATTAGCATTACAGCCGAACCCGGAATTACATTATAAATTTTTTCAAATAATCTATGAACTTACAACGTTAAAAAATTGTTTTAAATTTTTTATGGAAACGCAACCAACCTGCTCGAAGGAAACAGATAACCAAAATCCAAAGTGCAATAATATAATATGGTTTAATGTGACCCCAATGAACTTCAATAATTTTAAAATTTGTTAAATTTTGAGTTTTTGATTGTAATTCTGGGATTTCTTCCGTTAAATTTGGAAGTGCAAATATTCCTGGGATAAATAAAATCCCAAAAATATAAAAATAATTCATTTTATTTAAGCAGCAACAAAAAATAGAATTTCAACTGTGATCATAAAAGTATAAAAATAAAAATCATACTAAAAAAATGAAAGTCGAATCAATGATATTTTAATCTATGATCATAAATCAAATATGTATAATAAAAAATTAGACCGATTAATAACATTTTTTGTCTGTCGTGATTTTTAATAAATAAATGACACTAAAAGTCATGACGAAAAAGGAAATGAATTTTTCCAAAAAGAGATTGCAATAAAAAAAAGCAAAGTTCTCCCATTTAAAGCCTTTGTAGCATATTTTTTACGAAAGTGCTGTACAAAAAAGTTGAATTTCATAAAGATATACTGTAAGCAAAAAAAACTAAATGGCTGTAATAGTTAATTTTTCATTTTTTAAAGTAATATAGTAAAATTTTCACTATACTACCATATTCCTTTTTTCTACAGGAGATTTTTCTTTTGCTGCATATAAAAAGAAGAAAAAATGTGAAAAACCAAAAAAATGTTATTAGACCAAAAAACGAAATAACTGAATAATGCGTGTTTAAAAATTTAGGTAAATCAACTTTTTGCAATGATCTTTGTCTTGAATCCTTTGGGTATTCAAGAATAAACTTTAAAAAATTCTTAATTAACTTTTGTATTATTGTTCTATATAAATTTTGAATGAAATAAAATCTAAAACACTGCACTCACATAAGACCCAAACAATCGAAACTGTGCAAATTTTTACTAATAAAAGTTATCATTCAACAATTTTGCTGCTGTATCGTCGACTAAAATTAAATCACATCTTTTGTAAAATTTATATAATGCATTAATTTAAATAATCACAAATCCTACTACTTATTGGTTGTCACTAGATATATAAAATTATTAAACTTCGCTGAAAGCTTCTCTTTGGTGTATTATAACTATGTTTGTATTCTTCTAATGGTAAAATGCAAAACAAAAATTCTTTTTTTACTGTGATTTTTCAATAAACGTTACTGTATTAATTTACTTTAAAAACGTTGCAGATATAGATCAACGAATGTGACAAGTTTCTATAAAACAAAATGTTCAACTTTTTAAGAAACTGCAGTAAATTGTTATAATGAATTTATTACTAAAATATATGTAAGACTTTTTTGCTGCAATTATATTGCATCAATAAATATATTATAAAATACCTGAAATTTTAGCGACAAATTTTTAGATGCACCCTCTTTTGAGGATATATAAATTTTAGTATTATTTAATTAACTGTGTTTTGCTCTTTTTGACATTAACAATTTAAATAATTTTTTGCTAAAAGAAAAATAAAAGTTAAAAAATTGCAACAAAAGTTAGATTAAAAATAACTTTGTTTTTTTTTGATTCAACAGAAATTTTTTTATAAAAGAAAATTTTTTCAAACATAATGACTCGCATGAATCCTAACACGAAAACTTACTGTCACCCTGTCGATCTCGAATTTTCTTTGCGCAGCCTTTTTCGAACACATTTTTTTTCTTTCTTCGTATTTTAGTCAAATTTCACTCTCTCTGATTTTACGATTTATTTTTTCACAATTTATTTTTCTTTACTTTTTTTGTTTAACTTTCTGATTTCTTTATTAATAGTACTTCTCGCGCTAATATTTCTTGCTTTTATCGTTTTTACAAACCTTATATGTGAATTTTTTAGTTAATACTTTTACCGCTCATTTATTAACATACTATGGCTCAATCTGAAGGCTTCAGCCGTGGTGGCTTTTCAAATAGCCGCGGTGGATTTAATCAACCTACTTCGAATGATAACCAAAGCAATTCTGGATTTGCTTCTCGTGGCGGTTTTGGTTCTACTCGTGGTTCATTTGGTCAATCCTCTGACATTAATCAAGAAAGTTCTGGATTTGGTTTCACACGTGGTGGTGGAAGAGGAGGATCAAATATTGGACGCGGTGGCGGATTTGGTCAATCTAATGACAACCAAGAAAGTTCTGGTTTTGCTTCTCGTGGTGGATTTGGTTCTACTCGTGGTTCATTTGGACAATCTAATGAAGAAAACTCTGCTTTTGGTTCAAATCGTGGTCGAGGTGGATTTAATCAAAATGGTGGAGGTGGAAGAACTTGCTATAAATGTCAAGGAGAAGGTCATATGGTAAGTGTATTCTTTTGTTTTTTCCTAAATTTGTATTATCGTATTTTCAGGCACGTGAATGTCCTAATGCTGATTCTGCTGGTGGCGAATTCAATCAAAATGGTGGCACTGGCGGCCGAACCTGTTTCAAGTGCCAACAAAGCGGCCATATGGTAAGTTTACTTTTTAATTTGTTGGTGATCGTGTAATTCATTATTTTATAGGCTCGTGAATGTCCTAATGCTGAATCTGCTCGTGGTAATACCGGTATGTTTTTTTATCCATTTTTATGTCTATATTGATGATTTGCAGAAGCTGGCACTGAAGGCGCTCAACAAACCAATAGAGCTGATGGTGAAACACTTCCTGAACGTGCACCAATTAATTTTGTTCCTCAAGCTAGAAAAGTTGATGAACTTTTTTCTGAAGATCAACAAGCTGCAAAGGAATATGCTGATGTTGTCGATAATGATGAAGAAGTTGTCACTGAAAATTTCAGTGGTTCAATAGTTCGAATCCAGTAAGTTTATTTATTTATTATTAATATGTTGATATATAAGCTTTTTTTAGGAAATGGGAGGAAGCTGAATTTGAACCCCAATTGCTTACCAATGTCAAAGAACGTTCAAAGTATAGCCGTCCACGAAAAATTCAAGGTGCTACAATTCCATTTGTTCTTGATGGATTTGATATTAAATCTCAAGCTGAAACTGGATCAGGAAAAACAGCGTAAGTTTTATTTTTTAACGTTGTTAGAGTTCTAATTGCATAATCTTCTTTTCAGAGCTTTTGTTCTTCCCATTATTGATGCATGCATGAAAGCAAAGAAGATTGAAGGTCAAGGCAAATATGAATCAGATTTGGCATCTCCTTTTGCTATCATCATTGGACCTACTCGTGAATTGGTTATGCAAGTTTTTGAACAAGCTGAAAAGTTTGCTGCTGGTGAGTGCTTTTTGTTATCCTTTTCTGATAACTGTTTTTTTATTTTCAGATACCAATGTTAGCGTTGCTAAGGCTTATGGTCAATATAATATTGGACGAAATCATGCTGAAATTCGATGTGGCTGTGATATTTTGGTCGCAACACCTGGACGTTTAAAGCAATTTGTTACAAATGGTGAAGTTCATTGTAATAAGCTTAAATTCCTTGTTTTGGATGAAGCTGATCGCTTACTTGATCAAAATTTTTCTGTTGACATTATGGAAATTGTTAATACTTCTGGATTCCCTGCTGTAAGTTTATTTCATGACAGTTTTGCGTTTTAACATACTTTTTTTAGATGGATAAGCGTCAAACTTTATTGTTCTCTGCAACATTCCCTGATGAAATGGCAATGGTTGCTGATCAGCTTTTAAAGAAAGAAGCTGTTTTTGTTACAAATCATCGAAATAATCCAAATAAACGTATCAAACAAGATTTCATTGTTTCTGATCATCCTGGAAAATTGGATAAATTATGTGATCTTTTGAAAGCAGAAGCTGGAAAAGTTGGTGGTGCAGACAAGATCCGCAGAACTTTAGTATTTGTTAATACTAAACGAATGTCTGATATGGCAGCAATGTATCTTTGTCAACGTGGTATCCCTGCTACATCTATTAATGGTGATCGTGGTATGTTCAAATTTTTTTATGTTTGTAATTATTAATAATTGTAATTGTTCGTGTTTTTAGGTCAACATCTCCGAGAACAAGCTTTATCTGATTTTCGTAATCATAAAGTTAGTGTTCTTTGCGCAACTGATGTTTGTGCTCGTGGTATTGATGTTAAACAACTTGATCATGTAAGTTATTTCCCTTTAAGTTTTTGTTTTTTTATATTAACTTTTTTTAGGTTATCAATATGGATTTACCTACTGATGCTATCACATATGTTCATCGAATTGGAAGAACTGGCAGAATCGCTAATGGCTGGTCAACTACTTTTGTTGAAGGTGGTGAACCTTTATTGAATGAAATTGCTGACATGATTCGTGAAAGTAATGAAGAAGTTCCAGAATCTTTGAAAGCTGCTATTAGTGGAAGTGGTGGTAGTGTTGCCACTACTTCTGCTAACAATGTCCCTGTTTCTGGTCAACGTGCTGTCCCTGCTGCTGCTGCCGATGAAAATGATGATTGGTAAATATGTGCTTTTTAATCTTTGTAACAATTTCTTTTGTTTTTGTTATATACTTTCTGTTTATTTTTATAAAAATTTTTACTTGTATTTTTTTTCAAAGTTTTTATAAAATATCGTATACAACAGAATCTAAGTGAACCACTGACAAACGATACAAATAATCCCCGATAGAATACTACTAAATTATAAGATTAATAATCTCTCCTTTTTTAGTGATTAAAAATTAAAAATAAATTTGCTATTTTGTAACACAAATTTTGTGTATTGCTCGAATTGACCCATTTCATTTTTTCTTTATTGAAGAAAATTTTTTTGAATAATTTTTCAGTCGAACCTTGTTGTAACGTGCCTCGTTATATTACTTTGACCTCGTTGTTACGTTGTTTATTCTCGGTCCCTTGAAAAATGTAATAACGATGTTCGACTGTACTTCATTTTTTACTATAAAAAACAGAAAAAAACCTTGCACATTTGATCCGATTTATTTTATCTTTATCAATAAATTATTTTTGTTGACAACAGTTTTTACAAAATTTAATTCTTGAAGGTTTAAAAAACTTGATATTATTACTAACAAAAAATTTTATAAAGGAGTAATACATTGAACTTGATCCGCAGAACCTGTACCACCTGGGGCAGGTTCAGTAAATTCCAATACTCCCATATTATTGCATGTTAAAACTCTTGAAATTGTTGTTACTCCATCAGAAAATCCACTATCCTGCCCTTGAAAGGACCACTAGAGAAACAAATATTAGAAATTAAAAAAGACTAAAAAATAATTATTACAAAATAGAAAATATCTTGTCCAGCATTCGGGCTTGTACATGTTAAAGTATATGTTATACAATTATTTGCATCTCTTCCAGGTGTTTGAATAATTGGCCGATCTGTACCAACTCCTGTTCCTGTTACAACAGAAATTTGTGTACATGTTTCACATGCTAAAACAGACCCTATTGTTTTTGTTTAATTAAATGTAAAATTAATTACGTGGAAAAGGTGAAATACATTCAACTTGATCAACAGATGCCATTGCGCCATTCTCAGTTAATACATACTGTGCCATATCATTACAAACTAAATTTCGAGTTATTGTTGTTGTTGCCATTGAACTTCCACGATCGGCACCTGTTTGCTTCCACTATAAGAATATTTTTTTGTCATTTTTGTATTAGATCTTTTAAAACATTACAAAAAGGAAAAGATTAGATCCAGCTATTTGAGACGTACATGTTACAGCTAATGTATCACATCCATTTGCATCTGTTCCAGGTGTTTGCATTATTGGCTCATCTTTGCCTGTTCCGGAGCCAGTTGTTACAGTAATTTGTGCAGCGCACGTTGAACATACTAAAAATAAAATTTATTCGAAAATTAGAAAAATAAAAAGGTTAGACACCAAGTCGTACATTATTTTAATTTTTTTTTACCTGGTGCAACTGTTGGTGAAACACATTCAACTTGATCTACAACACCCATTGCAGTTCCTTCAGTTAAAACATATTGTCCCATATTATTACAAACTAAATTTCGTGTGATTGTTGTCGTGGCAGACGAACTTCCACGATCTGCTCCTGCTTGCTTCCACTTAAAGATTCGATTTGTTTAGTTCAAATAATCTTTAACAAAAAAATACAAAGTTAAATTCTTACAAAATAAGTAACTTCCGTGCCAGGAACTGCAGCGGTACAAGTCACAGCTAAAGTGTCACATCCATTAGCATCGGTTCCAGGAGTTTGTGTAATTGGTTCATCCATTCCAATCCCAGAATTTGTAATAACAGCCAATTGTGCAACACATGTTGAACAAACTGAAACATTAATTATTGATATGTATATTTTACGTGTAATTTAATTTTATACCAGGTGCAACTGTTGCAGACACACATTCAACTTGATCAACGACACCCATTGCACCTCCCTCGGTTAAAATATATTGTCCCATATTATTACAAATTAAATTTCGAGTTATCGTTGTCGTGGCAGATGAACTGCCACGATCTGCTCCTGCTTGCTTCCACTAAAAATGTTTATAAATGGTTTAGGTTTTTTGCTTCAACTTACAAAATAAAAGACTTCTGTTCCTGCAACTTCGGCGGTACATGTAACAGCTAATGTATCACATCCATTTGCATCTGTTCCTGGTGTTTGCGTTATTGGCTCATCTTTTCCAATTCCGGATCCCATTGTTACAGTAATTTGTGCAGGACATGTTGTGCAGACTAAATATTTAATGTATTACGAAATTTATCAATTTTGTTTTATACCTGGTGCAACAGTCGCTGAAACGCATTCAACTTGATCCACCACTCCCATGGCAGTCCCTTCAGTTAAAACATATTGTGCCATATTATTACAAACTAAATTTCTTGTGATTGTTGTTGTTGCTGAAGAGCTTCCACGATCTGCTCCTGCTTGCTTCCACTACAATGCAATTTAAAAAAATTAAATTGAATAAAATTGTAACAACTTCTTTCTTAAAAAACTTACAAAATAAAATACTTCTGTCCCTGCAACTTCGGCGGTACATGTAACAGCTAATGTATCACATCCATTTGCATCTGTTCCTGGTGTTTGAGTTATTGGCTCATCTTTGCCTGTTCCGGAGCCAGTTGTTACAGTAATTTGTGCAGGACATGTTGAACATACTAAAAATCCAAAATTATAAACATTTTTTAAAATTTTAAAAATATTTTAGTTTATATTTTTACCTGGTGCAACTGGCGCAGAAATGCATTCAACTTGATTAACTACAGCACTTGCACCATTTTCAGTTAATATTAAAGCACCATTTTCATTACACACTAAACTTCGAGTTATCGTTGTTGTTGCTGACGAAGTTCCACGATCAACACCAGAATTATACCACTAAAAAATGTTTATGATTGTTGGGGCTCAATGTACATTTTTTGAAATTAATTTTTTTTAAGGAAACACATTTTTGAAGGTCATTTAAAAAATTGAAAAAGTAAAACTTGTTTAAAAAACAGTAATACTTTTGCGAAAATTCTTTGAAAAAGTTATACATCAAATGTAAAATAAAACACACAAAGAAATTAACAGTTTGTCCTGCAGTTGGAGAAGTGCATGTTATTGTAACCGTTCGACAACCGTTTGCATTTGTTCCAAGTGTTTGAGTTATTGGTTGATCGATTCCTACTCCGGATCCGGTAATTATTGTAGCTTGTGGACATGTTGAACAAACTAAAAACTTTTTTCAAATGATGCTCCAAAAAATACAAGTTTAAAAACATGATTTCATAAAATTTATGCACCTAAAGCTGTAGTTGGAGCGACAGTTGTTGGTGCAATAGTTGTGGAAACTGGGATATCAGCCCCTCCAGGGACAAACATTCTCATACAAGAAGAACATATTTTTATGTGAATAAATAAAAAAATAATTATAATAAAGTTTTTAAACATTTTAATTTTTAGAATATTTTTAAGTCTCGTTGATTAGAACTGACACTGATAAAAAAGTTAACTCCAAAAATGAATTTTACGCCCGTAATCTTTTTTTTACATGCTAAATTGGAGAATAAATTTATCTGGGAATCCAGAGTTTTTTCATTTTTTGATACTCCATTTTATTGCGCAATTAAAATTTAAAGATTAATGACTGTAATCATAGGTAGAAATTGAATGACCTTATTTTTCTTCCCGCAGGATATTTAAAATCTCTATTTTGTGTTTTTACAGTATTTGTAAAATTATTCAATGAAAAAAAGGAAAGAAGATGTTTTAGTGATTACGTGATTTAAAAAAAAGAGATTAATTGTGTATGTGCAATTGTAAATGAAAGAGAGATATCCCTGAGATATCGCAAGTGATCAAACTATAAACACGAAAAAAAAATACGGCAAAAACAGAAAAAAATAAATATTAGATCGACGAAAAATTTTATAAAAAATTCAACATTAATAAACATTAATAAAACTGATATGGTATCAGAATTCTGCGAATCCACAAAACCGAAATCAAAATTACCGAAATAGCGAAATATTTTTTTCCGTCCTGAATCGAAATATTGAAATTTTTTTTCTGCCTTTTCGAAATCGAAATTTCGATTTTGCAGAATTCTAACTGATATGGAAATTTTGAAAAAAAAAGAATATCAAAAAACCAAATTTCAATAATTGAAAAATTTATTTTTTTTACAAATTTTGCAAATATTTAAAAAAAAAGTTTCCATTCCTTTTTCAATTCGAATAAATATAGGAACGCGCGCAGCAATGTGCGACGCCAGTGTTCCCCGCATTTTTTTTATCCAAAAGAAAATGAAAGAGAGGTATACTGTAGAAATGAAAACTTTTTTTTAAAATTTCGATTTTTATCTACCTAGATGTAAAAAAATACGGAGATTCTGAAAATCCAACTTTTGAATATCACTTCAATACACAAAATGAGAGAAAAACGGTTTTTTTGATCTGTATTCTGTCTTCCTCCTTCTTCCCTTTTAAAACCAGGCCTATTCGACTCAGAATTTAATTCTGTATCTGATGGAATTATTTAAAATCGCCCGAAACCGCCCGGTGAGAAATATGCGTCTATGGCGCAGTGGGGGAAGCGCTGCGCAACGTTTTTTTGATGAAACGGTCAAAGGTTCGACTCCAACAATCGTAAACTTTTTTTAAAAAAAAACTGCTTTTATTTTTGGATTCCCCATAGTCGAAAGCATATATATACCAAAAATAAGCTCAGTTGGAGACAAAAAATATTTTTGCGTTTCAACTGGGAATCGAACTTGCGCTTTCGTCTTTGAAAAAAAATTTTTTTTTGCTGCAAAAAAAGTGTTGTTTGCGAACGCGACACGAAAATATTTATGAAACAAGTGTGTTCACCGGATAAAAAAAATTATTTTTTTTAACCATTAATTAAACATTTTTTTTAATATTTTTTTGTTTTTTTCTTTATTTATTTCCAATGATTTTTTTATGGCGATTCTAATGCTACCAAACTTATAACATTTGGGGAACTTTGAAAAAACTGCGCGCGTTCCTAAATAAAAAAAAAAATATAACCTTCTTATTTTTGATTTTGTGAGTTTTAATTTACCAAAAAATCTTTTTTATCATTAAAATTTGATTATTTATTGTTTTGATGATCGCTGTTGATTGAGCTGATTTGATACTCTTTAAAAAAAGAAAAAAAGAATTGACCCTTAAAAAATTGTAGAAAAAAATGTATGTAATTTATTACCCCTTTTTTCAACGATTCAATTACAGTTTTATTGCATGGTTTTAAAAGTGTTCATTGAATAAACAAAAAAATTATCTTCAAAACTGGAACTGGTTTTTTAAAAATAAAAGTGTCTTTCTTTCTCGTGAATTTGAAATTTTTATGGTTGCAACAAATTTTGCGAAAATAAAATTACTGCCAAGTTTCAACAGAACACAAAGATCAGCATTAATAATTTTGGTTGTACAACATTTTTGCATCTAATAAAAATATAGCTTTTACAATAAACTTCATAAAAATTGCAAACTATAATAGTTTCGTCATTTTTCAGGTGTCTTTTAAAAATTTTAAAGCAATATTAAATGTTCGAAAAGATAGAATTGCCAAAAAAATACAATTATTTTTCCCATAAAAATATTTTAAAAGAAAATATATGTTCCCAATAAATAACCAAAAAAAATGTTCTCTCAACAAAAAATGAAAACAAACGAAAAACTTCGAAAGATTTCGAAATCACTTTTCTGGCATTTTTAGCCGACTATAGTAAATTTCGAAAGCCGATCAAAGAATTTAAAAACATTAATTAGCAATTGCTTCAAAATATTGTTTGTTTTGTTGAATTGCCTGCGCGTTGGATTTCTTAAGAGGAAATTTACGCCGTCAATGCCGCTATCTTTTTTTGTTTTTGATTAAATCGTTTTGCTTTGCTGTTTTATCTCTGTTTTTTTGCCTTAAACTTTTAACAATTTTTGTTATAAAATGACATTTTTTTTAAAAATTTGATAAGACTTTTTTGTTGGTTTTGCCCTTTTCAAGCAATGTCTCTTTTTTCTGACTTTCTTTTTTATTGCTTAAAAAATGCTTCTTTGAAACAAAAAACTTTCATCGACAAAAAAAGAAATGTTTTAAAAAAGTATCGATCATGTTTTTTTCTTCGACAGCGTTATTGCCTTTTTTGTTATTTATTAAAATAATGTTGGAACAAATGGATATAATATCCGTTTACATTCAACATTAAGAATCAATTTAAACAATATTTGATAAAGAATAATAAAGTTGAAAATTATTATTCTTGATTTTTTCGTTTTAGTAAAAATTGTTTAGTTTTTAGTTAGTTTTTACTTTGTTAACATTTTTTTTTATCTTTTTTCTGTATGTATTTATTTTTGTCTTTTTGCCTCATTCAACTATCAGCAATGATAGGCCGAACGTATAAATATTATTATTATTACTAACCAAATCCCGTTTTATCCTTCTTTTTTTCATTGATTTGATATTGATTCGTGTCGCGTTTCTTTGTAAATATTGTATAACACTTTTATGAACTAGTATCGTTTGACGCTTTATTTGATGATAATAATTTGTTTACAAAAGACTGGCTTGTACTTTTCTTTAAAACTCTTTTGTTTCAACTCTAAAAGCTTTTTTACAGGTTTTATCAACTTTTATTAAGAAAAGATGGATCAAAGCCAACCACAAAAGCGGCGGCGAAATCGACGTAGAAAAGGTAAACATTTTGTCGTCTATTTTTTTATTATGGTAAAGGAATCATTGCCAAAAGCATACATTCTTGTGTTTAGTAGACTGAATTATTTCGTAAATTTCGAATGCATTTGTTTTTAATAAAGAGTACTTTTTAGCAAAGACTGTAAATGGTGAACCTCAAGCTCCAAATGCTGCTGAAACACCAGCTGATCAACAGCAAAAGAAGAAACGAAGACCACGACGACGTAATCGAGGTAAACATTTTTCTTCAGTTTTTTTATGTGTGTTATATAATTTTTAAGCAAAGAAAGAAACTGGCAATTCTCAGCAAAATTTCTCAAGTAATATTCCAACTGGTGAAGGTCCAAATAATTCAAATGGTGATTTTAAATCTTTATATGATGGAGATGCCAATATTACAGTTAATGGAAAAAAGAGTAAACGACATTGCGAGTATGTTTCTTTTTATTGTTCGTTAAAACTGTGTCACTGTATTTCGTATTCTAGAAACTGGAATGAAATGGATTTCGATCAACAATTGCTAAAGAATATCAAAGATTGTGGACTTGTTAAACCTCGAAAGGTTCAAGAAGTTGTACTTCCATATTTAGTAGAAGGTAATTAAGCTTTTTAAATACAAAAATAATCTGTTTCTTTTAAGGTTATGATATCGATTGCCAAAGCGAAACAGGAACTGGAAAAACGGCTGCATATTTAATTCCGCTTATTGATAATTTGATTAAAGAAAAACATCGTTCAAATGGCTTAGATCCTGATGGTCCATATTGTCTTATGATTGCACCAACTCGTGAATTTGTTCAACAAATTTTTATTGAAGCTGTAAAGCTTACTAAAAGTCTGTTTAGAATAGCACGTTAAACATTAAACAGTCTAATTTATGAACTTTTCAGATACTGGAATTACAGTTGCTTCTGTATATGGTGGAATTCGGTTCATAAAAACTTTAAATAAAATTGCAAAAGGCTGCAATATTCTTTGTGCAACTGTTGGTCGATTACTTCATTTAATAGACCATGATAATCCATTATATCAAAATCTTGATATGTCAAATTTGAAATATGTTGTTGTTGATGAAGCTGATCATTTTTTGGAAGGTAATCGAAAGCAAGATATTTTGAGATTTTTCAATCATCAATTCCTCCCACAAGTAAGTTAATGATTTTTTGCTATCTTAAAACAATGATTGTAAAATTTCTTTATTGAATGATAAAAAACATGTTTCAACAATGATCTTTAATTTTGTTCATTTTTAGGATATTAAACGTCAAATTTGTTTCTTTAGTGCTACTCTTCAAGTTTCTCGCCTTCATCGAATTTCTGACGAATTTGTAAATACTCAAAAACGGGTTTTCATTACATCTGTTTTGGATAGCAATCAACGGATTCAATATATTTTTGATTCAATTCCATCAGAAGATGCAAAATATCCATGTTTAACAACTCGATTATCCGATCTTTTAAAAGTGAATGGTGGAAAATATCCAAAAATTATGGTATTTGTTAATCGAAAAGTATGGTTTTAAATTGTTTAAAATTGTGTTTTATATATTTCAATTTTTAGAAATTTGCTAATGAATTAACTGATAAACTTATAGCCGATGGATTTCCAGCCGTTGTAATGCATTCTGATTTTTCACAAGCAAGACGTGAAAAAGCTTTTTACAGCTTCAAAAATGGAATTGCAGAATCAAGAATCTTTGTATCGGTCAATGCATGTGGACGTGGAATTGATATCCCTGAAATGGATTATGTTTGTTTCTTTTCTTTACAGTCAAAAAATTTATTTTTATTTTCAGGTAATTAATTACAATCTTCCATTGGATAAATACACATTCATTCAAAAATGTGGCAGAACTGGACGAACAAAAAATGGCACAGCAATTACCTTTTATGTTGAATCTGATGATCGAGCACGTGCATCATGGATTCGAGAAGTTTTACAACGAGCTCAACATGATGTTCCAAATTTTCTTAAACCAAATACTGTTGCAATTGAAGAATCTATGGGTAGACTTTCTTTAAAATAATTTAAAAAAATGTTTTTTGTTCTTTCTTGTAATGATTTTTAAGAATCTCGTTTTGTTGTTTTTTATCATATTCAAATAAAAGTTTTTCGATTTTTTTAAGCCAGCAATAAAAATGTTGTTTTTTAAATATATATTATTATATTGTTTGCTGGTTTATAATAATCTTTGTAAATTTTATCATTTTATTATATCTAAATAAAAATATTTCAAAAACACAATTAAGAGTGTATATTATTTCCCAATAATTCTGTTTTTTTATTCTGGAAAATAAAAGAAAAACAAAACTTTAAAAAAGAATTTTTGGTTTATTTTAATTCTGTTTCGCAAAAAAATTCATGTGGGGTAGGTAGTTAGCTCACATTTGACGCTGCCCATTGTTGGCTAAATTTCTAACAACGAACTCTTTCAACACTCACTGGAAAATTCAACTACAAAAAAATAAATTGTGTTTGCATGAGAAATTTTTTAAATAATAAATTAAGAAAATTAATTTTCAGAACAATGACGAATTGTTTTTTAATTAATTAAACCAAAAAGTTCGTTTTTATTAACCATTGGTTTTATTAGTTATGGAAATAAAAGAAATGTATCAATATTTAATACTTTTTGAAATTTTAATAGTATTTTTTACAAATTTCGCAATTTTTTATATGTGTTCAAAGTTACTGATAAAAAAATTAATAAAATCAAATATTTCTCCAACTTTGGTTTTATTTGTTTATTATTTAATTATTTTATCATTTTCTATGATTTTTTATTGCATTTATATAATTGTATTTTGGAGACCGAATGAAAATTTATATAATAAAAAATTGCTTTATATAATTGGATTTTTTCCATGGTCACTTTTAATTTCAAATCCAATCTTTGAATTTTGTTTTTGTATTGAAAGATGTCTTGCAATTTTATTTCCAATAAAATATGGTCCTGCCTGGAAAAGAAGAATTTGTTTTTTTACAGTAATTTTAGTTTTAATTTATACTGGATTAATTATTTGGTTTAATAATCTTATTTTTTTACCTGAAGAAAATATTATTGAAAAATGTGCATTTTTACATGCATTATTTATGCTGTTCCAAATCGATATTTTTCGGAATTTAAAATTGCAATTTCTGTTTTAAATGTTTTTGTTGCAATTTTTTTAATTTTTTTAATGAAATTTAAAACGACACAAACATTTTCGACGCAAAAAAAGAAAAATACTGTTATAATTATTACAATTTTTATTACAGTAATTTTTGAATTTTCACCGAATCACAGCGGAATCGACACCCGACAAAATGGAAATAGAAAAAAATCAAAAGAAAAGGATACGCACGCCATGTTTTTCCAAGGATGACAGACATTTTCGTGGCGGAAGAATTTGTAAACATTAAAAAAACATATATATGTTAGATTTTAACTCGATGAAGCTTCTGTTTTAGGGTAGCAAATCATCAAATTAAAAGCAATCAACCTCTATGAAACTAAAAGTGTAGATAGATATCAGTAGAAGCTTTTCGCAAAATTTCATGCAGAAACGTTAAGATTTGGAAGAATGCTTCCAAAATTGGCATTCAAAAAACGGAAAAAAAACGAAAATATTAGCATTCAAATGCTTAAAAAATTAAGAACTTTATTTGTAGACATCTAAATGACACAATTGAAACTAAAAGTGTAGATAAGTGTTAGTAGAAGCTATTTAGAAAGTTTTATGCGATAACATTAAGATTTGAAAGAATGCTTCCAAAATTGGCATTCATTTTTCCTTTTTTTTCTTTTTTTTTATGATGTTCAAGTGTTTAAATTGATATCACTGATGATATTAGCGATCAATATTGTTTTTAAAACCATGTAGGAAGAAAAGCATAGCTTCTGCTTTGATTTTCCCCCAAGCAGTTGCATTTTTTGCCGACAAGTTAGCAAAGCATAATCAATATTGCTCAAATACATAAGTATCCTCTGAGGGTTTCCCTAAGGATTTTATGTCATGCAATGTGCAAAAACAAATTTGAATGACTTATGCATTATAAAAATCAAGATTGTTTTTTTTCGCAAAACTTTTTATATAAATTATCAACAATAACATTACTTTTTTGTTTGTGGCTTGTTTTAATATTGTTTATAAAGTTAATGCTTCTTTACAACTCCACAAGGTTTGTTAGTTTAAATTATGATATAAAACTTATAATATATATATTATTACAGGCTATTATTATTGTTATTTTTCACACAAATTTAATGATGGACGAATTGCAGCAGCAGCAACACATATGAAAAGACGTGAATACTTTGTTAATGATTTGCTAGAAAAGAACGTCAACAGATTCGTAATGAACAAGAACAATGTCGAAGAGCTATCGAAGAAATTGTTTATCAACAACAAATAGAAGATGTTCCAACAGAAGATGAAATTGCAAAGCTTGTACAAGATGTTGTAAAAAATGGATGTTGAATCATTAGCTGCTAAAATTGTTCGAGAACAAATTGATTCAAGAGTTTCTAAAGCTCAAGAACATTCAATGGAAGTTATTGAAGAATAAATTCAAATAACAGTTTCTAATGCACTTCAAAAATATGATTATTATAAAACTGGTGAAGCTGATTTTGCTTTTGAATCTGCTGGTAATTTTTCTTTTGTTGTTGTTGAATGCTTACATACATATGTATATAGCTTTACTAATTATTCATTTATAGCTGGAGCAATCTTATCTACTGGAGGACAAAAGAATATTATCCATATCATCGCCGTGAAACATTGCTTGGAGTAACACTTTGGTTTAATTCAGTTAAACCTCGAATTCTTATTCAACAACAATCACAAACTATTAATGCTGGAGAATGTTGGGGAAGGTTATTAAACTTGCTCGATAAATTTCTGTTGCTGCAATTACATATGAACATCTTCCACATGAACTTTCATTCTCTGAAAATATGAATAGTGCTCCAGAAATGTTTAATATTTATGTAAGCTTTCTTTTTAGCTACAGTAACCCATTTAATATGATTTGTTTAGAGTTTACAATAAGAACATGATCCAGATAAATTATTGAATGATAAATATATTTTTGATAGTGAGAAAAAACTCCTTCATTGCTGACAGATTTAATTCACGTGGAACTCCAATTATTGAATTCTTACTTTTATCAAATTATGGTTCATAATTTATTTGCCTTTATCGTTTACGTGTTCATGGAAATAATTTTTAAGCCTTTTTTGTAGCTGGATTTTTTATCATAATTTTATGTTGTTTGTTTTTGAAGTTTTATAGTTGTTTTTTATATAAACATACGTTGTTGCTTTTATTAAAGCTGGAAATAAAACATTGTTTATTTTTGTTTTCTGCTGGTTTATGTTTTTTAAAATTTTTTTCATTTTTTGAATAAATTTATATCTATTTTTTAAAAGCTTCAAAAATTTTCTTAAATTTTCAAAGTCTTTGATTTTTTAAAAATATTAACGTTTGGCGTTTTGTGAATATGCGCAAACACGATTTCAAAAATGTCTAAGCTCCGCCCCTTTTTTATTTCTATTTCCAAAAAATTCCGCTGTGGAATTTAATTGGTGTAATTATTATGAATGTAAGTTTTTACTTAAAATCAGTTTTCATTTAAATCGGAAATTTGAAATTTTGATAAATCCGATTTTACCCTACTGAACACACAATTTTTTGAGATCGAAATTTCGAAAAAAATTAAAAGTAAATTATAATGTTTGATTTTTTTCATCAGCTTTTTAATGTTTTTTCAATCCTTTTTTAAGACAACAATAAAATTTTATCGAAATTTATTGAAATTTTGACAAAATTGAAATAAATATTTTTTTAGAGATCGAAATTTTGCTGAAACGTAAAATTTGTGTATTTTAAATATCTTTTTTATAAATGTTTTTTTAAAACTTTTTCAATACTTTTTTTATATAAAAATAAAATTTTTAGTTTACATCTTATCAACTAACAGATTTTCTTGGACCATATCGAACAACGATAAGTTCAATAAATTTATTGATTATTTTTATTTTATATAAAAAGGTTTTAAAAAAATCACCTTCTGAAATTCATACAACAACAACCCACACATTCCATACAGTGCATATTATTGAAGCATGGAAAAATAAATATAAAAGTCATAATTTAATTTTTTAATTTTTATGAGTGAATGAATAAAAATAATAAAAAATTTAACAAAATTTTTTATTTTTTATTATTTATCATGCTTTTGTTTTTATCATAAAATTATGAGACATAAAAATAAAATGAAATAAATTTCATCACAATTTTTTACAAAAACGATATACAAAACGGCACTTCTTCAGTTTACCCCACCCCCATTTTTTCAATGACAAAAATTTGCATAAAATTATTGAGTTTTGTTTGAAAATTCAAAAGGGTGGGCTGTTGGGTTGAATGAGCGGTTGCTTTTGCGAATGAAAAAAAATGGGAGTGGGGTAAACTGAAGAAATACTTATAAAACCAGTCAAATCATTCATAATATTTTGAAGCATCAATCATTTTCTCATGTTTGGTATTTGCAAGATCTGGAAAATAAATTATTCGACATTTTTAAAAAAGAGCATGACTTTTGTTTCATTATTTCATTAACAATTTTTTCAAAATGATCCAGCTAAAGAAAAAAATAAAATAGAAAAAATATTTTTTATTTTTTTCTAATTTTCTAAAAAAAGTTGTAAAATAGATTTATTAAGAAAAATAAACAATATTGAAATACATTGGTTATTAGAATTGTAATATTCCTAAAAAACAAAAAAATATTTATTGTTATGACTGTGACATCATCTCTGTCATTATTGAAACAACTTAAAATATAACATTTGTTAAAAAAATTTGAATTAAAAAATATTGCAGCAAACACAAAAAATTTATTGGTGTTTAATTTTTAAAACCGAAAAAGTTTTAGTTCTTTTTTAATTTAAAGAAAGTTTATTCATGGAAGTTGATTCGATTCCAAGAGTATTTTCTTTAAGAAATTCAGGAATTTGTTGTCCTGCTCTTTGTAAGATTTCTCGAATCCAACGAGCTTGAGCTCGATTATCAGATTTAACATAAAAGCTAATTGCTGTCCCATTTTTTGTTCGTCCAGTTCTGCCACATCTTTGAATATATGTAAATTTTGATGTTGGAAGGTTATAATTAATTACCTAAAGCTATTACATCATTCTTTTGAAATGTTAAACTATGCTTACATAATCCATATCCGGAATATCAACGCCACCATACCTGGAGAGGGGGGTCAGATTTTTTGATCCGAGGTCCGGTCCCCCTCGTCATGCTGGGCGAATTTTGCGAGCTCGACTTTGGTATATGTAAAAAATTTTTCGGCGGCCCTACGGGCCGCCGAATTTCCTTTAAATCGTAAGGGTCCCTTTGCGTATATTTTTGGTTCTAATTTTTTAATTTTTCCAAAGGGTCCCCCCTTTGCGTATATCTTCGGTTCAAATTTTTTCATTTTTTCAAAGGGTACCCCCTTAGCTTATTTTTTTTTAAACATCGATTTTTTTTCGTCCCCCATTTTGTCTTTTTTATTTTTTAAGAGGCTGTTTCTATATTATCTTCGACGGCTGTATATTTTCTTGACAGCTCTGCAAGGCTTGACGATAGTGTTCCAATGTATTTGGATGATCCCATTGAATCGGTGGATGATGAACAATTTACATTTTCTGACCACAACCGTCTTACCTCTTCCATCGTTGAAAAGTTACCGACAAAAATATCTTGATGGACTGATCAAAAGCTTGGACAAATATTATGCTGATGAAAATTTGGAAGACTTTGAAATCCTAAATCCCACAACCATTAGTGTCGATTTGAGAAGAAGTAAACTTAATTTCCCCGCAGATGCAAATGATAAGCATAGACAGCTGGCCGAGCGATTGAAAATCAATTCCCCCAACCTTGGAGTTCAATTTCATAATTTATTTGAAAGTGTAACAGTTGTAGTTGGTTATGAAAATTTTAAAGTGTGGACCAAGCTTCCAGCGGAAGTATTTTTCAACAAAATCTTGCAAAAACAAGCTGCAAGCGTACTTATTGAAATAAGCCCAGAATTGCTACAATACATCTCAAGCGCATTAACCGTTCCTGTCGGAAGCAGTGATGCAGAGCGCGGTTTCTCCGTACTTTTCCATTCTTTGGATAAAAGAAGAACCTGTATGGCAGTTGAAACTATTGACGCTCTTCTTACTATCAGAATTAATGGCCCGCCATTAAAACATTTTGATTGTCAAAAGTATTTAATTGATTGGAAAGCAAGAGGACATTTAGAAAGTGATGCTCAAATTCCTCGTGGACCTGATAATCCAAGATATGGCGGTGAAGACGAGGAAGATGATCCTATTCATGCAAGAGTGATTTATAATGAATACATGACAGAAATGTGGCACAAAAGAGACACCATTTTCGTTAAAAACCCTGTTGAAACTTAATTTCTGTAAAAATTTTTTTTCACTTATATTTTTACTCTTTTTTATATGTTAAATAAAATTAGTCAATAAAATTTAGTAGTCAATAAAAAAATTTTGTTAATTATATGAATTCTTGCTTCTTTTTTAGTTTTCCATTTAAAAATTTTTTAAAAAAGTTTGGCGGAAGAAAAAAAAATTTTTTCTCATGCGTTTGAAAAATTTTGCAACTTTTATGTTCTATGATTTTAATAAATTATAGTGTTAAAATGTTTTAAGCATGCATTTAAATATGGAAATTGTAGTATAAAGAGTAAAAATCAAATATTTGTCAAGTTTATTTAAGAATGTGCTAAAATTTTCATCAAAAATTTTGAATTTTTAACGTACTCCCCCCTTTGCCCGTTTTTTTTCCGACCGGCGAAGCCGGTCGGTTGGTCGGTGGGGTCAGATTTCTGACCCCCTCTTCCGGTATGAACGCCACGTCCACATGCGTTGACAGAAACCAAAAGTTTTGAAAAGGGTTTTCCATTTTTAAAGCTGTTATTAGCTTTTTTCCGTTCATCGGGGTAAAGTTCAGAATGAATAACAACAGCTGGATATCCGGCTATTGTTAGATATCGAGTTAACTCATCAGCCCATACAATACTATTAACAAAAATCATAATTTTTGGAATTACCCCACCATTTGCTGTTCCAATATCGGATACCATTTTTGTTAAACATAAAAATTTATCCGATTCTGAAGGAATTGAAACAACAATATGTCGGATTCGTTGATTGCTTTCCAAAATAGAAGTAATATGAACTCTTTTTTGAAGATTTATATATGATTTCGTAAGTTCATGAAGTCGAGGAGCTTGTAAAGTAGAGCTAAAAAATAGATTTTGAATTTTGTTTACCTAAAAAAAATTTTATTAGACAAGAAAAAAATCAATACAAACAACTTTTGGAAGAGATTTGTGACTAAAGAATGTTAAGAATTGATGCTTTCCTTCCAAAAAATGATCAGCTTCATCAACAACAATATACTTCACATTTGACATACTGAACGGTTTCTGCTTTTTTGAAATTGATAAGCTGTTTTTTATTCTATCCAGCAAAGACCATTTTTGTTCTTTCATCAATTCTAATAATCGACCTAAGCATGCGCAAAGAATGTTGCAACCTTTTGCAATCAGCTCATTCATCTCTTTTTCATTAGTTCCACCATAATCTCGAGCGACAGTTATTCCAGTATCTAAAAATTTAAGCCTTAAAATGTTAGATCCAAACAGTTTGGATTTAAAAATTAGATAACTTAAAAAATGTTTTGAGACATACATTTTGAAAATTTTTGTGCTTCCTCAAAAATTTGTTCAATAAATTCATGTGTTGGAGCCAGGATAATACAATATGGTCCTGCAGCATTTAAGCGATTAGCTTGTTTTTGTTTAATTAAATCATCAATTATCGGGATCAAATAAGATGCAGTCTTTCCAGTTCCAGTTTCACTTTGACATACAATATCATTACCTAAAACTTATATATATATATGTATTCTTCTTTTTTTTAATATATATGTAGCAACCGTCTGCTAAATATGGAAGTAAAACTTCTTGAATCTTTCTAGGTCTGATAAAACCGGCTTCTTCTCTGATATTCTTTAATAATTGTTTATCAAAATTCATTTCTGTCCAGTTTCTAAAATTAAAAGTTTAAGAGCGATGGTAATTTGCTGCATGCAAACCGGGATGCATGCAGGGTAATTTGTTGCATGCAAAATTTTCTTGCGGAGAGAAAATTTATATGGGCATCTGGGACAGAAAAATATATCAAAATCCGCAAAAAAATTTTGCATGCATCTCGGTTTGCATGCAGCAAATTACCATCGCTCAAAGTTTAAACTTTGATGAAAAATAGGCAAAGAAATATGTAGCATTGTACATACTCGCAACGTAAAATATCTTTTTGTCCAACAACAATAACATCCGCATCTCCATCATATAATGAATTAAAATTTTTTCTTGGATCATTGAGGATATTGGAATAACTTGCATTGTTTGAATTATTAGGATTATTGGGACGATTAGGAACAGGGTTATTAGATATGCTATAACAAATTTGCGGAGCAAGATCATTTTCCGTTTTTGCTAAAAAAAGTAAATATTGTTTAAAAAATTTGTTAATTAACTACCATAAACTGATAATTAAAAGAATTTACCTCGTTTACCTCGGGAACGTCTTCGCCGATTTCTTTTTTTCGGTTGATTCGTTGCTTTTTCGGGACTCATTTTTCTAAAACCATTTTCACGATAATTACAAACATTGTTAAAGCGAACTGTTAATTCTCAAACAATTTATATTTATCCCCGACAAAAAAAAAGTAACACATTCTGTTATAAATAGAATTTTAAAAGTAAAATAACTTTAAAGTAAACTTTAATAGAACAAAAACAATTTTTTGTTCATTTTTTAATTTTTAAATGATTATTGAACATTGAAAAAATCAAACAAACTAAAATGAACACCTTTTTTTATCAATCAAAATAAGCAGTTTTTTAAGAACCTAGAAAAGGAGTGTCCCCCAAAAAGACACTGCTTTTTAAAAGTTAAAAAAGACAGCAAATAATGTTTTATCATTAAAAATGAAAGGTTTATTTGGTTTATTACTCATATAATATATTTGATAACAAAATAAAAAAAAGAAAAAATATAGTTTTTGTGATGAAAAGTGAAAAGCAATGTTATTTTATACATTCAAAAACAAATTTTTTTTTTGAAAATCTTAGAAAAATGATAAAGTAAAAATAAAATATTCTAAAACATGATATTGAATTAACGAATTCAAAAAAATGTATGTAAAACCAATAATGCAAACAAATGTCAATATGTAGTAATTTAATTTAAAAATCTTTTTCAAAAAGGGATGTCATGCTGCTATTATTTAAAATTTCACTAAAGCTGTTGATTTATAATAAAAATTGCAACTTTCTCTCAAAAATTTCATTAATGATTGCCATCGGTAATTTTTTAAAACTGAAAAACGGATCATAAACAGTTTTTATTCAATGTTTTTGAAAGGCAATTTTGGCTTTTTGAAACTATTGTTTTTAATGTTTTACCAAAAAACTTTTTTCATGAAAATTACTACATATTTCCACATTTTCATTTTCAATTATATGTAATTTTTTCACCTGAAGCTACAAAGCATAATCATTATCTTTGAAAATATACACACTTGCCATTTTTTAATCTTTAAATAAGATTATAACTTGTAATTTTTTCGAAAATTTTCTTTGGCACAAAACTAAAAACGATATGTTCATTTTAATGAAGCAAAATTGAATTAAAGAGTTTGTCTTTTTAAAGCATTTTTAGAAGAAGTTTTAAAAAATCTACAACAAAGATTTTTACCAGGAGAAGAGTAAAATGGAAGTCGCAGCTATTTTCGAAAATGTAATGATTGCTTTATCATTTTTTGGTGGATTTGCAGAATCGCTTGTCCTTATCTTTTTAATCTTTAATTGTAAAAATAAGCAATCTATTTTTTCATCCTCATATTTCCGCCTTTTATCCATCGGATATTTTTTTGAATTACTTTGCTTTTTACCATTCATTTTTAAAACATTTTTCTTTTATTATGAATCTTCAAAAATAACTTTAAATATTAGCCAATTTTGTGATTCTTATATGGTTTTGTTTATTGGTCCATGGAATGCTGCTTTATGTTTGAATCGATTCACCTCTGTTAAATTTGATAAAAAACATGAAAATTTATGGAAAAATAAAAATCTTTGTTTATTATCAGCGATTATTATTATTTATCCCTTATGTTTATCCGGATATATTTTCTTTAATGCTCAATGCCAAAATAATGTTGTCGTTGATGAATGTAATAATTTTGTTCAAGAAAATAATTACATTTTGTCAATTTCCAATAGTATTTGTGCTCTCGTATCTTTGGTCATAGGTAAATTTTTAACAGGGCCTTGAAAAATCAAAAATCGAAATTATTTTTTTTCTCGTCAAAAAACCTAAAAACTTGTTTTAAAAATCAAAACACACAAAACCCTTGTTTTCAGGAATCTCCACATATAACATTTTATCACGAAGAAACAAAAATCAATCAATATTAATTTTTAAACTTTTACAAACAAAAATTGAAAGAAATTTATTATTGCAATCTTTTATCACATCTGTCTTTTATTTAAATTTTGTTTTAACAATGGCAGCGTATCCATATTTCTTTTCTCATCGAAATGAATCTCCAGCAAATTTTACATATTTTATTGTTCTACTTTTTTTGCAAAATATTTTTTACATGTTATTTCATTATTCCTCTTTTATATTGCTTTTTGTTTTTTCGTAAGTTTATTAATAATTTTAATTCAAATTATTCAAAATAGATTTTTTAGAGACACTTTAAGATCACATATTACAAAATTTTATCGCTTTAAAAAAAGGATCAATTTTGCAGTGCATCACATTACAATAAATTAAAGAAAATGTTCATTAATTTTTAAGCTTTTACAACAGTCTATAATTTTATTGCTTTTTTTATTTTAAATTATATAAGTCTTTTTTTAACGTTATAAATTACAGCCTAACAATCTTTTGTGTTGAAAAAGGCATAACAGAAAAAAAATGTTGCCTTCTGAAATGTCAAATTTTATAAAGGCTCGCTTTTTATACTTTTAACTTGGTAACAAAGAAAAATTAGAGATAATAATTAAACAAAGTATTTATTCAAATTTCGGGTATTAAATTATTTTTTGTTGTAAAAAATAAATTAATCATAACTTCCTTTCACCATTTTAAGAGAACAATAAATTCTGATGAAATTTTTTTTGTTTATTTGTCATTTTTTAAAAGTGCACAGAAAACGTATGATCCTATGCGCTTCCTACATAATTCATATATCCTTCCGATATCCGATAAAAATCCTATAGGATTCCTATAGCATCATATAACCTTCCTATAGAAATTTGTTGTGTAGTCTGGTTATAGGAAACATATAGGAAAGATATATGCTCCAACGTTAAAACGCCTTATTTCCTATAGGATTCCTATATACTTCCTATATCTTTCCAACTGGACTTAGAAAATTTTTAAAAAAAATTTTTTTCACAAATAAAAATTTTTATTATTTTTATTTACTAATTTATATGTGTTTATTTTTTTTATTTTTTGTGTTATTAAAGATTTATTACAATAATCACAACATTCAAGTAATTCAAATTCCAATCATTTATTTTGTGGGTAAGATACAATAAATTCCAATTAGTTATTTACATTCAGCTTTCATAGCTAAATCAAAGAAAAACTTTTTTTCATTAAATGATACTGATTATTTTCCATTGTTTTTATCTCACCTAAAGTGATATACGATAAAACAATATTTAAGAAATTTTAAATAAAAGAAAGCATACGTTTTAAAACGATATCACCCATTTCAATCCCTTTTTTTGTTTTTAACCGCCAATCAATTTTATCAAGATATTCTTTAACTTGTGGACAATATTTTGCTCTTCTTTGAAGTTCAAAACGTACAACACGTTCAAGTAAAAAATTATCCATAATAAAAATAATTACTG
The DNA here is from genome assembly GCA_963922195.1 of Panagrolaimus sp. PS1159. Lineage (NCBI taxonomy): Eukaryota > Metazoa > Nematoda > Chromadorea > Rhabditida > Panagrolaimidae > Panagrolaimus > Panagrolaimus sp. PS1159. The sequence continues at coordinate 1,416,154 of CAWUHW010000024.1, forward strand.
TATAGATACAGCTCTTGTTGGTGCGGGTTTTGCAGAAGATATGGCTGATTGGACTCCAGAAGAAGATGACGTATATAAAGGAGCATGCACCCGTGTAGGACTTTAAAATCCAATCTTCTTTGTATGTTTGTTTAATTAATTCATTTAAAATTTTTGACTTTTCAACTTTTTCAGAGGCAAAAGAAGACCTTCAAAATCTTTTGAAAAAAGTGCTCCAGTGAAAAAATTTAAAACAATTATTGTTGATTCTGAAGAAGAAGAAGCTGTTGGAGAATGAAGTCGTGGAAATCTTAAAGAATAAATTGATTTTAAATATGATTTTTTTTTAAAAATGTTTTGAAATATTTTGAAATATTTTAAAATAAATCCAAAAAAACATAAAATATTTATTCTGTATATTTTAATACTAAAGTTCGTAAATTCAACTTTAATAATTAAAGCTTAATTTATTAAAATAATCACTTTTTGAACAATTCAAAATTTTTTACAAAATTTTTAAAAAAAATTCTCTAAGTCCCATGGGAAAGATATAGGAAGTATCACATTCTAGCAAAAAAAACTCTTAACACGAAAATAATTGCTTGTTAACAAAAAAATTTTGCTCGTATTTTTTTTGCTCCTCTTTTTTTTGTTAAAAATTTATTAGATCTATCATCATATTATTTTTATTATATATTATTTTCATCTTATTCTCTTTTTGATGGCTAAAAGTAAAAGTGATTCTGTTAAAAGTCCAGAAACTTTTACATTTTTTCCGTTTAACTGTAGGACTTGTATAGAAGCTTAAACATTATTAATAACATCTCAGTTTTATGTAAAAGAGATTCACTAAACCGTTGTTTTTCGTTTTGCATGTAGTTGCAGCTATACTTTGCTTTATCTTTTGATTCTCTCAGTTTTTGGGTTAAATTGTGTTAGTGATCTTGTTAAAAGTCCAGGAACTATAACAATTTAACCGAAGAATGAGAGAATGACTACAGCTTTTAACCTTTTGGACATTCCTCTATTATAAACATGTTCTCTTTTTTGACTTTCATTTTTAACGTTGATGGTATTGGTTTGAGACATTTTGCTGCTATGTTAATATTATTTCAGGATATCCTGTTTGTGAGTTACAGGCTTTTTACCTATGTTAATCTGTTGGGGAGTTTTTTAGGGAATTCCTGTTTGGTATGTTGCAGGATTTCATTTTATCACTTTTTGTTGCGGACCCGTGTGTTCAAGTTGTTTTCTAGACTTTGAAAAATTTTTTTTCATTTTTTCCGGAGATTTTTTACCATAAATTCGATATTTATATGTTTTACCGTGAAAAATATCTTATTTATGGCCAAAAAAGTAAAAAAATCCGAAAAAAATTAAAAATTGTGAAAAATTTTCTAAGTCCAGTATTAAAAGTACCTATAGGAAGTTTATAGGAAAATTTTCCTATATGTTTCCCATAAACTTCCTATAATAAAAAAAACTCATATGGGAAGTCTATAGGAAAATTTTCCTATAGACTTCCCATATGAGGTATATATCTTTCCCATAAAATACCTATGAGAAGTTAACTCCCTCTCATAGGAAAAATATGGGAAGGATATAGGAATATACGTTTTCTGTGATGTTATCAGTGAAAGAAAAAAATGAGTAAAGAAAAATCTAAAAAGTAATAAAAAATTTTTTTAGCGTTTATTATTTATTTTACGCATTTTAAACACAAACTAAAAATATTATCAAAAACGAATAAAAGAAGATTTTTTAAATGTTTAATAAAGTTTTACCTATAACATTTTCAAAAAATTAAATGTTGAATTTCCCATAATTTTATTAGATTGGTGTTTATAGGCTATAACAATCTATTTAACAATTACAAAAAATGTTGGTCAAAAAATTTGATAAATTTTTTGTAAAATTACGTATCACATATTTGCAAAGGCTACGTATAGTATTGCACTATAAAATTTGTTCTCTGTTCTTTGACGTTAACTTTGATAATTAAAAATTTGAAAAACATATTTTTATTATTCATTATTTTTCTGAAAAGATAATTGTTTCAAAAAATTGCTTGCAAAAAAAGGAAAATTAAAATTGAATTCAAACATAAAAAATTTCATTTGATTTTTAAAAAAATTTAAAATAGTCCTTTTTTTAAAAAATGGTAAATATCTATTTTATTATTTTAATGTCGGCAGAAATTTTGTTCTATACTTTTCATATATATAATAATAAATAAAAAAAAAGAATGTTGTATTTTTTAAACAAAATTCAACATTCAAAGGACCATTTTATAATATTTTTAGGGTTGCTCTTATTGGAGATTTATTGTGCTTTTTATCGGTAAACATTATAATGAAGTTTAAAAAAGGGGGATTACAACTGCAAAACAAACATCTTTATTTTATCTTTAAATGTGAAAATCAGGCGATCAATGTAGTGACGAGAAAAATTGGGATACTGAATACCTGATTTTCTTGTTTAGTCATAAAACCAGTTTTTTTTATATTTGCCTCATAAACGCACTTTTGAATTTTGAATTTTCTTAACTTTGAGATTAGATTTATTAAATCAAATTCAATTTTGAAAAAAAATTTTACAGTTAATGGTAAACCAAAAACTTCCAATAATTCCTGGAATCACAGATTTTTACATTTCATTGAATGCCACAATTCTCCCAACAATTATATTAGATTATTCCGGATTTTTTGTTACCCTACAATTTATTGGACATAAGAATCACAAAATTGGCTAATATTTAAAGTTATTTTTGAAGATTCATAATAAAAGAAAAATGTTTTAAAAATGAATGGTAAAAAGCAAAGTAATTCAAAAAAATATCCGATGGATAAAAGGCGGAAATATGAGGATGAAAAAATAGATTGCTTATTTTTACAATTAAAGATTAAAAAGATAAGGACAAGCGATTCTGCAAATCCACCAAAAAATGATAAAGCAATCATTACATTTTCGAAAATAGCTGCGACTTCCATTTTACTCTTCTCCTGGTAAAAATCTTTGTTGTAGATTTTTTAAAACTTCTTCTAAAAATGCTTTAAAAAGACAAACTCTTTAATTCAATTTTGCTTCATTAAAATGAACATATCGTTTTTAGTTTTGTGCCAAAGAAAATTTTCGAAAAAATTACAAGTTATAATCTTATTTAAAGATTAAAAAATGGCAAGTGTGTATATTTTCAAAGATTATGATTATGCTTTGTAGCTTCAGGTGAAAACTCTCTGAGCAAGGATTAAGAAAAATATGGGTTCTGAAACCAGGATTCAGAATCAGAATTAACTAAAAAAATGCTACAAAAATGTTACCATTCTATTCGTGTCGATGATTGAGTTGGTAACAATGAATGTAAAATTAGTTGTTGCAAATTCTTCAGAAGCCAAATACGGAAACCAGTAAATTTTTTTAAAAATTTTATACGCTTTTTTTAACGGCTTCGTTAAAAAAAGCGTATCTCTTTAAAAATCTGTAAAATATTTTTTGTCATGTAAGAAATGTTTTTTACTTTTTTTTAATGGCGAAAACATCAAATAAATTAAATGTCAATCGAAACACTGCATTTTCATTTGTTTATCGATAAAAACAACTAACCCTTCTCTTATTTTTTTTGTGCAACAAAAAAGCGTGATTTTGTGATAAAAAAAGGCTTGTCTTTGTTTTTATACACAAAGCAATAAACAAAGCAGAAAAACATGTGTTAAGTTTGATCAACATTTTTTTATATAAAAACGCAGTTTTTATTTCGGTTTTTCGTAGTTTTTTTTTCATTGATGAATTTTTTTCTGTTATGTAAAAAAAATTAAAACTAAAATTATTTTCAGTTTTTTATTTTAAAATAAAAATGGGAGGTGTTCAAGCAAAACCAAATGCAGAACAAAGAGGGCATGCGGCACATATTCGACAAATGGATGATAATAATCGTGCAACAACTGGTCAAAATATGCTTCAACAACAAGATCGTCAATTTTGTAATCGAATTATTCATGATCCAGATACAAATCACAGTCCAAAATATGATCAACATTTAAATAGTTTAAAAAAGCAACACTATCCTCCTTCCCCACCTTGATAAAAATTATTTTAAATAAGTTTGATATTTTTTTCATAATATAATTTGATATGTTTCTTTTCTATCGAAAATTTAATTTTATTATAAACATCCATGTTATGTTTGTTGTTTCGAAACTAAAATAAAATAATTGTGAAAAACAAAATTTGATGACGTTTAATACAAATTGCAAGTACAATGAATTTTTTAAAAAAACGTTGAAAGCACTTTTTTGTTGTCAAAATCGATAAGTAACAAGCAATTGCGGTGGACACAACAAAAAATATTTTCTTCCAACTCACACACTTTTTGAATATTTGAGAAATAAAAAATACAAACTGAATTTGTAGCTAGATTTTGTGAAACTTAATAAAATAATAGTTTATATGTCATTTTCAAAATCACAAAAAAGCTCATGAGAACCAGATGTAGTCAATAAATAAAACAATGATGTTTAAAGTTAAAACTTCCAACTGAAGAAACTTCATTCATAGCTCTGATAAAAGTTTTTCGTGAAAAAATAGTATAGTTTTTTTTTGTATATTTTAGGGAAAAAAACGACCATAAACTTTATACTTTAATTTGAGATACATATCTCCTCATTATACTCCGGATTACACTACAAGCTTTATAAAATGTTGGCAAAAAATCAATAAAGAGGAAAAAAGTGACTTTTTTTTAAAGTCAAAGGAAATTTGCCAGCAACAAAAAAACATTTATTTCCAACATACTTTTTTGAATTTTTAAGAAAAATAAAAAACTAACTTTGCAGGAACAAAAACATGTTTTTCTTCTTCCACATCTTTGTTATTATGGTATTTTTAGGCATTTGCAGTTGTTAATAATGATGATGGTTTAACTTCAAACGAATCTTATCCTTTTGAAGAACAGTATTATAAACTATAAAATTAATAAATATTTCCGTTTTACCGGAAAAGAAAATCTGGAACAATGTATCAAAAGTCATATTGTTATTGCTTTAGCAAATCCAGATTTAGTTAAAATCAGAATTTGTTATATCTTTACTTTATTAGCTGTTTTACTACTAAAGCCCGACAGCCCAAAAAAGGAAAAAGTTCAGCTGCTCAAAGAGCTTTAATAATAAAAAACCAATCCTTATTTTTATCAACGATAAAAATTGCAATATTAATATTTAAACTAAAAAAATTTTTTCGAAGCATTTAAAACTGGTATATTTGATACTTACAGTAAACACAGAAAAACGTTAAAGAAGTTTTTAACATAGTAAAAAATGGAATTTTCAAAGTTTATTTTTTCTAATCCAAACAAAATAATAAAAAAAGTAAAAAAATCATTCAAATATATACAAAAAAACAAAACTTATGTAACACGATAACGACCAGTTGGTTGATGTCCACGATTTGAAGTTAATTGACGAAGTGATTCTTTAAAAATTCTAATAATTTCTTCTTTTGCTCGACGAAGTGAAATTTCATCTCTAGCTTCAAGGAATAAATAAAGTTTTCGTTCACCTTCTTTTGGCTCTTTTCCTGGTGGAATATGTGTTCCTTTAACAGAAATACCAACATCAGCAAATTCTTGAATTTGTGCAATACTTTCCTGAAAGTACAAAGCGTTAAAACGTTTTTAATAATTACAAAAACTTACTCTTGAACAAACACGGAACCGAAGTTGTTGTGGAAAATCATTAATTTCAAGTTCTTCTTCGTAATATTGTTGAATTGGTGCGGATTCTTTTGGACGTGTTGATGGAGTATAATTTAGCTTTTCATTTAATTTTGCAGCAAGTGCTAAAGCTTTTTGTGTTGCAGATTCTTCAAGCGGAGCTGGAGCTTCACCTTTCATAACAGAAGTTGTAGTTTGAGAAATTCCATTTGCATCTGTTTCACCATTTGCTGGAGTTGCAGCAGAAAGTCCAAGCTTATCTGCAACTGCCCGAGCCGCCGCAACCTTTGCATCAACTTCTGCATTTGCACCTTTTGAAGCACCTGGATTAATTTCTGCACGACGTTTTGTTTTAATTAAACTTCCTAATACCGTATCAATATCTTCTTCATCTTCATTATTTTCAATTGAAGTAACAAGTTTTCGAAGTTTTCTTTCATTATCAACTGCTTCATCTTCATCTGAATCATATTTATATCCAGATCCAGTATATCCGCCACCACCAGCATGTACTTCAATACCTTGTGCTTTCATATCTTCTTTAAATTTATCCCACATTTGTTTAAGAGATTCTGGTGCAGGAACATCTGCAGTTTCAAATGCACGGCATACTTCACCTGCATATTTTTCTTGTCCTTCTGGTAAAATAAATGTATATGCATATCCTTTATTTCCAGCTCGACCAGTTCTACCAACTCGATGTACGTAATCTGAAAATTAGAATTAAATAAAGTTTAATAAAAAATATAAAAAAATCATACCTTCATAATGATTTGGACAATCATAATTTACAACAAGAATAAGCTTCTTAACATCAAGACCTCTTGCAGCAACAGATGTAGCAATTAAAAGTTTTAAAGCACCTTGTTTAAAATCTATTAAAGTTGAATCACGATCACTTTGATCTATTGCACCATGTAAGGGAGCACAATTATATCCACTTTTCATAAGCTTTGATACTAAATCATCAGCTTTTTCTTGCTTTTCAACAAATACAATAACACTTCCTTTTTCCCAAAAAAGACCAAGTAATTCCAAAAGTTTAAAATATTTTTGTTCTTCTGATAGAATCATTGCATGCTGTTCAATATCTTTACAAACAACAGATCGGCCACCAACTTGAATTTCAACAGGTTTATCCAAAACCTTTCGGGCTAAAGCTTCCATTGTTTTAGGAAATGTTGCAGAAAACATTACAGTTTGTCGATCAGGTCGAATATTATTAATAATTTTCATAACTTGTGGTTCAAAACCCATATCAAACATTCGATCTGCTTCATCAAGAACTAAATAAGTAATACGTCGAAGATTTGTAACTCTACCTAAAATTTATCATATAAATATAATACCGTAACCCAAATGAAGCTTACCATTATTCGCTATTAACATATCAATCATTCGTCCAGGTGTACAAACAACAATTTCGGCACCTTTTTTAAGATCAGCAATTTGTTCAGAGATCCCAACTCCACCATAAACACATACAACTTCTAGATTCATCGGAGTTGCAAATTTTTTTGCTTCCCGCCAAGTTTGTAATGCAAGTTCTCGAGTTGGAGACATAATTAAAGCTAAAAAATGAGATACTGTAGTGCCATAAATGTTAGTTAAAGAAACTTACCAATAGGTCCATCCATTTCATCCAAAGGATCTTGATCCAAAATATGTCTAAACATTGGTAATAAAAATGCCAAAGTTTTACCGGACCCAGTTTTTGCAATTCCAATAACATCTCGACCAGATAAAATTGCTGGAATAGCTTGTGATTGAATCGGTGTTGGCTTTGTATAATCAAGCCTAAAAAAATAATATTATTTTAATTAACAAAATTGATAAACTTACTTTTGTAAAATTTTCATCTCGGTTTTACTTACACCTGCGTGAGCCCATGACAAAATTGGCTTTGGACATTTTTGTCCTCGAACTTTAATTCCTTCATTATCTTCTCGAAATTTTGCAACTTCTTTCTTTGTTAAATTTTTAACTGCATCTGCTTCATGATAAAAATCTTTTCGAAAAGTTTTATAATAAACTTTTTCGTGATCAGTTTTTTGTAGAGACCTTCCTTTAGACATCAACGAATTTGCTGCAGCTTCAATATCAAAATCTTCGGCTTCAACATTTTCATGAACGTCTTCACGTTCAATAATTTCACCAAGATTTCGTCCAGGTCTTACTTCTTCTTCAACAACAATCAAGCCATCAGAAGCTGCGGAGTCAGGCTAAAAATTAATAGAATTAGCATTTGTAAAACTGAAAAAAAGCACATACCTTAGATTTTGGTTTGACTTGTTCATTAATTGTTGCCATATATGCATCAAGTGGATCAACTTCTTCATCCTCATCTTCTTCTTCCATTGTAACTTCGGCATCTCCCATAACAAAATCGTCTTCTAAAGCTCTCTGCTCCAGCTCATCATCATCATCAACATCCTTCTTTCCTTTATCTTCTTTTTTCTCCTTTTCCTCATTATATTTATCACGCTTTTGCTTTTGTCGCCATTGTTCAACTTCATCCCGCTTTCGCATAATTGATAATTCAATTTCTTGTTGAGCTTTATTTCGATCACCGGATGTAATCAAATCTGCAAGATTTACTCTATCTTCAATTTCATCAATATTATCATGAGGAGATCTAGACCTTGATCGTTCTTTTCGACGTCGGCTATCATCTGTTTCTCGACGTCGAGAAGATGCTGCAGCAGAAGAAGAATCGTCATCTCGGCGTCGACGAGAATCTCGTCTATCATGCTCATCCCGGCTACGTTTATCTCGACGATCCGACATTACTTTTTCGAGATCTAAAAAAGAAAAAATGTAAAGTAAAAAGTAGAAAATTAAAAGATTAAAACATAAAAAATTACACGCAAACTCGGAAGAAAAAATATAATTAAAAACTTTCACAAAAAAAATTCAATATAGAAAAATGTTTGGCGTTATGTTTCATTTTGCCAACAAAAGTTGAAGAAGTTTGAAAAAAACAAAATTTTTTTAATTTTTAAAAACTCGATACTCACACAAGCGCAAGCCTGTAGAAAAAATTTTAAAATTTCTACTACCCTTTTTCACCAAATGCCCTCCTTAACGTTTGTTTCGAGTTTTTTTATTTAAAGAAAATTAAATGCTCCCTTTGAGAATTTTTCAAAAAGTTATGGACGCAGCAAACTCGTTGCAACGTTGAACTTAATTCAAGGCTTTTTCAGAAACACATCACTTGCATTCGTGTGTCGATATTATCTTTTATTCAGTTTCGTACATTAAAATACACTTAAAATAATAAACTCAGTTTAAAAATCTACAACTTTAAACCAAAATTGGTAAATCAAATGCAATATTTACAATTTTTCCTTCAGCAATTTCTTTTCCAATTTGTTCAAAGTGCTTTAAAAATTCAGTTATAAAGTGATCAGTTTCACGTTTATTACTTGTATCCATTAAGCCATAAGTTGCTTCTTGATGAGATTTTGCTGAATTCCATTTTCCAGCTTGTACAAGCTGTGTTGCAGCAGCCATAATTTGCATACGAGTATCATCAATGGCATTTTGGGTAGCACTTTGAATATTTAGCTTTAAAATTTTTCTTGCAATATCTGGTTCAGCTGCTGCAGGTCTGCTTAAACCAATTCCATCTGCAAATCCGGATTTAATCGCCGCAATCATTCCTGGGACTGTTCGAAATCCACCAGTGATGAAGACGGTTGTATGAGGGATATAGGGTTTTATTTGGCGAGCAAATTCAGAGAAATATCCTTCACGATTTTTTGTTGGTAAACTTTTGCATGAATCTAGTCCAGGGTTTTCAAAGTTCCCTCCTGATAATTCAATAAAATCGAATCCAGCTCTCTAAAAAATGATTTAAGAAATAAAATTTTGGCTTCTTTTAAGATTAAGCAGACGAGTTGATATATTATTTGTTTTAACATTTTTTTTCGAAGTTGCATGAACTTGAAAATCAGGCAAAAGAACAGTAGAAAAAGACCCTGATCGTCATGTTTATGCCACTTCGAAAAAAAAATGTTAAAAATATATCAAACTGCCCGCCTCTTTTAAAGAATTAAAAGTACTTCAAATTCCTGGCACATCCAAGCTGCTTCTTCAACGCTGAGGCCTTCATTTTCAAATTCGACTGAATTCATTTTAATTCCAACAATGAATCCAGTTTCTGATGGAACAACTTCTCTAAAAAAATATGGATTACAAAAACTTTCAAATTACTTAAAAATTTACCGAATTCCATTATAAATTTCTAAAACAATTCGAATTCGATTTTCTCGACTTCCACCATATTCATCTGTTCTTTTATTACTTTTTGGTGACATAAATTGTGAAAGTAAAAATCCATTTGCCCCATGAATTTCAACACCATCAAAACCAGTTTCATACAAAAATTTTGCAGCAAAAATAAATTTTTGTATTACTAATGTTTGAATTTCGTCAATGCTTAATGCAATCGGTTTTCCAAATTCCATTCCAATTTTTTTTGAATCGATTTGAACATCGGAAGATGAATAGGGGTGCGGGTTGAAAAGGGTTGTGGTTTGACTTCCACACTAAAATTTTTTTTTAAATTTAAAATGAAATAAAACTGAGTTTCTAACATGACTAATTTGTCCGATGATTAAACTTCCATCAACTTTTGCAGCTGCAGAAACATCACGAAATGCTTGTCTTCGTTCATGATTGTTTATGCTTTCTTCAATAATAACATTTCCGGCACCTTCCAAGTGGTCCTAAATTGGCATAAAAATTAATAATTCACGCCAGATCCAAAGCGAAAGTAGGTTGCACGCAACCTGTAACAAAAAAGAAGTCAAACGACTCTTTTGAAAAAAGCAGCTTTTTTTGCTGCAGGCCCACTTTTTCTTCAAACGAGTATCACAGATTTTGTTAATCTGATTTTTATGTAAACTTGTTAAAAAATCGAATCCCAAAAATTGATTAACTATTTTTGATAATTTTAAAAATATTCATATTTTAAGAACATACAAAATCAACCATAATATTTCCTGTTAAAATAGTACCAAATCCGCCATGCCCAAATTTATCATATAAATTTACATATTGTTCTGTTGGAATTCCGCTTTTTTGTAAATTTCCATCAATCCATGTCCCCAATCTTTCGGACATTGCACCCTAAAATTAAATTACTTTAAACATTTTTTTAATCCCTGATCTGCTTACCTTTAAAAGTCGATTTTTTGCAACTCTTTTACTCGTTCTAAATTTAATTGGTTCATTTAAAATTTCTGGGGATACCGGTTTTTCAACGGGATATCTTTTAAACATTTTTTTAACAAAATTTAAAATTTAACTCAAAAATAAAAGCAAAAAACGTTAACAAAAGTTTTTTTTCTTTTGTTAAAGTTGCTTGCTTTAAAGTTTCGGGGAAGTGATGGATGCATGTACTTCAAAGTGTTTTTCTTCTTCTCTTTTTTGTTTACATTTACGATAAATAAAAATTTGCTGGAAATAACAATGTTAAAAAATTTTGATTCATAAAAATAGAAGATATTATGTATTTTTATAAAAAGCTTGATTTTCATTGTTCTTTCAACTCTTTAGAATCATTATTTATGAAATTCTTAAAAGTACATTTATCAAACATAAACATCTTTTTTTCTTTTTTTAATGGTGTTTTTAATCTTTGCTTTACGCAGCTTGTAAATTTTTTTAATGTATTTATTTTTAAAGTAAAAATAAATACAATTTTTTAGCTCTTTTCAAAAAGCTTGCGTACATAGTATTTTAAAATAGGCTTTTGACATCATTTTGAAATGGCAAAATATGATTCATGTTCAAATTTGAGATGTAAAATTATTTATCTATACAAAATCCAAAAATAAAAATTTTTTAATAATGGAGTTTTTATAAAAAAATTGAATAAATGTGATAAATCAAATAAAATGCATAAACTTCAAAAAAAATCCCGAGGAATGGAAAGAAAAAGTGTTTTTTTGTTACATATATAAAAAAATTAACTACAATCTTGTTGAAAGAACAAAACTTAAAACATCCGAAAAAACTGTAGAATTGTTAAACTTGAAAATAAAAAAAAAAGTAAAAAAAATTTAAGCTGCAACTTTTTCACACAATTGTTCTGGGGTATAATTAAAAACGCCATAAAGTGGCTTTCCAGTTTTTGCTAATGCAACTAATTCATCTGCATATTTTTGTACGGCAACTCTAAAATGTTCTTCAACTTTTTCGTCTGACATATCCATTATTCCTTCATTAATATCCACATTTGGATTATATGGAGTTTGTTGAGCTTGCCACATTTGTGTATTTGATGCAATATTTGATATTGCAAAATCTTGATCAAATGGATTTATTAAAGCAGATTGAACTTTTCCAGATAGGACTTTTGAAGGGAAATCTGAAGAATGGAAGGTATTTAGAAAAGTTATAAAAAGGGTTTTGTAAAATTGAAATTTTGATTTGAGAGCTTTTTCGTTTTTGAAAAGGCATTTTTTATTTTAAAATCAAGAATCGAAAATAAAAGTTTCGTTCAAAAACCAAAAATCAAAGGAAATAAATTTTGATTTTATGATCAAAAATCGAAATTTCGGTGTCTCAAAATTTTGATTTCAAAAAGCTTTATTTCGTTTTTTTCGAAATCGAAAAAAGTTTTTGAACATTAAAATCTCGAAAAAATAATTAATTTCAATTACAAACACATCGAAATCGAAATTTTCGACTTTGACAAAAAATTTTTTGATATTTCGATCCTATGAATTTTCGATTTCGAAGAATGTCAAAAGTTTAAATCCTACCAATTTCTGCTGTAATTGGTCTTCCGATTCCAATTCCATCTGTAACACCATCTTCAATAGCTTTAACCATTCCTGGAACAGTTCGAAATCCGCCAGTTAAATATACAACAGTCTTTTTTAGTTGTGGACGAATTTCTTTTGCAAATTGTAAGAAAAATGCTTCCCGAGCCATTGTAGAATCAGATAAATGTGAAAAGGCAAGCTTTTCAATTGTACCCCCAGAAAGTTCAATAAAATCAAATCCAACTCTCTAAAATTGATAAAAAAGATTTGATATATCTAGATTTGATAAATCCACTTACTTCATATTCTTTACACATAAAAACTGCTTCATTACATTTTAAGCCCTTTTCTTGAAATTCAACTGAATTCATTTTAATTCCAACAATGAAGCCAGTTTCAGCGGGGATTTCTTTTCGAATTGCTTCATAAATTTCGAGATTTAGTCGAACTCGATTTTCAAGGGATCCACCATATTTATCAGTTCGATTATTTGTACTTTCAGACATGAATTGGGCCAAGAGATATCCATGAGCAGAATGAATTTCACAACCATCAAATCCTATAAATTTGCATAATCAATGGCTATTTTTTGTCTTGCAACGAAAATTCTATCATATATTGTAAAATTTTCGTTGCAAGACACAACACTAAATCCTTACCAGCATCTTTAGCAAATTTTGCGGCAAATACAAAATGATCAATTACCAATGGCTTAATTTCTTCAAGCTTTAAAGCCCGTGGCTTTCCAAATCCATATCCCCTTCGCGTTGCCATTAACTGGATATCCGATGCCGAAATTGGTTCATCACATAAAAATTGTGGAGTTTGTCGCCCGGCATTTGAAAGTTGAGCCAAAGCTAAAACGCCAGGATCTTGTTTCATTGCCTTTGCAAGATTAGCAAATGCTTCTCGACGTTCTGGGGAATCCAATGATGGATCAATGATGGCATTTCCGGCAGCTTCAAGATGAATTTTATCAACCATAATATTTCCAGTAAAAATCATTCCAAATCCTCCATGACTAAATTTTGAATACATGTTACAAAGTTGTGGGGTTGGAAGTCCACATTTTTCAGGTTCGCCATGGACATAAGTGGAAACCCGTTCAGTTAATGCCTAAAATTAGGGTTTAAAAGTTTTAGTCTAAATAAATTTTTTCGTCTTTTTGGACTCCCTGAACTCAATGATCCCTGTCCCTAATCCCCAAAAAAATCAATATAGGTAATTACTGCTTTAAGGAATCGATTTCGAGCAATTCGACCACTTGTTGAAAATTTTAATTTTTCACCCAAAATTGCTGGAGAAACTGGAGCGCTAACAGGAATTCGACGAGCCATTTTTAAAAAAAATTTATTATTACTCAAATAACAGAGACAAAAAAATAAAAACTGAAAGAAAGGTAGTTTTAAATGCGGCTTATTTATATATTTCCTTTTCTCCTCTATTTTCTGTCTTGTCTGATGGTTTTTGAAGGTTTTTTGATGTTGTTTTTCTTCAATGTTAGTAGTTGCGTTACCAAAGAGATACACACGCACACGCACAAAACAGAGAAAAAAACCACAAAATAAAGTGTAAAAGAATTGTGTGTTTTTTGTATGTACGCAATAATTCAAGGAACAAAAAAATGAATTGAAGAAAACACCGTTTTTGACGAATATATTTTTTTGTTTGTTATTTGCTAATTTTAAATTCTATAAAAATTTAAAAAACATCAAAAAACTTTGAACAAATTGAACCCTTTGAAAAATTGCACTTTTTTAAAATATTTTTTTCTTCCCTGATTTTCAGGGAAATTTGCTTGCCCGATTTTCTCTCTTTTTTTTTCTCTTCTCTTTGTTGCTCTCGTGTATTTATATTTGTCATCCAAGTTTTTTTGTTGAACAAAGACTTGCAAAAATTTGGATTTATTGATTCTGTATTTCTTTAACATATACTTAACGATTTTTAACTTCTAACATTAAGTGGATATGGCTGATCCAGTAGCTGCCTTCTTGGAAAGAGAGCAAGGACTTTTTGGTGATTTGGATGATGAGCGTAAGTTTGGTTATATTTGTTTATATTTTAACTTTAATCAATATATATTTTAGCTATAGCTGCTGAACAACACCAACAACCTGCCCAAGCTGCAGCAGCAGAGATTCCACAAATTGAAGTTGCACCATTCCAAGCTAATGGAATTGTAAACGGTAATAATGATTCTGGAGTTGATTTAGCAGCTTTTGTTGAATCAAATAATCCAACCCCAGCTCCAATTATTACAAATGGTCGTTCAATTTCTCCTTCTGCCTCTGAACGATCGGATGGTGAACCAATTTTTCAAGCTCGACCTGATGTTGAACCGGAAAGCGTATCCAAGTGGAGAAAAGAATATGATGATAAACTTACAAAACTTGGTGAGTCATCGTTGATTCTCTTTTGTTTATTCTAACTACTTTTGTTTATAGATAGTGAAGAACAAAAAATTTTGAAAGAATTAAAAGAACAAGCCAAGAAAGAACTTGCAGATTTTGAAAAGAGACGTGCAGCAGATTTGGAGCAACGTAAAAAAGTTAATCGTGAAAAGCAGGTCGAATTTTTAAAGAATGTTGAAAAAGCTAGTGCTGGAGTACTTTGGCAACGAATTGCGAAAGTTGTTGAAAATGATGAACGAACTCCCAAGAATCCTATTGATACAGATCGAATGAGACAGTTGTTACTTCAATGCAAAGATGGTGGTCCAAAACCTGTAAATGGCACCGCTTAATTCAATAATATAATATTATTTATGCAAAGAACTTTCAATATTAATATATTTATTTTCAAAATATGATATTTACTTTTTTTTATGTGGATGTCTTCAATCAATTTAATGTAACAGAATAATTTTTTTTATGTTATTTCACTCTGTTTTATTATTATTTAACTATTTCACTTTTTTTATTTGTTGTGGTATATTATTTATTTGTTTATTATTAAGGATGATTCTTTTATAAAATTTATTTTTACCACTATCATATTTTAGAATTTTTTTGCATCTACAAGATTCTGATAGTACTTTTAGAATCATTGAAGCATTATTGTGTTTATTGTTTTAAGTTTGTCGTTTTGGATACTTATTTATTTGCAACTATTACAAAACGAAAAAATTTATTAATAATTAATTAAGTGATTGTTAAGCTTTTTTAAAAGTTTATCCATATGATTGATAATAATATGGATTTTGTTGTTGTTGTCCATAATATTGTTGTGTATTGTATTGATTACCGTAGGAATATTGTGGATATTGTTGTTGTTGACCATAATAATACTGATTATTATTATTGTAATAATTTTGTCCATAACCACTTGAACAATAATAATAATAAGTTGTATCCGAACGGCATCGGTAATCACTCCAATACAACATCCCCTGGCAGCACCAACCACCACCTCCACCGCTGCCATATGAGCTACCATATGAATTACCGTATCCTCCATATCGATTTCGACGTCTCCACCACCAATCACTTCCAGAATCAGATCCTCCATGATCGCTGTGATCTCCACCACCTATAACAAAAATGAACGTTATTACAGTAGCCAAATGTTGGCGATACAGACAGAAAAAAATTCGTTTTTTGATTATAACTTTTTTGAAATTTATTTTAATTAAATTGGTTCTTTTGCCATTGATATCCCTTAGTTTATCCGCCATTTTAAGGGTTTCAGAAATATAAAAAACGAAAAAAGTACACCCGATCGATTTCGAAATTTCAGTCTTTTGGTCTATTTTTTATTTTCCATATTTTTAAAAAATGAAAGCACTAAAATGGCTTATCAACTATCAATGGCAAATGAAGAAACTTAATTTAAATAAATTGATAAAAAGTTATAGTCAAAAAACCCAAATTTTACCGGTCCAGACCGCCAACGCTTCTGTTAGCTTACCTCCGGAATAATGATCATGATAATGATCGTGATGATCATGATGGTCGTGGTGATCATGTCCTCCGTGATCGTGACTCCCATGATCATGATTCCCATGATCGTGTCCCCCATGGTCATGTCCACCGTGATCTCCGTGATCGCATTGTATAAATATTACTATAATTCCAACTTTTACAAAATTACTTCAATCAAAGAAAAATGTTTACCTGCAAATTCAATCAAAAATAAACAAATCAAAAACTTTTTTTCCAACATTTTCTTTGAAAAAATAAAATAAATAAGTTGGAAAAAGTTTTTCTTACCGTTTTTATATTCCCCAAATTTGTTCCAATTAATTGTTTTTGACGTCATTTAAATTTAAGGGTCAAACAATAAACTAACTTGTTCTTGGTTTTTTGTAAAACAATTCTATCACGAGAAAATTCAACCTAAAACAATTTTTTTCTAATTTTAGTTACAATTTTTCAAGATCAAATATTTTTTGTTTCTTTTTTCATGATAAAACATTTGCAAACAAAAAACATTTGATTAACATTTTTTTATTGGTTAAATTAATGGATTTTGACAGATTGCTTTGCAATTGTTGGATTTCTTTTTAAAAATTTAGCGATAAAAAAAATTTTAAACAAAAGATGTTTCATATAAAAAAAATTCTTTGATAATACATTTGTTGTTTTTTGTGCAATCATGGATAAATAGATGTCATATATCTTTACTTTAATAAATTAATATTCTTTCTACTTTGATTATACCACCGCAATAAAATAATTAATCGTTTGTAAATCATTAGTTGTACCCCATATTTTTTATTTAAATTATTTATCAATTATAGTTTGTAAAAAAAAATAATGCTAATTTTTGTTCATTTTAAGACGACATAAACGTTTAAAACATAAAAAAAGCACCAAAGTTTAAACTTTTAAGTTTGTTTAAATTTTAAGTGTTTAAATAAGAACAAACAAAACTGGCGATACGTTATTTATTAAATTGTTTCGAATAAACTTGGATTTGATAAAACTAATGTTATTATTGTTGAAAAACACGAATGCTTTTTATTTTTTAATGGAAAAATTTGTACTTTTTAAACGATAAAAATTGTTTCGATATTAATATATCCGCCACAATTTAATAAATAATGTATCGCCATTTTTGTTTGTTCTTATTTAAACACCTAAAATTTAAACAAACTTACATTTATGTCGTCTTAAAATGAACAAAAATTTGCATTATTTTTTTTACAAAATAACTGCCAGTTTTCGATGGTTTTTATTGGAAAAATTTCTTAAAGTTCAAAGACACTTTTTTTTTTTTAAAAATAAAAAGTTTTTTAAAAAGATCTTCAGCAAAAAAGCGTCTTTTGTCAGATTTTTTCGTTTTTTTATCAAATAATCTTTTAACGCAAACAAAGAATCAGCTTTTTTATGATTAATTTTGTGCAAACATTTTTTATTTATTCTAAATAAAAACATGTTTGATCACTGACCGTAAAGGTCCCGAACTCACCCTCGGGTTTTGACTCAATATATGGCCTACGTGATAGGCCTAGTATAGAGAAATATTCATGCAAAAAATCAGCTGCGGAATCCTCATACCTGGGATTTAACAGCGGCACAAAGATGCTCACAATACCCTCAACACCAAAATTCGATTTTACTGGGTTTCAATTTTTTGGCATAATTTTGACTGATTTATAGGTTTTCGACATCGCTGAACACGATAAAATACTTTTCTAGTAGTATTTCCTTGCTAAATTTCGAGATATAGGGTATGAAAAATTTAGAATGATATATACAAAAACTTACATAGTTCGAAATCCTGTGTCTCGAAATTTAGCAAGAAAACACCACTTGAAAAGTATTTTATCGTGTTCAGCGATGTCGAAAACCTATAAATCAGTCAAAATTATGCCAAAAAATTGAAACCCAGTAAAATCGAATTTTGGTGTTGAGGGTATTGTGAGCATCTTTGTGCCGCTGTTAAATCCCAGGTATGAGGATTCCGCAGCTGATTTTTTGCATGAATATTTCTCTATACTAGGCCTATCACGTAGGCCATATATTGAGCCAAAACCCGAGGGTGAGTTCGGGACCTTTACGGTGAGTAAATTCGATTTCCGAAAAATCCAGAACTTTACAGAAAAACCAAACACGAAATTATTAAAACTTTCATTTAAATTTTATTAAATATTGCAAAAACATTTCTATGGTATCTTTGAAATATTAAAATTTTTACCCTGCCATTTCATGATTTTATTATCGAGTAATATTTAAATTTAATAATTTTGAATTTACACCTGTCTCATTTTTTTGTAGTTGGAAAAAGTTTTGAGTTCAAAAGAGTAAAATGTGTTAAAAAATGTCTATATAAAAAAAAGTTATCGTTGCTTTTTTTCCTTATTTATAAATGTATAAATCATATTATCGAAATCTTGTTAGCTTTTTTGGAAACTTGTGATTTAAGGAATTATTGTTCAATTTTAGTTGCATTTGAGTGCCATTCACCGTTTTTTTGTTTTTGGTATAAAAATATAACTTATTTTTGCGAAATATTTTATTTTTAAAAATGTTAAAGAAAAGGTTATAAAACTGTGGTGTGTTTTCACGGGCTCATTTTTGAGTGAAAATTGTCCTGTAGAGGCGGCATTTTGAAATTTGGTTAAACACACTTAAAAAACATTAAAAAACGATATTAGGGGTATTCATATCATATTTTGGGTTTGTCAGGTCAAAAAAACGAAAATGGCCAAAAATGCCGTTTTTTGGCACTTTTTGGCTCGGCAAATGGACAGTAATGGACATATTGCTCTGAAAGAACTATCATTTGTCGGCTTACATGTGGGGAACACATCTATAATCACAGAATTGGCCAAACTTCATTTGTGAAAAAAAAATTTTGTTCGGAATAACATGTCCATTTTACCTATAGATATAGTATAAGTCCAAAAATTTTTGGGTTCCCGGTAAGATAAGCGTAAAAGGCGTGCGTCATTCTTTGCACATAGATATTGGGATAAAAAAAAACCATTCTGGAGGTTTCTAGCTATCTTCTTTTGATACGATCTTATGTGTCTACTATGTTGGGGTAGAAGTAAACAGATTTTTCAAAGTGACGGCAAATCAAGAATATCCATCCATTCGACAAAAGCCGTGCGTCATCATATTAGAATTGATGCTGTGGATTTTTTAAGACCAAAATCAAGCATCTAACTAATCGTTAAGATGACGATCTCATTGTTTTAGCCCAAAATAAGCAAAAATACATCCCCAGGACCAAAAACTGTATTTAATATTTAGTATAAACGTCTGTAAATGCTTTTTTTGAACTCCCCGACCTCGAATTAGTAAATATCAATCAAATTAAAGTCAAAGGAAAGCAATAAAAAATTTTTTTTCAATTATAGATATTTTCACAATACCACTGAAAAACCCGGCGGTACGTTTTTGCATCGGACGTTTGTTAACAGGTCGTCAACAGGAAGTTTGGTACCTGTTTACGCACCGAAGCGATGTACAGTTATACGGACGGAAATATTCGGGAGGTTTCCGGGAAGGATACAGTGTGTTGACGTGCTGGTTAAGGTCGAAAAATATTCAGTCTGTTTTTGGACGTATACGGCCGGGAAAAAAAGGACGTATACGTCCAAATTTTTACCGGAAAAGGACTTTGAAATTTTTAGTGGACTTTTAAATTTTTAATTATAAAAAGTTTGTTTGCTGTAATTATACACAAGTGTTTAAATAAAAAAAACGTATTTATTTTATACCCAAGGAAAAAGCAATACAAAAAACAGAGGTAAAACAAGGGAGATACAATCAAAGGATTTTATAATGGATCAAAAGTAATGTATTCATCTGTAAGAGATCTTGAAGATTTGAATCCAAAGACAAGGGTTCTTCCTCCACGTTCTTCTTTTTTCCAATAATCAACAATGTAATTTGTTCCATCAAGGGCTTGCACGGGACCATAATGTGAATAAAGGAATTGTTTATTCAATAATTCATCATAAATGTTATCATCACCAGGGATTGCAAAGAGAACAGCTGCAGTTGATGGAGTATCACATCGAAGCATTTGAATGATCCGCTGAAATAGAAAAGATAGATTATGAAGTAATAATATTGCAAAATATTACGTTTATTTGAGCATCAAGGGGTTCACCAAGGGCACAAAATTCATTAACAAGCAGTTGGAAATTGACCAAGAATGGTGTGGAATGATGAACATTTTCAAATACATCTTTATAAACACGGGTTAGATTATCAATAAATGATGAATTGTCGGTTCCACGGGCATCAAAACTAAAAGGAAAAATGTGTAAAAAAAGTAATAAAAGTATGAACTTACTAAAAATTTTCCATTGTTGCAGGAATACCAGCATGGGTGAGTGATCCAAGTCTTCCAACATGGGAAACAATCCATCGATGAATATTAATATGTTGTGCCCGTAAACATGGGATAAAAGTTTCCAAATTTTCCACGGCAAATTGACCAGTAATATAAACAGCAGCAGAAAAATTGAAAAATCTTCTCAAAGTTGCATGATCAATGAAGAACATTTGTCTTTTTGGAAATCTTGATTCCAATGTAATTGCAGGGGCAGCGAAACATTCATTCATAAGTCTTCCGAGGTTGAGATTATCACTGGAAATGATAATCTTTTCATTTGAATCAAGGGAAACAGTAGTTCGATGTTCTTCAATTACAATTCTTGTTACCCAGGGTTGGGTTCCAGAGGCATTACGAGCAATCAAAGGTGGCAGAGGTGTTGACATTCTTTCAATTTCATGGAGGTTAAATGGACCATCTTCTCTACAGTAAACCTATAAAATCAATTAATAAATAAATTGGAAAAATGTTACGTAAACTTACATTGTCCTGGGCTTCAGCATTACCATTGTCATCATTGAAGGAAGGTGGAGCAAGTGTTGATTGAGTATCAGAAATAGAACTATCACCAGAGGATAAAGAAAGTTGATCAATTGAAGCAGAAATATTGCCCGAGGTTGAAGGCAGGTTGTTGTTCTGTATAATTGAATGATGAATAATCCATAGGCAGAGGTAAATGTTGATGTTGAACAATTGGTATCATGGGCATTGGATTTGGTGGTACTTACATCTATAAAAAGAATTATTAATGGAATTGAATAATGGAAGAATGTTACCTGTGGAGAATATCCATAGCCATAACCAGGGAAAGGAATAGGATTTGGAGAACCTGGTGTAAAATAGTAAACTTCACCTTGCGGTGGATCTGTGGCTGGAGCTAATTCCCAGTTTGTGGATTAATAACCCAGCAAAGAGGAATGCCGGGGGTTCCGATGAAGATCGGAAAATGCCACGGGATGCAGAAGATTGAAGATTGCCACGAGATGTTAAAAGTTGAAAATTGCCACGGGATGTTGAAACATGAAAATTGCCACGGGATGATGAATCTTGAAAATTGCCACGAGGTGCAGAATATTCAAAATTGCCACGGGTTGATGGAGGTTGAATATTGCCACGGGATGTTGAAGGCATAGGTTGAAAATCCCAATCATCATAGGGTGGTGGATTGGAAGCATCATCACGTCGTCTTGCTTCTTGTAAAAGCAAGTTTTGTATTGCCCGATCTAGCTAAAAAATGAAATATTAATACAGAAAAGTTGAATAAAAAGTAATAATAACTTACTGCATTAAAAATAGCACGGGCATTATCATCTTCGGTTTGACGGCCGGCGCCGCTATTATTTCCATTTGACATTGTTTTTAGCAAATCTAAAATAGATGAAATAAATATAAATAATAAATGATTGTAAAAAATGCATATAAACACGGAAATAAAGCAACAGCAAAAATAAAAATAAAAAATGAGACGAAGAAAATCAGTTAACAAAAATGATGCACTTTTCGTGTTAAGATTTTGATACAAACTACAAATGCGCGCGAGGTTTAAACTTTGTGTAACCTCTTTGGCACATACCGCCGATAAATATTAAAAATATGTTGATTCTTAAAATCATTTGTAGAATAAAAATATGTGTATCCGACAAAAACATCGGTTATTAAGATCACAGTGATAAACAAATATAGAAAATTATAAGTAAAAACATAAAAACCATAAGTAATTCAGCTGCCAATGGTTTTTTCCAGAGTTAATCTTATACAGAATAGTTCACAGGCGTACTTGTTTAATTAACGGGGTAAATATGAAAGCTTTAAGATAGGAGTTTTGGCTGTTTAAAGATAACTTATATCTAACGTGCCAAAAAATGTAGTAAAAAATGAAGCATCAAAGTAGTCAACCAGAAAATCAACAGAGAGTAAAACTTTAAAACCAAAGCAACAAAATAAGGAAGCACAAATGAAAGGGAGAGATAAACGTCATAACTAAAGCAATAGAATAAAGAAGAGGAATAGAAAGAGAAAGAGAGAGATAAACGTCATAACTTAAGCAATATATTGCTATAGAATAAGGAAGAAGAAGAGAAAGTGTGACATGAACGTTAAGTAATGAATTTTACGAAAAAAATCGATGTAAATTATTTATTATAAAAGCTCTTGTAGCGAATGTTTGTCGTTGTTTTTGTTCCTCGTTTTTTTAAAGAAATTTCATTAACTGAATGGTTAAGAGTTGTTAATGATTTTGTGTTATATGACATCCGTGTTTATCCGCGTTTATATTTTAAATAGTTCAGTAAGTATTTGTAATAACGCTGCAGTACTTTTTAGTTATTTAATTATGTCTGTTGAAAGCTATGAAACTGTCGTCTTTACGGATGATGATCTTGTAAGATGGAGCTGGCGCTGAACCAATTATTATTGAGGTAAGCTACCTTATTTTACTTATTATTATTTCACGAAATTATTTTTAGGCAACAGATGTTGGTGCACCAGTTGGTGAACAACGTTTGCCTGGTATGATGAAGTATGGGGCTGCTTGTTCCAATTCCTATGTATCCCGTGTAGTTTTTGGTCCATCTGATATTAAATTGAAAATGGATACCTTTGAAACAATTAAAGTACCCCAGGATGCCGAATGCTTCAATGATATTTGCAATATAACCCGTGCTACCCATGTCTTGGTTCTGGTCTTTCTAAAATGTACTGATAACGTTTATAATACCGCTGTATGGGAAAAATTTGCTTCTTCCACAACCTCTGTTATATTCTCTGGAACTATTTCCTTTGAAAGTATGGCATTGATTTTACCAAATCTAAAGAATGCTGTTGCAATGAATTTTCATGCTTTCCGTTTCACCCGTAATGAATGTTTACGTGGAATTGTAAAGTATTTTCCAACATCTGTTGAAAAATTATAGTTAGTTATTTTATTTATTTGCTGTTCTAAAATTTACAATGTTTTTTAGCTTTGATACCCGTGGAACTACTGATTCAACCTTTGTTGCCAATGTAAATGCTCTGTATGAAGGACTTTACATAAATCGCCGTCATCAAATCCCTTGCTTCAAAGAAATAACTCTCATTGATAATGATCTCCCTGGAAATGCTTCACTACAAACTCAAGTTCATGTAAGCTTTTAAATTTAGAAATAATGAAAGTAATGAATGGTTTTTAGCGTTTGGCAGAAATGCTAAAGGATGAAGATTCCTTTGCAGTTCTAATAACAACAAAGTGTTCCACTCGTTCAATTTCGAACAATCTTCGTGCCCTTGGTTATAATAGATCCCATGATGGTTTTGTAGCAGACACAAAGAATGCCATGGAACTTTTTAATTATTGGTCCACCATTTGTAATGGTCGAAATATTGTTCTTGGGCTAGCTGAAGAATTATCTATTGCAACATCACCATGAAAAGTGCCGTTGACCCAATGATTTGTTTTATCCTTATGTATCCTCTGAATTTGTGTTATTCCCTTTGATTTTATGTATTTTTTTGCCCTGGGATTTTATGAAATTTGTATGAGTTGTTTGTAACAACTATTATATTTATATAACTTATCGAAGGCATCGAAGATATGTTTAATACATTTTTTAGATACGACTCAAAGCAAAACATCGTGATTTCAAACAATATGCAAAGGTCAACAGAAATCACAAGAATGTACCCATGACCCTGGCATCAAAGTCAACTATTATATTTGCTCATTCATTACATCAAATGAGAAAAGGTTTACTTTTATCTATTTTTGATTTATTAATGACATTTTTTAGGCAATTACATTCCTTGTTTGCGAAAATCCAGGTCTATGGTAAAATATAAAAGAGGTCTCGCTGTTGTTTATGGAATCAATGAACAAACCCGTGAGCCTGTGTTTGGAGAAATTGAATCTTTGTTAGATGGAATAATTTTGAATGTAATTCAATTAGCCGTGGAAGAATTTGATGACAGAAGCCATTGTTATGTTATCCAAGGAACTTCAATTAGAACCCAAGTTCATGTTGATGCTCTAAAATATCCAGATCCAATGCCTATTTATACCCATGACCGCAGATACATTCGTCTGCGGGAACATTTACTATAATCATTTTTCCTTTGTATATTTATCCACCATAATTTAAACGTAAGTTTATTTTTTTTACTGTAAGCGTTTTTTTCAAATTTCCCTCTTAAAAAATTCTCGCAACGAAAATGTAAAAAAAACCCGCGCATCTTCCCACCTGTTTAACTTTGTGTTTTGCTGCTGATTTTTGTTTTTTTTTGCTCCCATTTTTTTATATTTGTATGTTTTATTTTATTTATTTCTTTATTACTCTTTTAGATATGTCTGCTTCTGCTACTATTATACTTCGTGCTGCTTGTGACTCTGTCACACATCTTGAAGGCCAATCTGTGCCATTCAATGCTGCAGAAAATGTGTGTGCCCGGGACTTGGTGAATTTCGTAGCTGGCTCCTATGCTCTACATGGTGCTTACATGTTCCAAATAAAATGGAAATCCTATGATATGAATGGTAAACCAAAAATTACAACCCTTGTACCCATGTCACCTGTTACTAATGGAGAAACTTATTATTTTATTATCAGTAGTTTCTGTTTTTGTTTGTTCTTTAACTACTGGAATTTGTAGGCACCCTGGATGAATGCGAAGTTGAAATAACTCCTTCACAAATGGTTCTTGAATCTTCTTTTACTCCTTTGTCTTCTCAATCTTCTACAACTCCCATGTCTTCTCAATCTTCTAATGCTCCTATGTCTTCTCAATCTTTCACTACTCCCATGGCTCCTCAATCTTTCACTACTCCCATGGCTCCTCAACCTTCTTTTACTCCTATGTCTTCTCACACTACTCCTATGGCACCTCAATCTCCTATGACGCCTCATACTTTGCATCAATATCAACGTGTATTCTCTTCAACTTCAGTAAATTTATCTCCCATGCCTTTCAATACATCTGAAGTTCATGTTTTCCCTGGAAGTCAAAGCTCTTCCTATATTACCCCAAGTTCTATCAATACAACTCCTCAGCGAACAAGATCTCGGATGCCTCGATTTACAAGCACAACTGGAAGCTCCACAAACATGGTAGGTTACTCTTTCTTTATTACACTATGCATTTTATTTTCCTGTACATAGGGTGCCTCTGCCGCTGCTGAAGTTCAAAATACATCCTCCATTATGGAAGATCAAGATGTTAATCCTATCCGTGCTGAATCTGATGAACATGATACTGCCCTTGGTAATAATGTAAGTGCCTATACTTTATAACAATCTATATCTCTATTTTTCACTCAGGAAAACGATGCCTCTGCCTCTGGATCACAATCCACCGAAAATCCTCCTATAGAAAAAGAAATCCTTCAATGTCCTTTGAAACATATCGAGGCTTCAACAGAGGCAAATTCCTTGGAACAATTTACTCTAAAAATCAAAATATTATGGATAAAACCTTTGCAGCCATGACAACAACACCTTTCATCTTCTATGACGTAAGTTTCTTTTGTCACACTTAACTTTTTCATATCGCTTTTCATAGATCAATATCAATGAACGAATGCGAAATCCAAAGACTATTGCTGCCTTTGTTTTACTCACTCCAACTGGTTTGGCAGATTATGATATTCGTGTTGGTCAAATTGCTCGTGATGTTTGTCAAAAGTTTGTAGTGGATCTTGTGATGGAAGTAAAGAAAAGGTTAGTTTTATGATTTTTATCGGCGGTATGGACCAAATAACCGCTTTCTTACGTATATTCCCTTTCAGTAATCCAGTAACCCGTGAAATCGTTCGACCATTGATAAAGCATTTAAATGAAATTACCCATGGCAATTTTATCGATTACCTTATCACCCCTGATGGACCTCTGTTAGCCGCAGTCAGAAAACGCGAAGCTCGTCAATCAGATAGCAATGGTTTTCCTCGTGTCAAAAAAATGAAGACAATGCTTCCTGAAGTACCTATGGAAGATGTTGAAACAGCAGCAAATGCAGCTGCAGCAGCTCAAACCCAAGAAGAAGTTGCAGCTATTATTAAAAATTCAAGGCAAGTTTTGTTTACTCTATTCCGCTATTAATAACATTTTTGTAGCGCTGCCCGATGCCTATGGATTAGCAAGATGGTCATGGATGACAAAGCAAGGATTCCTGAATTAGTTGTCGCCAAATTCCCTATGTTCAAAACCAATGGTTCATGGGTACGTTTGAATAATTATATCAAATTACTATATTTACAATTTAGCTTCAACATGACTTTGCTTATACCTTGGAAAATATTTACAATCTTCCTATGTTCAATATTTCAAATACCTTGGAAAAATTTGCTCCTGCAATTGCCTCTCTTGCCTCTGATCATAACATTCTATCTGCCGATGATGAAGTACATGCCTCCAGCGATCTTCTTCGAACAACTGATCTTCTTCTACAACTTGTTGGAATTTATTTTAAAAAAAAAGCATTTGCTTCCATTGATCGCCTTGTCGTCTCTTCCCAGGTATGTATAAATGTTTGTATTAAGTCACTACATTTGCAATCTTCAGGACCTCCCAAGCGTTGATGAAATGATTGATCGTCGTCGTGCTATCAAACAAATTGCTCCCATGATCTTCGTTATACAAACTGCCCGTGGTACTGAATACTATGTTTCAACCGATGACTTTGCTTTGAAAGTATGTTTTTTAATTTACCAATTTAGCAATATTATTCTTTTTAGGTCCCTGGAAACTTTGGAGATGCTTTACATTATCTTACTGCTCTTCATTATGTTTTGTATATTGAATATGCGAAAGAATTACTCCACTTCAATGTTTTTTTGGAAAACCTTTGCGGAATTAATATGAAAAAGATGCCCAAGAGCCGACTTAATTTGAAAATGGATTTGGATACCAAAATGAAACGTAGGTTTAGTTATATTCGAACATATCAATGAAGAATTTCGTTTATTTTTTAGATATTTCCCAAGAACCCCAATGAAATGATCCCATGCCTCTGCTTTATCTTCAAAACGGTTTCCTCTTGTTTCAAATGATTCGTTGCTCTTGCCCTCGTGAATGCTTCAACTGTCCTGGTTAGCTCTTAATTCTTTTATTTTATTTGTTTTACTTTTGTTTTTTATTATTGTTGTTATTGTAATAAAATTTACATTTATATATACTTTTGTGTACCCGGGGACAGGGAATCGGGATGGGAGGGCACAACAGGGGAACAAACCGGACGAATGATTCATCGGATGAATGGGCATAATATAGGCCTAAAACGGACGATTTAACAACCTCTATACATCCATTAAACCGACCTCTAAAGGTATGTCTATTTAGTATTTATGTCAGAAAACCGTATTTATGCGGTCTGTATTACATTCACTTCGCGTCCTGTTTTTTTACAGTCCGTTCTCAGTATGTGATTCGACTTAATGCAAATTTGTTCCGTAACAGGACGTATCAAACGTCCTGTTTCGGTACAAAAACGTCCTGTTTGGGTTTTCAGTGACCCCCAACATCATTTTGATAGTACAACTCCAATATTTGAGTTATAATAGCGCTGTAAACAATTTTTATAGTATTTTTTATACATTTTGAACATTTTCTGATAATTTTAAAACAAAAAAAATTTTTTCGAAAAAAATTTTTTTTTTCAATTTTTGCCTTGGTCCCCCCCTGTGAAAAAAATCGAAATTTTCGAAATTTCGATTTTCGGGTCCGACATTTCCCAAATAATTTTTTAATGATTTTAGGGTGGTTTGGGAGTAATTTTAACCATATTCCATGCTTTTATCTCAAAATCCGTCTCCACAGGACACCCGATGAGCCCGTGTTTTTGGCACTAAAATTTTGTCGATTAGCTTTTTTCGGACTCATTTATGCGGATATATCAACATCACACCTGACTCTGACCCAGGTCCCAGGCTACCTTCGTGCAAAATATCAGATTTTTTGAAGTGCACATTCACAAATGGCATTAGAAAAACCAAACGCAAAAACTTTTGAAACGACATGATAATTTTGAGGATGCTTAAATTTCGACATTCTTAAGCGAAAAACGTTGAGACTGCAAAATAAATTTTACAAAAATGGATAAACACTATTTTTTTTCGAAAAAAACCCATTCGAAATACGCTCATATACGCTAAGCAGATAATTCTTGGCAAATACGCTCAACAGATAATGTAAAATTTGTAAAATCATGATATTTTTTAAAAAGGAGGGGATGATTTGATATATTTTGCATTTTTAACGTTTTTTTCGAAATGGCATAAACCTGAAAAATCAGGCAAAAGAATTATAGAAAAAGACCTTGACCGTCAGATCATTTCGAGAAAAAAGTTAAAATTAAAGATCTATAAAACTGCCCGCCCCCATTAAACTGCTAATTTGTAAAACACTAAAATTAATGGTTGTAAATTAGTCATGCTTTTTTTCTACAACTTCAAATAATAAGTTTGCGAAAAATGTGTTTTTAGCTTTTTCGTTTAATTTTACGATAACCGCTTATTAAATTTTGAAAACCTTTTAAAATTTAGAAGATGATTTACAACATTTTGTAGGAAAAAGTTTTGTTTACTCTAAAACCTTCTAAAAAATTTGGCAACATGCTGTAGCCTACAGTATCCCGACATTTTAACAACTGTGTTTTTTGAATTATTTAAAATTTGAGATATTTTTCATTCATTGTCTTTTTGTGCCTTTAGACTTTTTAGTTGATATTAAATTAAGTCAAATTAATTACAATTAATTATTATTTAATTTTAATTAATTTTGATGGAAATCATGCATAAAATCTAATTTTAAAAATACTATCTTAAATACTTTGACGTAATTTAAAGGGAAGTATTTAAACAATGCCTTGTTTATTCTATTACTTAATTTCAAAGAATTTTTATGGGTTAAAAGTAACTCCAAATTTCTCGTTTTTGTCATTTTCTGCGTGATAAAAAATGAAACAGAATCTTTACCGGTTTTCCAATGTTCAAAAGTTTCGTATTAATTTTAAACACCTGTCATAAAAATTTTCCGTTCATTTTATCACGTTTCATTTTTTAGCTAAATTTTACACCTGTTTTTTTTTAGGAATTTTATTTCTGCCTACATACACCCAATTACTGTAGCGATGACGTTAATGTTAAAATTGCTTCGATTAAATGATTTAATTGCACCATTTATTTCAATCACTGCCAATATTTTATTGTTTTATTTAATTTTAACAGTAAATAAATTAAATACAAAACAGATAAGTTTTGTTCTAATTCCAAATTGTATCCTTGATATTGCATTAGCGATTATGACATTTGCAATGGCACCTGTAAGTTTATTTTCAAAAGTTTTTGTTTTTGGGTTAAAATCGGTCTTTTTTTATAAACTTTAAGGCATTTCTATAAAAATTTAAGGCCTTTCGAAATTTTTTAATAAAAAATGTAGAGAATCTAAATTGTATGAAAAAAATTTTTTTCTAAATTTTTTCTAAACATAGTAAATCTTAAATGGATTGAATGTTTCGATATAATTTTTTATTTTAACCTTTTTTTTCGAAATGGCGTGAACCTGAAATTCAGGCAAAAGAACAATACGAAAAAGGCCCTGATCGTCAGGTTTATGACATTACGAAAAAAATATAAAAATGAAACATGCATCAAACCGTCCGGCTTCCTTTAAAGTTTATCAAAATTTGAAAAAACCAAAATTCCGGCCAAACCAAAGACATTAAAGTTTCGGTCAACCTAAAATTTCGACAATTTAAATTTTAATTTCTATATCTTTTTAGCTTGTTTTTGCAAAAGAACAAAACGTATATGTAATTGTTGGAAGTCCATTTAGTTTTTTTGGATTTGAAATTGGAAGTACTTTAATGCATATTTGTAGCGCAATAATGATCACAAATATGATAGCAATTTGTATTCCATTTTATATCAGATATTTGGTTATTTGCAAGTTAGTTTTGTTTTTAAATGAAATGTTTTCGGTTACGGTAGCAAAATTTTTTTTCGCATTTAAAAAATTTTTTTTTCAAACATCATTTTTGACGTGAAAAAAAACTTTTTTGTAAAGTGTTTTACAAATATAACATTTTTTATGCTGTATATAATTTTATAACGCAAAATTAAAGTTACAAAATTTCTGCTTTAAAATTGCCATGTTTAATCTTGAAATTTCGAAAATCAAAATTATTAGTTTGTTGTTTTTTTTTTGAACTCCAAAATTAATAGAATTTTTAGATTTTAACGAAATTTATTTAATGATTTTTAATTAAGTTTTAAATCGTAGGAGTTTAAGGGGGGTCTAGACACAAAATTTTGAAACAAATTAAACTTTTTTCAATGAACATTTTTGGAAATTTATTTATTAAAATTTTAATTTGTTTAATTTTAGTGATAAAATAATTACCTACAAACATATCATTCAACCGTATACAATTCTATTAATTATTTGTTTTATAATTTATGGTTTAATGAAATGGTGTTTTCCACCAATTTTGGAATTATCTCAAATATACATTGAAGCAACACAAACGAAATTTTGGTTGGATGAATACAGTAATGGTCCAGTTTTTGTTGCATCAAAAATTGTATGTTTTTTTTATTTTGATGGTTTTGACACTAAATTTTGAATTTAAGGATACTGCATCATTTTTTGTCCCGTATGGACTAATATTTTTAATTACTTCTATCAGTTATGGAATGGTAATATATTTTTGTGTTAAAATTGGTAAAACTCTTCGAACGCATATCAGCCATTATTCTGGATCAAAAATTTTGAGTAAACAGTTACATAAAACTCTTATCATTCAGGTATGTCATCATTTTATGACTTTAACTTAAGGTTCTGATAAAATCGAAATTTCGGGAATTTCAATTTTTGACAAAAAATTTTCCGATTTTGACACAAAAAGTTTTTCGTTTTTTAGTTTTTTTTCATGGTTTTGTTTCTTGCCTGATTTCGATAATATTTAACTTTCAAAAAAAAAACGGAATTTCGATTTTAGGCAACTCTTTTGTTTTCAACTAAAATCTATTTTTTCAGGCAATCGGTCCACTTTTTATTGCAAATATTCCCGTGGCATTTTTGTTAATTATGACATTTTTAAAAATTGAAAATCAAAACATTTCATTATTTTTATCATTTTTTCTTGGATGGATTTCAGTTGTAAATCCAATTGCCGCAATGACCGTAATAACTCCGTATCGAACAAAAATTAAACAAATTTTTGGATGCATAAAAGGAAATTCTTCCATTGCACCAATGATTTTCTCAAGTTTTAGAAAATTAAACGGAAGAAGTAAGATAAATATGAAGCTTTGGTTTTTGTTTTCTATGTTTGTTATTTTTATATAATTTAATTTTTTATAAATGAATGCAGAGCGATGGTAATTTGCATGCAGCAAATTACCATCGCTCATGAATGCATTTTGACTTTTATAAAGTCTATTTTATTTGTTTTGTTTGCTTTACATAATTTTGGCGTTCGAACTTTAAGGAGAAAAGTTATTGAACTTTTAAAAATTAAAAAAAAAAAGAGCTAGCAACATTTCAATTTCTTGTTAGACTTTGATTTCGTTGTGCTTTAACATGAAATTAAAACATTTCTTTTTCTATGTTTGATATGATTTTTTCCTTTGATTTTTAATCAAAAGTAACATGTGTTTGTTTTTGATAAAAATTTAAAAAAAGATGAAAGCGAAATTTAATGTTTGAACAGTTTTTGTTTTTGTAAACTTCAAATAAGAGCTGTCATATGTTTTTTTATCTGAAAAGAAACATGCCTACATAAAAATAACCTTAAAAAACTCGTTTCTTCTTACAGTAAAAAACTATCAATAAATTGTAAAAAAATGGAAGTTGAAAAAATAGAATCAATCAGCAACAAAGAATTTCGTTTCTCCAACAATACTTTTTGAATTTTTAAGAAATGTAAAGAAAAAACGTTAAAAAGTTAGATCACATTTTATTGATAAATTTGAGATTAAACAGTTAGATTTTTTTTAGATGTTTGAAATAAAAAACATGAGCTAAGATTTTAAACTTTATAATATTCTAAAATTTAATTATGAATGTAGAAAGAAGATGTAGAAAAAGGATGAATACAATAATAATAACAAAATTAATGTTGTCAAATAACAAAAGTATAAATTTAGAACTCTGTCAAAATTCACTACAAAAGTTACAGTAAAATATATTTAAAAAAAAACAAACATGTCCAGCTTTTCTTTAAAAAATGATTCATATCCAAAAGCATTGATAAAAATCAAAATGACGTGGGAAACCAAAAAATAATAACTCCATCGTCATTTTTACCTTTTTCTTTTTATTTGCACTCTTTTGCTTTTCATTTTCGTGTAAATTTTGTTCCATTTTTGTACGAATTTCATGTAATTTTGTGTTCCAACAAAGAATTTTGTTTCAACAAAAAATGTGTCTTCTTTGAAGCCCTCTTCTTTTGCTTTCAAAGAAAGAAAACACACACCTTTCTGCATTTATAAAGCTTAAACATACTTTTAACAATCTAAAAATCTGATATAAAAGCCGCCGAAGACAAAAACTTTTATTTATCTTAAAAATTTGTAAAAAAATAAAATGTACGGAAACAAAAGAAACTCTGTTGCAACTTCTACCGTAACCATTTCTGAAGATGTTAAAGAAGATGATGAAAATGATAAAAATATTATTTTTGATGCTTCAGATTCTAAAATTCGATCAAATATTTGGGTACCATATTTTTGGATGTCAATTTTAACGTTGCAATTATTTTCAAAAACAGAATCAAAATCAATGAATGCAATTAAATGGTTTCCAGCTGTTATATTTATGATAATTTATGCAATAAGAAAAATTTATTTATTGGTTGAAATGGCTGGGGCTATTGTAACTTTTTTTAATAATAAAATATATTTAATTATTACAAGACCTAAAAAGTCGAAATATTAAATTAAAACAAACATTTAAATTCAAAAATAAAGAAACAAAAAACATTTTCGGCCATTTAGTCTCCAATTTTGTTTTTCAGGTACTTTCCACAAATTTTGCATATACAACTGTTCTCTTTTTCTTTGCTCTACATTCATTTATTAGTTCGCTGACTTTGGCACAATTTAAAGCAGTCAATTTTCATCAAACTACAATTGAAAAGTTAAAGCTAACATCTCGGAATAAAGTTTATAAATAATGTAAAAAAAACCCTTACAAAAGCGCATTTCCAGATTCGTAAAAGTCACATAATTGAATTTTTAATCCAACTTATTGTTATCATTTTAATTATGGGACCTGCAATTTTATCTGTAATTGAAAATTATGTTATGTATGATCGAGATTTAACTGATTTAAAAAACCGGCATCCATCTGTGCCATCAAATGAAACAGCAACATTTAGGTTTTTATTTTAAATTTATTTTTCAGTGTTAAATTTATTTTATTTTATCAATTTTAGAAGTTCAATGTTTGGCGGAAAAACTTTGTATTTTATTGATGGAATTTTTATTATTTGGGGTGCATTTTTGAGTACTTGTGCATTGTTGACATATTTACTTGCAAATCGTGCAATTTGTCGACAATATGATTATTTTAATCAAAAGTTAAGAAAACATTGTGAAAATGGTTCTATTAAAGTAAGGTATTGCAAAAAAGCTTGTTGTTAGATCACTCAAGAAATTTTCTGCAACTATGACAAAAAATTTTTAAAGCAAAATCAAGAAATTTTGATTTCGAACTTTTACATATCGAAATTTGCTAAAAACTGAAAATTTTTGAAATCGGCACCTACTAAAATGCGGCAGCGGTAGCGGTAGCAGCAGGCAAAAAAATGTACTAAAATGCGGCAGCGGCAGTGAAAAAAAAATTTTCAGAATCCACTTTAACAAAAATTGGACTCTATTTCCAGGATCAACATAAAATTCTGGACAGAATCAACATTTACAGTAAAAAAATTTTTTTTTCGCTGCCGCTGCCGCATTTTAGTAAGTGTCTTTGAAATGAAAATTAACCTAAAATTTCAATCTTTTAATTTTTAAGCTTAATTTGAAAAATTAAAAGTCATCTATCAAAAGTTCAACAACTTTTGCAACTTTGATAAAAAAAACC
The DNA here is from genome assembly GCA_963922195.1 of Panagrolaimus sp. PS1159. Lineage (NCBI taxonomy): Eukaryota > Metazoa > Nematoda > Chromadorea > Rhabditida > Panagrolaimidae > Panagrolaimus > Panagrolaimus sp. PS1159. Next base: position 1,450,959 of record CAWUHW010000024.1, read on the forward strand.
AATTTTTCTTCGTAAGACCTTTTCCGATAATGACCTGTTTTATCAATGTTGCGTTACCAAAGCCCTTTGAGATGGTCCTTAAACTTTTATAAAAAATTTTTTTTAGAATCTTTCAACAATGAAATCGTTTGAAACCCAATTTATTGATCTCCTTCAAACTGCAACTTTTATCACAAATAATTCTGTTGTCTTATTAAATGTTACATTCATTTGTGGCCTTTACATTCATATAACTTCACAATTTGCACTTCGAGCATTTTTGAATTCTTTCCAATTTATACAATTATTCCTTTTTGGACTTTGGTTTGCACAATCAATGATGCTTCTCGTTTTATCACTTGGTCGACCATCTGCTTTAAGATCTTTGGTAAACATTTTTTTGTAGTCTCTCTTTTTTTAAAAAAAGATAAAAATATAAAAGCCGATTAAAACAAATAACGGCAATGAACAACGGTTGCACAAAATCGTTGCAAAGAGATTTAAGTGATTTAATTTTAAGATGAAAGAAACCAATGAAGTGCTTTTATTGGAACAAAGAATTTGGAATGACGATCCAGCAATTCGAGAGATTGCATTTAATATTTCATATAAAATTCAAACAATCGATTATGCTTCAAAAGGTATGACACCAATAAAAGCTGGTTCAATTTGTTATACTTTGGTAAGATTTTCCTATATTTTTGAATACTTTAAAAAATGGGATTTTTTAGATATTTCTTTTAACTCCATTCTTTGTAAATATTTTAGCAAATTTTAAATATGTACCAAGTTACCAACAATAAACGTTTTTTTGTAACTCAAATGTCTGCATAAATTTTTCAAAAAAATAAAAGGAAAATCTAAAATTTGTTTTTTTGAATCGATATCATTTATATGAAAAAAGAAACAGAAACGCATCATATTAAATTGTTACAAAACACACATACAAATAATAACATAAGAAGCAATAAAATTTTATGATTTTTTTCGTGAAGCATATAACATTTTTTCATATTTATTTGTTTCAAGTCCAGGAAAAGCAATGATTGGAGTTTGAAAGGGACATGATTTTTGATTAATTATTTCATCAACAATTTTTTCAAGATAACTCTTATATCCTTCAGAATTGATAAAATCATAATAAACCGAAACTTCAATATTCGCATTTTTCTTAAAAATTATAATTTTAAAAAACACACATCGAATAATATTTGTTTATAAAAACGGAAATTTTTTCAATTAATAGCTGACAAAATGTTATAGGCTGTTCAGATATGACGTGATCCAAAAATGTGTGTGTGTGTGTGGAGGGGGGGAGGGGGGTTAAGCCAGTTATCACGCGCTTTAATTTTGTTGGCAAAAAGTTTTGATGTTTTACAACCAAATAATGGGCGGGGTTAAAAATGACGATTTTTCGATCACGTGATATCTGGACAGCCCCTTTACAACGCCAGCTGAAAAAAAGGGATTTCCCTTTCTATTCCAATCACATAAAATAAAACCAACTTTTAAAAATTCTTTATAAAATGTTTCAATATCAAATGTTTCGGGAACCAAAAGTAATGAAAAGATATGTAAATTATTTAACTTTGAATTATTTAACAAATTTCTGACAGATGTAACAGCTGATTCGTCTTTACGATAAGTGCTAAAAAAATTTGTTAGACTATAAAATTTCAAATACGAATAAAATTACTAAAAAATTTTTTCGATTTTATCCAAATTCAATAAAATTTCTTCTAACGAAAGTTTAGAACCATTTTGACGTATAACGCTGCATTGATGAAAAGCAAAGCATTTAATATCCTTTTTAAGAAAAAAAAATTCATTCAACGTGATTATTTGTTTTTCTAAAAACATATCTGAAGCATCGAATCGATATATACGTGGAATAATTGATAAAACAATAGTATTAGTTTCTTCGTCTTTTTGCCATATTTGAAAATTTTTGGTTATCCAAATTTTTTTGGAAAAAAGTTTTTGATTATAGTTTTCGAGTTCTTTCATTGGTTTTCCATTTTTATAACATCCATAAAAAAGTTTCCATTTTCCATTAATGTTATACAAGTTTTCAATAACTATAATAGGATTTTTAGCAAAAAAATATTTACAACTTTTAATCAATTTTTGATAGACTTTTGGAGTGGATGGATTTTTGGAAATATAATAAATGATGGAATCGGGAAGTGAAAATTTTTGACCATAAAAGCGAAAAAATTTTGCTGGAGCCTTTTCTTCCATCGTTGTTCGCAAAAAAATATAATTAAAGACTAAAAATAAAAATCTCAATTTTGGTTTTTTTTAAACTCCAGACTATTTTAGGTTAACAGATCGATAAGCTAAAAATGCCTTATAGGATACCATTAAGGAAATGTACCAACCAGAACCATATCGATATAAAAAATCGTATCTTGACTTTGTCGACCAAGCAACCAAAACAAAGGTACTTGACTTGAGTGATTTTGAAGTGCCTTTGTTTTGCGCAACTCAAAAATAAAAACCTTCATAAACAAAAAAGTTTGTAAACTACAGTAAAATAATAAAAAAGTATAAACAGTAAAAACACAAATAAATTAAATTCTTAAGGAAATCGGAATATGTTTTGCATCATCATCTTTAAACTTATCTTAAATGTTCTTTTGTTTTCCGATAAAAGTCATCAAGTCGAAACCATAGAAAAACGCAATCCGATTTTTACCACCGGTAGGTACAATCAATCGTGTTGAGACCACCTCTGTTGTTTGAACTCATCAAACAAAAAGAGAAAGAGAAATTGGAAGCTCAAAAAAAACTCAAAATGATGCAGCTAGAGGAAAAACTAAAATTAAAAATTTTTTTTCTAAATTTCTAAAGAGAGATGTAAAATGGATTTATTAAGAAAAATAAATAATATTGAAATACATTGGTTTTTATCAATGTTTCGATAATTAAAATTCATGATAATTTCAGCACTTTTGAGGATATATTTTTTGTTCATTTTTCCCATCATTTACTAAATCATTTAGTAAAAAACTAGTTTCTGATCATTTTCACGTGATATTCTTGAGTAATCATAAATCTATAAAATTTTGTTTTTGTTTTATTTTTTTAGATTACTGAACAAAAAATAAAATTTTTTTGTTTTGCTGATTTTATTAAATTCACAAAAATTTTACAAAATTAATGCTGATTAAAACATATAAGAAAAAAAGAAACACATATTTTTTATGGCCCATAAAAAGTTTTACAAATTGGTCGACATCCATTCTCATTATCACATTCATCAAAGCAAATTTCACCAATTCGACATTTCGTATTTTCGCATGTTTTATGTTTAATTAAACCACCAAAAACGCTGTGGGATTCTAAAGAACGTTTTCGGCGACCAATACAAAATGGATTTAGGCAACAAATATCACAAAATAGAAGGCAGCATACTGTACTTGGCCAAACATCAGCATTCGCCTAAAAGATAAAAAAAACAACAGTTTTTCTTAATTTTTTGACTGAATAAAGGATTTATTTATTATAAAGCAGTTTTGAAAAAATTTCTTTAAAAAAACTGTGATAAAAACATACTTGATGAACTTGAACCAAAAGAAGAATGCAAAAAAGTAAAGCGTAAAAAGTTTTCATTTTTTCAACATAAATCAATTTGATTTCCTGCACAAACTGTAACTTTGACAAAAAAAATTTTTTAATAATATTTTTCTGATTTTTTAAAAGCTTTTTTAAAAACTAATGCTAGGAGGAAATTGTGATTTTATAATTATGTCTGAAAGCTATTTTACGGATGAAGTGCTTCAGAATTTTGAAATTTTGAAATTTTATCAATTACAAAAAACGGATATAAAATAACATGAAAAAATACAGTATATTTTTTTCTTTCAGCTAAATTATTATCCATAATATCCCATTTTTGAGCAAAATTGTTTGCTACAGCAAGAAAAGCTAAGACAAGAAACAATTTTTTCATTGTTTGAAACATGTATAATTTATTTTAAAAATGTGGTATGTTTCAAACTATTATAAATCAAAATTTCGGTATTTCACACTCTTCAAAATCACAATTCTGATTTTCCAGAATCCTCATTTTAGTCAAATTTATGAATGTTGCTTTTTTCTATTTTTAATTTTTAATTGGGTACTTTGAAGTTTAAAAAACTTTTTTTTGTTAAATCATTAAAACATTTGTATCAAAGTCCAAAAAATTGTTATAAAAATAGAATTATTACTAATAAAAATTTTGAACAACAAATCCAAAATTGTCTGCGGATTACAGAGAGATTACGAAGACATGTATTTTGTGATTGAATGATTGTTGTTGATGAGATATATATCCAACCTACGCTTTTAATCCTTTATTTTTTGCAAAGAACAACAAATAGGAAATGGTTTAAAAGAGAATTTTAAAGAGTTAAAAAATATCAAATTTTCTAAAATTCTGAAAACATGAAACATTTATTGTCTCTTTTTGTTCTTGGAATTATAATTATTCAATGTTGTTTGGCTGTTGATGAATATACTCGAGCAATTATTAAAAAGCTTCAAGATCAACTCACAACTCCAACAATCAATGATTATTTTGTTAAAGTTGGAAGTTGTAAGTGTTTCAAATATGTATTTTCAAAACCTCTAAAACTATCGATTTTTCAGTGGATCCTGCCCTTTCAACTGTACTCATGTATGGACCAAATGCCGCTCCAGATGCCTTAATCTGTCTAGCATATAATTTTAAAGCTGCAGTTGAAACAGTTCGAAATAATCTTGGAGATGTTTTTTCTGTTGTTACATATTATCAAGGAAAATGTAATACCGATGCAAATTTGAATAAAGCTTTAGAAGCTTTAGCGGATAAAGATGCCCAACAACGGCTAAGAGTTGTGGCACAAAATATTATAAATGGTTTACCACAAGAAGTTGCATCTTTAGCAACAGATGCAATAAATCAAGCATTTTCAAATAATGCAATTACTGTCGAACAAGCTGAACAATTTGCTTCAAGAATTCGTGCGCTTTCTGATGAAACAAAACAAATTATTTTTGCTCATATACCTTCCGCACAAAGCGTTTTCAATGGAGATGGTAAGGTTTTGTACTTGTTTTTTATTAGTGCTTGAGAATTATGAAACCGCTAAAAAAAAGTTTTGAAAAAATTTTAGTTTAATAGTCCAGTGGTTTAGCGCGCTGAGCGTGGTCCGGTAGGTTCGAAGTTCTAGTCACTCCCCGGCACATTCATTTTTTGGCTCCTAAGAACATTAGATTTTAAAGCCAAACTTTTTCAGGGCCCTATAATGCTCCCCTCAATGATCTTCTCAACAATTTCGCTGTACTTCTAAAAGCTCAAGAGCCAACCGATGAACAAAAAGCTTCTGTTAATGCTGCATTGGTGCAAGCATTTGATTATGCCCATAAAAACGCTGTTGAATTTCTTGATTTTGTTTTTGGTTGGCTTAAAGGACTTCCAATTGATCAAAATGTTGCAAATGATCAAGCAACAATTCGAGCATATAATTCTGGTGCAAATAAACTTGTCGGAGCAGGAAAGGCTGCACTCTTTTTACCACCAACTCAACAAACAATTGAAAATATGTTTACTGATCCATATCAAATTTAGAAAATGTGAATAATTTTTAATAAAATCAATACAGATTTTTTAAATTTTATAATATCTATCAAAAACAATACAATGTATTTCATACATTTAAACACATGTGACAACAGTTAAGGTATTTTTTGAATACATAGTCCTTCACAAAATCTATGTTTAGCCGTAAGAAAGCCAACATTAAACTATGTAACAAAATTTTAAAATTTTAAAAATGCTAATAATTAACATTGTTAATTGTAATTTGCAAAAGTTTGAAAAATTTCAGTTAAAAGTGCTGTTGGCGTTATGTTCCTTTACGGTATGCGACAAGTTGTCGACGACAACTGCTTTCTTTTTTTGTTAAAAATTTATGCAAATGCAAAAAACGACATAGAAGTTTTGAGTTTACACTTTTAACGGTTAAACAATTATTAATCACTCTCGTCCTCTAAACTTTTATATTTTTGCTGGTATTCTAAAATATGGCATGTGAATCATCATCTTATGAATCAGTTTTTACTGATCATTCAATTAAAGAATATACAAGTGTGTCATCATCATCTTCTATAACAGAATTGTTAACAGCTAAAGAAAAGCTCTCGGAAGAAAAATTAATTAAAGCTGAAGAAATTGCAACATCTTTGAATTTGAATAATGAAGGATTAGCAGCAGAAGAAAAATATTGTCGATTTTGTTTTTGCTCGGAATCAGAATCTGGAAATGAAAAACCTCAATGGATAACTCCTTGTAAATGTGATGGTTCAATGAAATGGGTACATCAAAAATGCTTTGAACGATGGATTGCTTTAGCATCACTGAATCACCGAAATATGTGTACATTTTGTGGGTGAGTTGTTTTTTATGTTGGTTTTCTTATGGTTTAATGTTTAAGTCTCTTTCTTTGAGATGTTAAATATGTAGCTCTTGTTTGAAAGATGCTTTTTTTAAACTTTTGACTTTCAGAGTTACATATCATAGAACTTTGCAATTCAAACAAATTTCTAAATGGACATTTCCATCTTTTCGTGTTTTGTGGCATTTTGTTTTAGATATTGTATCAACTTTTAATGTATGTATTGGCATTTGGCAACTTTTGCGTGGTAAAAAATTTATTGTATGGCAAATACTGGGCATTTCTCTTTGGAAACAGTATACTTATCCTCGATTCAAAAATCGTAGAATTATTAATGATATTTTGGAAGCAACTATTTTTAAATCTAAAATTATTAGTTTGAATGAAAAATAAATCTTTTTTTAATTAATTATCTTTGAAAATGTTTATTATTAATTTTGTTGTAATAAAAGTTGGATTTAATTGATAAAACTTGGATGAAATATTTTGAGCAGTTTTTTTCTAAAACAATTACTTTTTACGCCTTTAAACAATCGATAATGTGTTTTCCTGTTTTTACCTGGTATTTCTAAATAAACTATGGCAAGCTTCAATATGATGTCATAATGTTTTAAAAATTTATGCACATCACTTATCTTGAAAATTTTTAATTAATTTCCCTTAATTGAAACAGTCATCATTGACAAAGTTGTTTTAGTGATCGAACCTCAAAATTTTGGGTTCTTTTTTTAAAAATATCTTTTAAATATTAAAATATGTAAATTCATCAAATAAAAATTCATTTCCCACGTTTATTGAAATTTTTTAAATATATTTATTGTTATAAGAAAATGTAAATTTTTATTGGTGCTGCAATTTTTAGATAAGAGTGGAAGAAAGATGAAATTTTTTTTCATTGAGTATTTTTTCAACAACACTCACTAATGCGTCGTACGGCTGCTTCTGCTTTGCTTGTTACGTTTTTGTAAGTTTTTGCTTTTCTTTCTTTTTGTTTTTAAAATTCTATTGTTTTTATAGGACGCTTTTTGCTGTCACTGATGCTGACACAGTTCAAAGTAAAGAATGTGTATTTACTAATTCAAAGAAAAATTCATGCCTTTACTTTGTTGATAGCAAGGAAATGAATCATGAGGGAGCAGTTGATTATTGGTATGTTTATTGATGTTAATGGTATACTTACATATTTATGCATTCATTTTTTAGTTTCAATAAGTTTAATGGTCAACTTCCGATTGTTTATAAATCTTATGATGAAGCAACTGAAGTAATGAAACGATATTTTTGGTGGTCAGAAGCTGATATGAATGTTAAACAAATTCGTTTTGGTATGACTCATCGATATCGTGATAAACCTGAGGTTTATGATTATACATATATTAATCCACTTAAATATATGGGTGTTGATGTTGATATGGCTATTTGGTATGTTTTTTTTTATTAAATCTTGACACGCCTTTTTTTGTATTTTAGGAATAGAAGTTTTCCAGATCCTGATCCAAAAACTATTACAATGACTTATGAAATGTATGATGATGCAAATTTTAATCGTACTGATCTGTAAGTTTTTGTGAATGTGGAGCCACACGGTTAAAGCTTATGATTTTAGCGTTGAATCCGGAAATGATGACCGACGATATTGGGAATATATGTCATTAAATCCATCAAATATGAAATGGTCAAATGTAAATTTTTTTAGAAAAATTCCATTTGTATGTGAAGTACCAAGATTTCCAAAGGCATTTTGTGAAGATGGTTGGTGGTTACATATGAAATCTCGATCATGCTTTAAACTCGTTGAGAGTGCAACAAATTTTATTGATGCTGCAATGAATTGTCGGGCACTTAAATCAAATTTGGCTTCAATAAATGATGAAACTGAAAATCATCTAGCGCTTAGTAAGTTTTTTGATGGGAGACGTCTTACAATTATTTAATAATTTTATAGAAATGATTAATGCTTCTCAAAACAGAGATGGCAAAGATGGCCCTTTGATTCAAGAAAAGAATAATAAGATATGGTTTGGCCTTCGACATGATGCTTTAAAAGCTCATAATAATGCTCAAGCTCCTGCAGATAAAAAAAGTCGTGAATATGTAAGTTTTTCCATTCAAAAAATATTTACATTTAATTGTTTTAGGCTAAATATTTTCAAGAAAATCTTGGTTTTAATGTTGATGGAACTCCAACCTCAGATTTCACATATTTTGGTACTGGACAACCAGATGGTTTTAATTACAACGGTGGACAACAAAATAATCATGGAGTATTGTTAAAAGAAAATTGTTTTCTATTTGAAGAAATTCAACCTGGTGGTGATCAAAATCGTGAATGGCATGATTATTCTTGTACGGAAACAATGGCATGGTCATTTTGTCGAAAAATGGCTTCTACACAACCATATCCAAAAAAATAACATCTTTTTTTTCACTTTGTACTTTCTCTGTTTTTTGTAATTTAACATTAATGTTATAACTGACAAATTTTTTTAAAATAAAACTTTTTTATCAAATGGCAAATTTATGGCAATATCTTCCTTGTTGAACATTTCTTCAAAATGTTTTATCACACGTTAAAAATGAAATTGAAAAAGCTAGAGTGGAAGCAGGGCTGCACGAAAGTTTTGTTTCGTTTTACAAAATTCGGTTTCGTGCAGCCCTGATTGGAAACTAATGAAATTTTATCTTTGAAATCTGCTGATAATGATTAATCAATTTTTCTTAAGATTAACTTTTATTAAAAAAATTCTTTAACGATATATAAAAATAATAAAACTGCATTAATTTATTTAAATTTTTATACTAATTAACTTATATTTTTAAAAAAAAGTTATAATCCTATGTTTCTCGAGCATACGGTGATCGGCGATTTCTGGTGGATGAACCATTTGTTGTTATCGCAATACAAATTAAGACAATCACAAAAAATAGAAACGCCAATAAAAGATATGGTATCATACTTGTAATAATATTATGAAATGTTTGAACATTCAAAAAATTGTTATCAGTTGATAAGACTGCTGTTGAAGTGTTGAAATTTGACGAAATTTCATTTTTATCAGCAAAAATTGATAAAATTTGTGATAAAAAGATAACAAAAAATTTACTGATAAAAAAATAAATACCCATATTTTTACGCTTTAACTGTAAAAAAAAGAAAAAAAAACATGTTTTGCTTTAGTGAAACCATTGCAGCTGCAGCTGCCGTTGTCAATGACAACCATGCTTTTTTCGGCACATTTATATATATGCCATCGCATTGAAAGCAGTAAACAAAACATTGATGTCTGCTATTTCTTGTAAGTTTTTTTTAAACCTTTATTTTTATTATTTAAATTAATATTTTTTAGCCCCAAAAAATCTTCCAACAAATTCTGAGCTACTTGAATTAATTAAAAAACAGGATGATGTAATTGAAGAACTTTCAAAGCAGCTTGAAACTGCGCTTTTAAATAATAATAATAAAAATGAAAGTGAAAGTGATGAAAATGAAATATCAGAAGCATTATCTGCAAATCAAAAATTATTAATTGAAATGAAAAATAGATTGAAAGAATCTGTTGAAATTATGGAACATCTTCAAGTTTGACAATTTCAAAGAAAACTTTAATGAATTTAAAGATGATTTTTTAGGAAAAAAATACATCACTAAGTTTGGAAATTAAACAAGTTCGTGAAGCTCAACTTGGCTTCTCTCCAGCAAGTCAATCACTTTTTGAAATGCATAATTTATTAGAAAATGAAAGGGCTGAAATTAAAAGAATTCAAGATGAATTATTTGGAGTTAAAAGAAGTGAACAAAAAAAGGATGGAATTATTTTAGAACTTGAAAATGAAGTAAGTTTATTCCGGGGTTGCGCGCAAGCTGCAACAAAAATACAATTTTCTATTGGAAAAATAAGCCGTTTTTTTTCGCGCTTTTTTGTTTTTTTTTGTTGGCATAAAATTTTAAACAAAACTCCCTCCATTTTTTAGCTTGAAAAAACACGAAAAATAACAAAAGAATTAAATGATGAAATGAAAAAGCGAATTGAAGATTTGTTGAAAGAAGTTGGAGATAAAAGCGCAGAAAGAAATGCAGCAAAAATGGAAAAGAAAGAAGCGGAAGAAAGGCTGGAAGCAATTGAAGAAAATTATAAATTAAAGACGACATTCTTGGAAGAGCATTCCAAAAAGTTACAATCTGAAATTGGAATTTTAACAAAAAAGAAAATATTTTTAAATGAAAGGATTCGAAATTTATCGGAAGAATTGGCAATTTTGAGACAAAAGGTTTTACAATTTTAATATTTTCAATGTGTCATAAAATTAAATTTACAGTTAATGGATGCAGATTTTGATTATTTTGGTGATGATGAAGTCAAAGCTTTAATAAAAGAGCAAAAAGCAATTATTGAATCAACAAGAGCCGAAAATGCAGCGTTAAAAGAGGAGTTGAGAAAAACGAAAAGTGTAAAAAAGTTAGTTTTTAAGTTTCTTGGGGGGTTTAAAAACAATTACAATTCTTATGATGCAATTTAATGACAGGGTTTCTAAATTTTTTATAAAAATTTTTCCTTAAAAATTGTATTGGCATAAAAGTTGAGAAATTTCTACAATTACATTTTTAAATATAATTTTAAATAAATATTTTAGTTATCAACAAAAGAATAACAAAGAACGCCGAAGAGCCGTCGATGAATTAATTGATAAATATTTATTAAAATTGTAATTTAATAAATAAAATGCATAAATTGCAAATAAATATTAAAACAATGAAGAAAAATGATAATTCAAATTTAATTTCCGAAGCATTGTTAGAAGATTGTGGATTTGAAATAATTAATTCTTGTTTTTGAGGTAATATCTTTGTCGCTTGAAAATGAAAACGTTGTATTTTTGTTTGAGTTTTTTTGAAACATGTTTAAAAATGAAACAGTCTTCAAATAACAATATATTTCGCTGTTTAAAAACATAATATTTTTCAAGACCAAAAAAAGATCCGATAGAACCAAGTGAATGTGATTTGTTCTGATAAAACATTGTGCAAAAGTTTTTCACACAGTCTGGAAAATGTTTCATTGTTATGAATTTTGAATTCAAATTTTTTGTTAAATTTTTTTAATTAAAAAAGCTTGAATCTTTTCAATTTTTTTATTTCAATAATAAAAAAACCAATTAAAAGATGTTTGATGCAACAACGGTTTTTTTTTGGAGAGTAAGTCCGGAATCAATTCCTTTTCTTTTATCAGCACAAAAAAAACCATAAAAAAACTTTTTCAAGCTAAAAAGGAAAAGCAAATATAGCAATAAAAAGTTTTGAAAGTTGAAGCAAAAAAATACTGATAAAAGCATTTGATTTTTGACTGAAGTGGTCACTTTTTTGATTTTTCCAAAAAGGGGAAAGTTGTACAAAAAATAATGAGGCACGTGTTTTTAATTTCGTTGTTGATCATTGGATTAAATGCTTTTGCCGTACCAAAACATTCGGAGGATTATGTAACTTATCATGGGTAAGCTTAATATGGCAAGGGGATTTCATATATCTCTTTTTTTAGGTACTCTGTTATTCGAGTTGTTCCACATACCGAAGATCAGCTAATCCTTGTTCATAAATTAAGTGAATCATTGAATTATGAAGTAAGTTTTCACCAATTTTTGGATATATGAAATCCATTAAATTTTTAGTTTGATTTTTGGAAGCCTCCAACAAAGCTTAACAAACCAATCGATATCTTTTCCCCTCCAACAATGACTCGACAATTAATTGCACATTTAAAAAAAGGAAGTTTAATGCCAGTAACAAAAATTCGAGATTTTGGGAAGTATGTTTTTTATCAAAATGCCATAATCAAACTATATCTACCTTAACCCATTATAGACGTGTTGCAGAAGCACAAATGGAAGTTGCATCATATAAATCTGAAGTTGATATTGACGCCGATAGTTTTGATTTCTATAAATATCATCCATTTGCTGATGTAAGACTTTTTAGATACATTGAAATATGCAAAGTTATAAAATTTAGATTATGGGATACATTCAAGCTGTTGCTAAAAAATACCCCGACTTTGTTAGCATTTCAAGCATTGGAAAATCTTTACAAAATCGAGATATTCAACTTTTAAAAGTACATTCATGGTCAAAAAAATTTGCATAAAAGTATTTTTTTACAGATTGGATATCCAAGCAGTACAGCAAAAAATGCCCTTTTCATTGATGCTGGTATCCATGCTCGTGAATGGATTGCTCCAGCTACAGCACTCTATGCCATTAATCAGGTAAACCTTTTTAAATTTGCATAAAATATTTTAATGATAAAATTTTTTAAGTGGGTTACAAATTCATCTTATACAGATTTGTTGAAAGCTATTGATATCTATGTTGCTCCTTCAATTAATCCAGATGGATATGAGTACTCAAGAACAAAAGATCGTAATTGGCGTAAATCACGTTCTGGTCCACGACAAGGTTGTTATGGAGTTGATTTAAATCGAAATTTTGCATTTAAATGGATGGTCGCTGGTGCATCAACAAATCCATGCAGGTAAGTGATAGACCCTGACCTAGGGGTCGAAGTTGATTTCATCAGTTCCCACATCAAAGTCATCTTCATTGAAGCCAATGTTGAGGTACTTGAGTGACATCAACTCTGGAGTCCCTGTTAGCTGACCTAACATTGATCATACATACAGACATGGCTTGGTTCCCTATCTATACTCTACCCCGAATACTAAAACCATTATTATCATTTTTTAGTGAAACATATGCTGGTCCATCAGCATTCTCAGAAATTGAAGCAACAAATTTAATGAAATTCCTTGTTCCACATAATAATACAATTAAAGCATATTTAACTCTACATTCATATGGTGAAGATATCTTATATCCATGGGGATATGCAACTGGTACATATCCACCAGATGTTAATGATTTAATTGCACTTGGACATGAAATGGGTAATGCCATTAAAGCTGTCCATGGAACACAATATGTTGTTGGAGATTCTGGTGATGCACTTTGTAAGAACTTTCATATATCCTTCTTTATCCCTTTCCTTTATCTTTTAGATCCTGCTTCTGGTGCTTCTGATGATTATAGTAAAAGTATTGGAATTAAATATGTTTATACTGTTGAATTACGTCCTGGTGATGGAGATAATGATGACGATGAATGGTTAGCTTTTTAAAAAAAATGGATATATGAAATCCAAAACCAAACATTTTTTAGGTATGGCTTTGATCTTCCAGCAAAGTTCATTAAGCCAACTGCTGAAGAAACTTTCCCAGCCCTCATTGCTGCAGCAAATCGGGTCCAAAATGGTCCATTTTAAGTGTCACTTTTTATAAGAAATCCAAATTTATAAATAAATATTTTTATTAAATCTTTAAAGTTTAAACTATCATAAAAAATTTGTTTTCAAAAATCATAGCAAAAAAAAAGTTTTACGCAATCAAATTCTTTGTTCATTGATGTGTTCAATTTTACCCATGAAAATGAAAAAAACTTGTTTAAAAAAAAGAAAGAGATAAAAAATTTGAAATTAGACGGAGAGATAGAAAAATACCAGTCTTTTTTGCAACTTTTTTTTATTTACCGCTGTTTGAACTTTTTCTGGGATAAAAATTTCAAACAGCGTTGTTTCTTTATTTCTTGAAGATGAAAAAAAATTAGTATTGGACTTATATCAAAATTTTTTTTTGTATTTTTGACCCTTACCGTTTTAAATTATTGATCAAATCTCATTTTTAACGACTTTTTGACATTTTCATTTTTTTTGTTTGCAAATATAATTTTTAATTTATTGAAAAAAAAAATTAACAATCATTCGTTTTTTTCAAATGTAACAAACTGTGACCAAATGATAAAAGCATACCTTTAAAATTAAGACCGTTGAATTTTTTTCTTTTACAATTTTTTCGTGACTCCGATTATTGTATCCACTTTTTAAAAATTTTTTTTAATCTTCAAAATTTGAATAACTTAAAAAACTCCAACTAATATCCATTTTTCAAGATTTTTCTGTTTCAAAAAATTTTTAAACAAAAATTAAATATTTTTAACACATTTTAAATTTTAGGGCAATAACAACCATCTCCCGCAAAAAAGAATGAATTCTTCAACGAAAAGAATAATTCGATGGACGATTTTGGCATTTTTTGTTGCATTAATTTCTCGAAAAATTTATATTGGAAAAATTGCAATGAATTATGTTTCAAAATGCAAGCATGAGATTGATTTTAATTCAATGGTAATTTTTTTTCTTCATTATTGTTGAAGATAAAACTTTTTTTTGGATACAGATTTCAGATAAAAATTTTGTTGAAACAGTTAAAAAATTTTCTGATACAGAATCTCGGCTTATAATTATTTTAAATCAACATGCATTAAATATGACATTTAATTGGCTTTGTAATACACAAAATATGAAAGGTACGTTTGGGATTTCATATATCTTTTTATAAATGCGGAGCTAACTTGGAAATTTTTCCGTGAACCAGAAAATCAGGATTTCGTTGAAATCTGCTTTATTACGTTCCAATAAATGCCTGATTCTCAGGTTCAATTTACAAGAAAAATTTTTTTCGAAAGCTGACTCGTTTTTAAAGAAAACGAGCTTTTATGTGTTTTTCATTTTTAACGTTTTTGTTCGAAATGGCATGAACCTGAAAATCAGGCAACGATAGAAAAAAACCTTGATCGTCAGGTTCATGCCATTTTGAAAAAAAATGTTAAAAATAAAAAATTTATCAAATTGTTTGCTCTCTTTAAGTACATATAGCACGTTTATAGGAGTTCATGACAGAACTGTAATAGTTACAATGGATGAAGAATCAAAAACAAAGCTTGATCAAACATGGCCAAAAATAACTAAAATTCATTGGCCTGTAAAATGTTTAAGTGATCCATTTAATTATGGCGATGGTAAATATCAACTATTTTTTGTTTTTCGTTCAAATCTTGCTCGAGCTTTCTTAGAATTTGATAAACCATTTTGGATGATTCAACAAGTTTGTATCTCTGTTTTGGATTTCGTATATCTTTTATTCGTTGTAGGATACATTTTGGAGAGAAAGTTTATTAGATTTAAATATTGAATCTACCCAGCCCAAAGCAGATATAATATTTGATAGAGCTGCAGAATCTGGAGGAAATTTGATTGCAGGTGGATATTATTTTGCGAGGCCAACATGTTCAGCAAAAGCATTCTTTAAACAACTTTCATATGATTTAGAAGATTTTTATACCCCTGATAATACATATATGACAATTTTGTGTTCAAATGAGGGGCTAGCAACTTGTGGGCATGCACCTTTTAGGTAAGCGGGTTTTTATAGACGGAAATGTTAGCAATAAAAATGAGGGGCAAATTGAAAGAAAATTGTCCAACATCAAGGTCCTTAATCGAAATTTCGATTTCGAAAACTTAGAAATGTTGGAATCGAAATTTCGCTATTTCGATTATAAATAAAAAAATTTCAGTATTTCGATTTCACAAATGTACAATTTTTTGCCCTTAAGATTTTTTCTAGTCTTCGATTTTGAAAAGGCCGGAATAAACCGAAATTGGATTTTTCGATTTTGTAAAGAAAACATTTTTTCGGTAATTTCGATTTCGTCTATACGAAATTCAATTTCTGTTCCATACATTTTTTCTTATAACTGAACTTGAAAATCAGGCAAAATATTTATTATTGTTTTTATGTTCGTTTTTCATCAAAAAGAATAAAGACGAATTTTTTCCCTAATTTTCAAGTTTGGTTAAATTCAAAATTTCTAACATTTATTATAAATCATCTTTTTTCACTTATAGTATGATAACAAACTATTTATGGTTAACAGAACCTGGACGACTTACAAATATCAATCGTGTTCCCTCTCTTATTCAATTTGATGGTGATACAAAACTTGGTGGAAAATTACAAAAGATGAAAACCCTTGGATTTGATTTTGTTGAAAATGATGGAAAAACTTGTAAACCTGAAAATGTTAAATCTGCACAAGAAGCAGTTGTAAAAAGTCGAAAATCAATTGATCAAAAAGCTTCACGTTCATACAGCCAAATTCAATTTGGAGTTTATCAATGGTTTATTGATCAATTTTATAAATCTGCTCCAACAAAATGGCTGTTAGAAAAGTTTATATTTCCTTTTGCACATTATTTTATGATTACAATTTAAAATAATAATGAAAATAATAAAATAGTGTTTAAAATCAATTCCAAAAATTGATGATACAATTTGTGTTAATTTAGAATGTTCGATTTTGAAAATTATGAACCTAAAAGTCAGGATCTTTTTCTATTGTCCTTTTGCCTGATTTTCAGTTTCATACCATTTTTAAAAAAACTTTGAAATGAAAAATGTAACAAAATTATCTGCCTCATTTAAAAAATTTGTTTATAATGAAACAATTTTTATTGCTTTTTTCTGAAGGTTTAACTTTTAAACGTTTTCAGTTATTCAATACTTTCTATTTTGATTTTAAAAAATCAAAATTAAAAATTTTGTTCTTAGTTAGAAAAAGAAATTGATTTTCCAAAAACAAAAGTTTATTAAATTTCTGAAAAGTCCAATAATAAAATTTTTGGAATGCCGTCAAAACTAACCTGCTTTTCTTATTATTGTTAATTACTTCCTTTTAAAAAAATAACACTTTTGATTAATTTTTATATGAAAAGTTCGTGAGATTTTGGTTTCTGTTTTGTGTGAGAAAAAACAACTTTTAAAATATATGGAAAACGCCTTTTTCAAAAATGTATAAAGCTAAAATTTTACAAAACGTTTTCAATAAATTTTACATCTTTAAAACAAAGATCTAAAAAATGGAATTAATGATTTTTCGACCAAAAGAATTTAATGTACATTACAGTTGTAATTATACAATCCCGGAAAAGCTTCTTGGTGATCATAGAATTTTAAGTTCATTTTATGCTTTCACTGCATTTTCAATAATTGTAAGTAAATTTTATAAAAAAATGTATGTAAAAATATTTTCCTAGTTAATTTATGTTCCATGTTTGTATGTAATAATAAAATCCGATTTAATTCAACAATCATGTTATAAAATTATGTTCTTTGTTGGATTACTTGATATTCCGGGGTTGGTCTTAAGTGGAATAATTTCTGGAATATTTGGATATTTTAATCTTGGATTTTGTAATTCTCCACGACTCTTTTATTTTCTTGGTTGTTTTGCAGAATTTACATGGAATGCCCAAACTTGTACATCAATTTTATTAGCAATTAATCGATGCATGGTTATGACAACTCAAAATGCAGCTGATACAATTTTTGGTGGAAAAAAAACTTGGTTTACACTTTCTTTCCCTCTTTTGTATGGAACGTTTGCATTCTTTTTTACACAACCTGTCATCTTTTCTCCAATACTTATGACATGGCTTTTTAATCCACATTTTGGAATTTTTAATGATGGATATTTTGTAAGTTATTTGCATATTGCAAATAATTTTTTGGTTGTTGCTGCAATTCCTTCCATATATCTTTTATTTTCAATTATAAAAAAATATCAAGAATTGAAATATAAAAATGCTAATGTTCCAGCAACTTCTAAAAAAGCCGTAGGTTTTTTTAAAAATTTAAATTTCCAGCCAAATATTGTTTAGCCATAAAATTTATTTTGGCGCGAAATTCAAAGTTCTAAAATGTTTTTGGTGCCCAATTAAATTTTTTTTCAAACACATTTCAGAATACTGTATTTTATCAAGTTTTATTAATTTGTTCTTCCACGACTTCCCTTGGAATTTTATATGTTGTGATGCAATTTATTTCATTTCCTGCAGAAGTTTACATTTTGGCACAATTTTTGTGGATTATTTATACAGGTAGAAATTTTTGTCTGTATTGTTTAAGAAAAGAAAAAAATTTTTAGGCACACCTGCAATAATTTATTTAACAATGAACAAAAATATTCGAATTCGAGTTTTTTCAATTTTTCGAAAAGATTCTCCAAATATTTCCCCATTTGTTCCAAGTACAGTCGGATCAAGTAGCGCGAAAATATAATAATAATAAAATTTATTTAAAAATGATGTCAAATTTAGTGTTTTTTTTACAACTTTCCAAAAAAACATTTTATCACATTTTCGTTGACGAAAGTTCTGCATTTTGGTAATTTTTGCATTGACGTCTGATCTCAATAATTTTGTTAATTATGTGAAATTCTAATTAATGGTAAATATTTTAACTAACAATTTTTTAAATTTTTTTTGTATATGTGAGAAAACTTGTTATTTAAACACGTTTAAAAGCAAATAAAATATTAAAAAACAATATTTTAATTTATTTAAATTGTAATAAATAACAAAATAAACAGACACACGCATTTATTAATTACAGGAAATATAAATGATTTCGTTGATTTTTATGGGAAAAGTAAAAATTGTCATGTGTTATAATTTATTTTCATGTATATGAATATCAATTTAAGTGTCTATGAAATCCAAATAGGAAATTAAAAACTCCCATGGGGGCGTGAAAAGAACTTTTAAAAAATGCTTTTTCATTTTTTAAAGTTTTTTAACAAACGCTATACCATACAATAGTGATTACAGAAAAAAAACTGTAATGATTTTGAATCAAAGTAATTGACAACGGAAAAAAAGAAGGCAGGGATTGAAAATGAGGCCGGCCCGGCCCGGCCGGGCCGCGTTAAGAAGCCCGCGGGCCGGCCCGGCATATTTTTCAAATTTTGTTTTTTGGTAGTTTTTATGTTTGTGGTGTGCGCAGTACGCACTTTTTCTTTTCTCATCACTATGAATCATTGTTATATTAATTCATATTGATGAGAAAAGATGCAAAAAACTATTTTTTGCAAGCTGCAGGTTTCGAAAAATATTCTAAAAAACTTTTAAAAAAACTTGAAATATTTTAGGGCCGGCCCGGGCCGAGAAAATTCCGACGACGGGCCGGGCCGGCCGTCAATTTTTAGGCCCCGGGCCGGGCCGGCCGACTTTTTCGGCCCGATTTTCAATCTCTGAAAGAAGGTGATTTTATTTGGAAATAAAAAAATGCTGCTCAATAAGTATCTCACAAATGTTAAATAAGGAGCACTTTACCCCATTGCCTTTTTTTGAGATCCGCATTTTCTTTTGACAATTTTTTATAAAATAATAATAAAACTATTATTTTTGTAATTTTAGAAATAATTATGAGTGATTTATATAAAGATCATAATTTAACTGATGAAGAAGTTTCGCGATATGGCCGACAAATGATTACTGCAGATTTCGATGTTCGAAGTAAGCTTTATATTACGGTTTTTCTTTGTAAATGAATGATGTTTAATTTTTAGATCAAGAAAAGTTAAAGAATTCTGCAGTTTTAATTGTTGGATGTGGAGGATTAGGGAATCCAGTGGCATTGTATTTAGCGGGTGCAGGAATTGGAAGGATAGGTCTTGTAGATTTTGATACAATTGATATAAGCAATCTTCATCGACAAATCGGGTTTACACTTGATGATATTGGAAAGCAAAAGAGTGAAATATTAAAGAATGCAATATTGGCGTTTGTTTTTTTATAGCTTTTAACAAAAACTTATCATTCCTTTTAGACGAAATCCAAATGTTGAAGTTGAAATATATAATACAACATTGAATAAAGAAAATGCATTGAAAATTGTTAAAGAGTATACGGTTGTTGCAGATTGTTCAGATAATATGCCAACAAGATATACTGTTAATGAAGCTTGCTTAATAACAAATACTCCATTAGCAATGGGTTCAGCAGTTGGATGGGCAGGACAATTTACTTTTTATCATATTAATCCTGTAAGTTTGTACTGTGCATTATTGTTATATTATTCTTTTTATAGAAAGGTCCATGCTATCGTTGCTTATATCCAAATCCATCAAAGAATACAATAAATATGAGCTGCAATGAAAAAGGTATTATGGGACCTGTTGTTGGAATAATTGGAAATATACAAGCAATTGAAATTATCAAATTTTGTGCTTTTGGTGAATGTTAGCTGTTTATATCTTTTTAACACTTTTAATTTTTCGTTTTTAAAGCTTCATTTTCTGATACAATGTATAATTATGACGCATTTGATGGAAGATTCTTTAATGTTACACTTCGCCCAAAATCACCAAATTGTGAATCCTGTCTTGGTGGTTTAACACAAGTAAATGATTATCAAATGCTTTGTGATCGAATTGCAGGACAAACTGTAAGCTATTCTTTAAAAACAGTGTATTTATAAACTTTTATAGCCACTTTCTGAAGTTATTCAAGAAGAATATCGTGTTACATCAAATGAATTACTTGAAAGCCTTAAAAATGATCAAGATGCTATACTAATTGATGTTCGACCAATAAATGAATTTAAAATTGCTCATCATCCTCGTGCAACAAATATTCCAATCAATGAATTCAGCTATGAAAAAGGTGGACTTCAAACTGTTATGCATTTATGCAAGAAAAATGGTGATGAAGAACCTCCAAATAAATGTAGGTTTTTTTGCTTGTAAATTTAGGTTGGAACTTTGTGTTACAGTAGGCAGATAAAAAAATTCTTCATTCTTTATTTAGGAAATATTTTCTTTTTTAAATTTTTCAACCATAATTCTGTGAAATCAAAATTTCTATTTGGCAGTGTTGTTGCGATTCCGGAATCGACTCCACCTCGACTCCGGAATCAGAGCCACTGTAAACAAAAAGCACTACACTGTGTCCTAATTTAGCGTTAGATCAATTAATTCTTTGGCAATTGTACTACAGCAAAAACGCCTATTTTAGGCTTTTTAATCTGCCGTCGTGGAAATGATTCATATCGTGTTCTACTTTTATTAAAAGCAAGATTTTATGGTGATAAAGCTCTTGATGTTGTTGATGTTATTGGTGGATATGATTCATGGAGAAAAGATGTTGATCCAAATTTTCCTGCTTATTGAATTTTAATGTTTTGTTGTTGAGTTTTTTTTTATATATTTTTGATTTATATAAATTTTTTATGTTTGATAATTTGTTTTTACATGACTTTCAGTGGCATTTTTTTATTGACTGCGTAAATTTACGTAATTCCACTTTTGCTTTAAAGCTCTTTTAATCCATTTCTTTTAAATCTTTAAAGTCAATGAAAGGAATTATTATCCACTTTTTTTATGGATTAAAAAATTGAAGAAAAAGTGGATAACATTTTTTCAAAAGAAGCAAGCAATTGAAAAAAATAAATCTTGTTTTTTTTTCTAAAAATGCCAATAAAAAAAATGTTGTTCGAAAAAGGTATTTTTCAAAAAAATTAAAAATTACTTTCCATTGAAAAAAAAATGTTCGAACGTGTCTGCTATTTTTTGCAATTTTGAAATAAAAAAAATTGCCGTGCCATTCTTGAGCAAAAAAGTGGGGCACTCTTTTTTTTAACAAAGGCAATAAACTTTTAAAAAAATGTTATTAGTTCCTTTTTTTACCTTATTATTTTTTTTATGAAAAACTTCTTACTTGTGTTTTTTTTTCAAGTGCCAAGAATAAAAAAAAACACATCCATGTGTTTTTACTTTACTTCTTTGAAAAAATTATGAACCTAAAAATGGCGTGATTTTTCTTGCTTTTTTAATTATTTAAATAAAGAAGAATGAATTTTTTGTAAGTTTTTTTTTAAAAGTGAAAGTGTTTTTTCTGAGAGAGAAACATTTTTTGAAACAAATTGGTTTTATTTTATATTTTTTTTTACCAAGCAACGGCGGTGGTAAATAATTAATATCAAACAAAAAAACAGAAAGAAATAATGGCTGCCTTTTGTTTCATTTTTTGAATGTTCTTTCAAGTTTTTAAAATTGCGGCTTCTTTTTTGCTGCTTTGCTTTTTTTAAAAAGTTTTAAAAGTTTGTTTTAAAAAACTGTTTAAAAGTTTTTGCAAAATTTAAATTTTTTTTGATAAAAATCGATTTATAATTAATTTTATTCGTTTTCTTAAAATTCATTTTTGTCTTAATTTTGAAAACTCTTTGATAGACATGTATTTTAGCATTTTATTTAAATTCTATAAATTAATATTCAATGAAGCCTTTTTTGTCTGCATTTCTTCTTTTTAAAAAAAGTTATATATTGTCATTTCCGGGATTGATATAAATATCTTTTCACATATTTCTTTATCCCCTCAAAATTAAATTGCTACCTTTTATAAAAGTAGTTGACAGATGCAAATTTACTCATTCATGTAAGTTGCAATTCTCTAGCGTTTGAATTATATTAAATTTAAAAGCAATCTTTTTCTCGCGATTGGTAAATTGGGTTACAGTAAAGGTTTTGCAGTTTAACCAAATCTATATAAAAAAATTTTTATTTCAAAATATAATTATTTGCAAAAAGACAGGTGTAGCTTTTCAGAGACTATATTTAGCTTTGTATTTTTACAAAAGTTTTTTTCTGTGTTTTTTTTTTGGCCAAAATTTTGTTTGTTACAAGAGAGATTTGAATACAATTTTTAACATAAAATTATAGTAACAATTTATTAAAGAAAAAAAACTAATTTGTATCATTTATTTTACTTTTAAAATACATGTTTTTTATTTTTTAAAATAATTTTTAACGTTGTTACTCTCATCGACCCAAAAATATTTTAAAAGTTACCATTTTTTTTTATTCAATATTGAAACAACTTTTTTTTTATTCATTCCTTGTCTTTCTTTTTCGATTAACAGACTGAAATGCTTCAGAACATATGCTAACATTTAAAAATGGGTTTTTTATTCAAGAAATAGACTATTTTTATTTGCTGCCATCACTTTTTATTTATTCATTTTAACAATTTTAAAAATTTGCAATAAAAGAGAGACCGGAAAAACATTTTTTTTTCATTGTTGAATGCCCAAAATGAATGGAAACAAAAAAACAGTTAAAAAGAATTAACCTTTTTTATGTTTTAAATAGCTTAAAAGCTTCTACATAATTCATTATCTTTATTATTACAGCTTACAGTTAATTTTATTAAAATTTATGATAAAGATAAAATCAACATTAATAATAGTTATAGAAAAAAATGATAGACAATTAGAATTAAAAACATTGAATTGTAACAATTTTACTTTTACATTTTACAGATGGAAGATTTTCTACCAAAATTTTAAAAGAAATATTTGAACCATTTTCGGAAATTATCGAAACTTTTTCCAGCCAACAACTTTCAATGTATTTTGAAATTGATGAAAATTCAATTAATGTTAAAACTTGTTTTTCCAGACATAAATAAGTTGCATCACATTTATATAATTTTGAAATTAATTTTGAGGCAATAGTTTCTGTCAAAGAATGAATTTTCAAAGATTGAGTTATCCAAATTTTTATTGGCATGTTTTTTAATTCAAAGTATGTAAAATCGGCTTTCCAAGTGTTGTAATTAAAAGATAGGCAATCGATAACCAAAATACAGTTTTTAATAAAAAAATATTTGCAACATTTAACCAATTTTTTGTAAATGGATGAAGTTGAAGGATTTTTTGCGATATAATAAATAATAGAATCAGGAAATGAAAAATCTTGTTGGATAAAAGTTAAACGAAATTGTTCAAAATTTGGAAAATAATGACTTTCACATTTTGAACAAAAAACCATTTTCATAAAAGATGTTTAAAGACAAAAATGAGTTTTTCTTCCAA
Source organism: Panagrolaimus sp. PS1159 (assembly GCA_963922195.1). Taxonomy (NCBI): domain Eukaryota; kingdom Metazoa; phylum Nematoda; class Chromadorea; order Rhabditida; family Panagrolaimidae; genus Panagrolaimus; species Panagrolaimus sp. PS1159. The sequence goes on from CAWUHW010000024.1 coordinate 1,474,954, forward strand.
ATTTATGCTTATCGATGAATAAAAAAATTTCTATTAAAGACAAACACAGTTGGAGTGAATGACTATTTTTCTCTAAGAATTTTTGCAAAATCTTTCTCCCTTTTTGCTTTAGGGGATTTAAAGAAAAGAAAAGAAATAGAGACTTTGAGAGATTTTTAAAGAGGGAACACCAATGGCAATATTCCCCTTTTTTTCGCTCTTTTCCCTATGGGATGTAACCCTAAACACAATTATTAATCTGTGTAAAAATGTCAGAAAAAAATTTTTTACGATACCTTTAAGGTTGGATTTTTTTGTTTAGAATTATTCTTTTGATCTTTAAAATGAGCGAACCGTTTGTTGCGTTTTTCATTTAAACGTTTTTTTTAAATTGCATAAACCTGACAAACAGGGTATTTTTCTATTGTTGCTTGATTTTCAGGTTCATATCATTTTGAAAAAGTACGTTAAAAATGAAAAATGCATCTTTCTTTAACTCAAATGTCTTTTTGAATATTAATAAAATGAAAAAAGTGTAAGCCGTAATTTAAATCTTCAACAATTTTATAATGACTGTTTTCATGCTTGAACTTGTTTAATGTAGCATTAAATTTTTTTCAAAATTAAAATTAATCAAGCAAAAAATATTAACAAATTAAATGACTGTTTTAAAAAATGAGTTTTTCAATGACGAATAAAAAATAAAACGGAAGTAATTTTAAATAATTTTTATTAAAAAAATTTCGATTTTTTAATTTTAATTAAAAACTTGCATTTTTTAAACATCATTTTTTTAATTTTTGTTTCAAAAAATATTTATTTTTCAATGAGGGTGTTTAAAGAGGGTGTGTATATTTAAACGGATAAATATATTTGCAAACAATAAATATTTTTATTTTTATTCAATGTTTATTTAGAGGGTGTTTGTATAAATATTATGTAATTTAAAATATTGTTATTATATACGTTTCAGCTGTCATCTCTTTTTTAGCATTTGCATCTGTCATAAAATTTAGGTCAAAGTTGTCCAATTTTTTGATAACATTTTTAATTATTAGAATTTGGAAATAAGTCTTTTGCTTATTTGCCCTTTGTTTTTTGAAAAACAATCTTTTAAAAAATATGCTTATTTTTTTACGTCATATATCTTTTGGGGTCTTTCAAAGAATTAATTTTTAATAGTTTCCTGTTTTCTCGACTTTTAAGTAATAAAAAATATTTGTTGTAAAGTTAAAAGATTATCTTTCACGTATATTACACTTTGACTCAAATCTGTTTGTGTATCTTCTTTTTTACCCCCTTGAGGGTTTTAATAGTACAAATATGAATGTCAACTTTTTGCTGTTCAAAATTATTGTTTACTTTTTTTATTCGTCTTTGAGAAAAGTAATGTTTGTAAATGTTTGGTTTAAACAATTTCCAAAATAAAATTACCAGAATTTTTGATATTTTATAAACAATTTTTCTAATTTTCATTTTAAAGTTCTATTAAATTTTTTTTCACTTTTTTGTTACTATCTTTTTTCGAAAAACATTACAAAAAAATTGTGAGTATTTTCTTAAAATCTTTAATTTTTATCTTTTTATTTTTAAAAGGAAGCAGACGGTTTTTTCATTTTTAACCTGTTTTTTCGGAATGTCATAAACCTGAAAGTCAGGATCTTTTTCTATTGTTTTTTTGCCTGATTTTCAGGTTTATGCCATTTCGAAAAAGAGCGTTAAAAATGTAAAATGTTACAGAGCGTCTGCTCCGTTTAATATTTGTTAAAAATCTTCTTACAACATCTTCGTATAATTTTAAGCAACATCATTTTTAAAAAATAATGTTTTTAAAAATAAAATAAAAAATTAAGATTTTAAGAAGCATACTTTTAAAAAAAGAGAAATTTATGCTTTAAAATTTATTTTTTTTAGTTTTAATCTGAAAAGTCCTTCCATTCCATTCATTCAATTCATGTGACTTTTTTCTTCAAAATCCATATCCGGTTGAACGATAAACTCTTTTTTTTAAAGATTTGTCCCCCTTTTTTTATTTTAGTAATTTATTTTTTAGTTTCTAGCAAAAATTAAGTCTCTATTTTTGGTTAAACTTTTTTTGCCTTTAAAAATTTTTAATCAGCGTCAATTTTCTTTGAAAAATGGAAAAAAAAACGAGAGAAGTTTTTATTTACAAATTAGTTTGCTTCTTTTTTTTAAAACCAACAAACTGAACGAGAAAATGAGTAGAAAAAAAAGGGAGAAAAGAGTCAAATATCGTTTACCAGACTTTTTGTTAGCTTCCACTTGAAATGAATAAAACCAAAAGGGCCTAATTACCATTTTAGAAGTTTAATCGAAGAAAAAAAACGAAGAAGAATAAAAGTGAGTAATTATATTTTTAAGAAAATGAATGTACGAGGAAGAAATCTTCTTTTTTTGGATTTAGTATTCAGAGATTTTTGAGTTGGCAAATTTTACGGTTTTTAATTAATAACAATTTTTTTTAAAGGAGTTTGATCCATTTTTCATCTTTAACATTTTTTCTAAATGGTACAATGGGTGACAAAAGTTTCATTCCGTTTTTTCCATGATTCTTCCATGTTTTTCCATGTGGCATCATGGAACCTTTTGCCAAATATTGTTGGGTTAAAAATTTTATATAATAATTTTTTTCATAAAATCGAAAAATTTTAAATTTCTAAAAATTTTTAACCCAATAATGTTTGGCAAAAGGTTCCATGATGCCACATGGAAAAACATGAAAAAACATGGAAAAAACGGAATGAAACTTTTGTCACCCATTGTATGAACGTGACAATTAGGTAAAAGAACAATAGGAAATAGCCTTGATCATCAGGTTTATGCAATTTTGAAAAAAACGTTAAAAATAAAAATTTACTATGCCGTCTGGTTCCTTTAAAACTTTCTAGAAATTAAAAATCTTACAACTAGTTCGAAAACTTGACGTACTGTAGAATTAATAAATGCAAATATTCATCCAAAGGATTATATCACTTGAGATCTTGACTTTTTCAAATCTTCTTATGTATGTGTTATTAAAGTACACTCTTTAGTCTCTTTTTTGTTTTTGATATATTTTTTGCTTACTTTTTAGAATTCATTTTTTCGTTTCAATGTAGAAATTATATTTTTTGCTAAAGCCAATTACTTACATTAATATTTTATACTTACCTTTCCTACCATCAAACGTATCCATTTTACTGAAACAAATTGAACCAAATTTTCTTGCAAAAACTGACTCCATTTTCATTCTTTTTTTTTCTTTTTCCGTTTATGTAAAATTAGACGACAGTCGAATTTTCGTTTTTTATATATTCGTTTTTTCTTTTAAAAATGCTTATTAAGTTCTTTTCTGTTTTTCTTTTTAAAAAAATTTGTTGAATATATTTTAAATAAGAATTTAAACGAAGCTAAAAAATGAAAATGAGAACAAAAAAATGAAAGAAGCCGTAAAAATATTTTCATCCTTTCAAAAAATCTATGAAGGAAGATTTTTCAATGTTATAAATCGTTTTTTATTATTGGTTTTATATTAACTTTTTTTTATTACTATTTGAGTGGTGCCGGAAGTTTAAGCAAATTTATTTATTAAAAAATTTAATTTTAAACGGGAGTTTCTTGTTATTTTTAGTAAAAAATTAAGGTAGAAATTTGATTAAATTTAAAGTTTTAAAAGTTTGTTGTTGATTTTATTAACCGTTTGAAAAATGGTTTAAATTTTATTTTGCTAAAATTTATTTTAAGGTTTAACGTTTTGTAATTTTTATCTTATATTTACAGTTTAAAAACTGTTACGAAGTTTTTTAGTTTAAAAATTGCTACAAATTCATTTTATTGCAAATGTATTTATGAGTCAATTTTTGTACAAAAAATTTGTCTAAAATCAGTAAATCTAATTTTAATGGATTTCATTTTTGAATCATGTAAATTTTGAAGGTCAAATGCGATTATAGATTTAAAAATTGTGTTTCAGAAGCTACCTTAAGTAAAATCGTTTTTTTCTTGTCTGTAAAATAATTTTTTTTAAATTTCAGAAATTAATATTTAAAATTCAAACTCTCTTTTATATTTCAATCTTTTTTTTTTCAAATCTTTGTTCACTTTTTTTAGAAAATAATTTTTTAACCCATTAAAAACCAAACCGTTCCTTTCAAATTCTTTAAAAAACCAATTTTAATAATTTTTTTCATTTTTTATTAAAAAAAGACAGACAAGACTTTTTTTAAATGTTTGCATTGTTATTTGAAGCTATTTTTTTGCGTGTGCCTTTTTTATGTCTGCAAAGGGTGAAAGTCCTGAAACTTTTTTTGTTCATATTTAAACAAAATTATTATCAAATTTGCAGCTAAAAATATCATGAAGAAACGACGCTAAAATTTATTAAACATAAAATTATTACTGGTTTAAATTTAAAATTCTTACTGTAAACAATGGAGACTTCAAGGGGAATAACGCTCCCACCACTGCCAATAATTCCAACCACGATTGTTTCAATAATGCTTGCAACAACAATCCATGCGAGACCATTTTCAGCAATTGGGCATTCAATGCAACAACGACAGCAACAACAAAGATTACACGAAAATACCCTACATCGGCATAATTTTGGTAGTAGTATTGAAAATAATGCCATGGCATTAATTGCAATTACGGCAACACCGGATGAAGAATCTATCAAATCTTCAGAACTTTTGCTGCGAGGAATTCGAGCGCATGAACTTTCAGCATTTGTTATTTTAATTGTTTGTTTGGTTTTAACAATTTCGTTGGTGGCATTTGTTGGAATATATTGTTTGTTGCATTGTTGGAAGCATCACAAACAATCTTTAACTGCCGCACATCGAAGAGCTTTAATTCAAACGTCAATTATTTCAACTGCAATTGATGAGCTAACTCCAGCCAGTTGTGCAACGTCAAGACTTTCGTCAAGGAGGTCAACATTTGCAAGGCTTTCAATTTTTGGTGGAAGAATGTCATCTTCAAGAGCATCAAATAATAAATCTCCATCAACGGCAAGATCAGTTCGAGGAAGGTATTTTGAAGATTATTCTGGTAAGTTTTCTGTTTGAGACATTTCAAAAATGTTCTTTAATGGAATCTTCTAGTATTTTTGAATTTTTATTCATTTACAAATATTAAATCTAAATTATTTAGAAAAAACTCATTTTTAATTTTAACAAACTTTGATTTACAATTATTTAATTAATGTTTCATAATTCTTTGGGATTAAAGTTATTGAATTCCAAAAAATTACATTTTCGAAGAAGACCGAGAATTTTCCCGAATAAAAAAAACTTTTTTCAATTGTTTTTCCAGAATATATTTTAGTTGCGACTCCGGCACCGGTGCCGGAGTTGGAGCGTTTTTTAAAAAATTTTAAAAAGCCAAAAAAAACCAAAAAAAATTAAAAATTAACCTTAAATTTTATCTTTCATTTTTTAGATATGGCATTATTAAATGGAAAATTACCACAAATTAGAATATCTTTTAGCACTGGAGGCGGACAAGAATCTCCTGATCGATGTCGATCTCGTAAGTCACTTTCCCTTTTTTTCCAATTCAAAAAATTCTATTAACCGACCATTATTTTTTTGCTTTAAATATGACTCATTTTCTTTTTTTTCTTTTTTATTCTATCACAAATTAATGCAATTTGAATCTCATTTGCTTCAGTTGCTTTTTTAAAAAATATATGTAAAAAATGTAAATAAGATTAGTAATGTTATTTTTAAAAAAAATACTGAATTTCATTACTGTCAATTTTTTGTAAGAATTAAAAATTGCTTAGTTACAACTTTTTGCTGTAATTTTTAAAAGGTGTTTTCCATTTCTTATCCCAAATAGCTTAACTTTATAAAATTTTAATCTAATGTTGCTACATGGATATATGGATATAGTTAATCTCTTTTTTCATTATTTCACTGCTACATTTTTTATGAGGTCATCAGGGTCTCCACCGTCCCATTATCGATTTTATCCGTCCCTAGCTTGCGTGCGCTTAAATTAATTAATTTGAAAAATCTTTTTTAACAAAAAGTTTAGATTTATGCTCCTCTACATCTTCCAAGTCTTTTGAAATTAAAATATTTTGCCGTTCCATTTTTACAGCCAGGGACGGATGAAAAAAGCGAAACGTCCCTTGCATCCGTCCCTTGCATCCGTCCCTGGCTGTAAAAATGGAACGGCAAAATATTTTAATTTCAAAAGACTTGGAAGATGTAGAGGAGCATAAATCTAAACTTTTTGTTAAAAAAGATTTTTCAAATTAATTAATTTAAGCGCACGCAAGCTAGGGACGGATAAAATCGATAATGGGACGGTGGAGACCCTGGAGGTCATCAATCGACGCTATTTTTTTCATTTCCTGAAAATAAATGTTTTTTGACGCGATTATCTTTGTTTTTTCCTCTCTTTTTTCATTTTTTTTGAATGCTTATTTGTTTCACTGAATTTTGAATTGCGGGGGTATGTTTTTTTTAAATGGTTGTAAACATATTATTGCCGTTTTACAAACTTCTACCGACTAAAAATTACTTCTTTATAGGACTTCCAAATTTGCATAATCCCAAGAGAGATCAAAAAAGTCGAATATTTTCAATATTTTTTGTTTTTTTAAAAATGCAAATAAAAGTACATTTTAAACTCATTTTTCGCTAATTAATACTTTTCCATTTCTGACGACATTTTTTTCTGCCGTTCTTCTCTCATTTTAACAACTTCCGTTTTTGTAACATTCTTTTTTGCAAACAATATTTTTGGCATAAAATTTCATGTTTTTTAACTGTTAAAAAAAGGAGTTAATTAGTTTCCGGTTTTTCTAAAAATAAGATCTTTGACAAATTTATCTTTTTATTTTCAATAATTAAATCCTCTGTTGTAGTATTTCAAAAAAAATAGAGGGATATAATTATATATCCAACAAAGAAAGCTTGCAACAAAAAATGGCTGCAAAAAAAGAACATTGAATAGAAATTTAATTTTTCAATCTTTTTTTTTGCACTTTTATTTTACATCTATTGAAAAAATTTAGGGATACTGTAGCAGAATAAAAGGGCATTTTTATTTTAATTTTTTAAATTTAAGTTTATCCATTTTAATCCATAAAAAAGGATAGTATTATTAAAATTACAGAAATTCATGTTAAAATTCAATTAAATTTAACCATTAAATTTATAAAAATATTCTTTTGACACGAACTTCGAATTTTTAGGCAATTTTTTTTAAAAAAGCTTATTATTATTGAACAGATCTTTATCATTTTTAATTTTTTAAATTGCTAAAATTGGGAACTTGAATTATCAAAATAATAGTAAGATATTCAATTTGCTTCCGGGTTCTTTTTTTGTCAAAATTTGGTTTTTGAAAACAAACAAATTGGAAGCTTCATTTTTTGCATTTGCACGTTTTCTATTAAAAATTTAAAAATTTTTTTGAGACTTCAAAGTACCCTTTTCAAAACAATGTCAAAATTCATCGTTGAAACATTACAAATATGCCATTGGTTTTGATAAAAAATGTTTTGGGAGTTATTTTAGAGAATCTTGAAGGATATATATTATCTATTAAAAAGCGGTTTTAAAAATCTTGGCCCTTTATCCAAAAATTCATAATTCGAAAAATTTTTTATTCAAATAAACCCAAAAAAGAAACATTTTACACTTATGGCATTTTCAGTCACTTAAGCTTTTTTTGGAGAAACGCAACAACGCCCTTTTTTAAAAAAAATAATGAAATTAAGTTGAAACAAAGGAAAGAAAAAGGAAGATTCCAAAGCTGCGGTTCTAAATTTTCTAATTAACTTCCATCGTTCTCTTTTTTTTCTAATCAATTTTTGGGGGAGTTTTTTAAAACCCAAAAAAAGTAGTAATGCTTTAAAAATACTTTAATTTTTTGAAGCTAATTTTTACTCAAAAAAAGCATCAATTTTGTTATTTCAAAACTTTAAAAAATGTGGGTGTTTTTAAAAAAATTATTCCAAGCTTTTTTGAAAATTGTGCCAATTTTATATTTTTAACTTCTTCAATAGCCAAATTCATTCAAAATATTTTTTTTGCTGCAACTGTTTTTCATAGAAAAATGTGTGTATTATTTATTTTTAAAACATTTATTTAATAATATTTTTTTGTTTATTAGTTTCTTAGCAACAGAAGAAAAAGAAGAAAAACTTGAAATTATATACTCTCTTTTTTGAAAAATGCTTTCATTCTTTAATAAAATTTTTTCATTCAATAATTTGTAACTGTTGGAATGTTGTTTTTTTTTAATAAAAGAAAAAGATTTATAACAATTTTACGTAAAAATTATAAAAGATTATTCCATATTAATTTTAAAATCCAGTTTTATTGGAATTTATTTGTTACATATCAAAAAAGATAAGCTTTTCATAATAATCTTTGATAAATAATCATGGCTTTTTCTTATTATTACATATACTTATTTACTGATTCATTTTTTTGATGGCATTTTTGTTTTTAACGGAAGTAAATTATGCCATCGTTTTTTTCGTAGCGTTTTTTTGGAACCATTTATTGTTTATATTTAAAGAGTTTATGAATAATAATTATAATTATAAATAATTTAAAAAGAATAATTTATGAATTTTTTAATTTTTCAATAAAAATTGAACTTTTAAGATGGAGAAAATTTTCTTTTAAAAAACGATAAAATTGTGATCTTAGAATTAAAAAAATGTTTGGCATTTTTCGACAGAAAACAAAGTTGTTAAAATTGTTATATTTTTAATTAGTGATAAAAATTTCTTTGATCTAATCTTTTTAAAGCTCATTTTTTGAATCAATCATAGGATTTCGTGATATAAATTCTTATCAAATGGTATTAGTGATATACGTTTTATCAGAGGCTTTTGAAACATAGCTTTAATCATTGATGTTATATTTTTGTTGTAAAAAATTACAAGAACATTGCACAATTTCAATGCAATAATAACTTTTTCTTTCCCATTTTTTTACCAATAAAAAAAATGTAAATACAAAAGTTTTGCAAAATCTTGGAAAAAATTTCTATTTTTACTTTGATCCGCTGTTTGTTTTCTTCTTTCTTTTTTAAAAAAAAGATTTCATCGATACTTTCGTTTTTTTCAAAATCCTATTATTTGTTTAAAAAAAATTTTTATGATTTTTTTTCAATGTTTCTTTCTTTTTTTAACCGCAAACATCTGCCTTTTTTTACAAAAAAGAAAAGTTTTTTTTTCTGTGTTTTCTTGTTTCACACTTTTTTTTCATCAAACAGAAAAACCTTTCATGAAAATCTCATTTGTTTTTTTCTTTTTTGGGTCTCGAATTTTTTTATAAAATCATTTTTTCTTTTATTCATTGAATTTGAAATGAATCCCCTTTTTTCTACATAAGTTTTGAAAGGCTCAAAAAAAGAAAGCTTTGTTCCTTTTTTTGGTGACATTTTTTTCCATTTTTTTTTATCATAAATTAGCTTTTACTTGTTTCTAGTCTTGGGTTTTTCAAAGAGGGGGGTTGGTTTTGTCCTTTTGTTGTTAATCTTGTTAAGCCATAATGGGGGATTTTTGTGTGCTGAAAAAGAGAGAACAATAGAAGTTTAAAGATTGCTGAAAAAAAGATTCAAATGACGTATGAACAATTTATATGGCCACGAAAATAGGATAAATCATGGATAGTAAAAAACACGACAGATTCGAAAGGAGGTTGCGCGCAACCTGCAACAAAAAAGCCACTAATTTAAAAAAAAAAAGATTTTTTTGCAGCATGTTGCGCGCAACTGACTTTTTTTCGTTGAACGTTTTAAAACTCACTCAGAGGCATCAATTAAGGCATTTTTTGTTAACTCTATGACTGTAACCGTAGTAAAACAGTTTCATGAGAATTTGATTTCCCTCCGGATTTATTACTAACCTTTTGCTTTTTTACGTTTTCTTCAAAAAAAACTATAGAAAATGATCTTCTCTTTTTTACCACACTTTAAACTCCCAAGACACAAGTCTAAAAGTACAAAAAAATTTTACTTTTCGGTTTATGCAACAAATTATTCTTTAAACTTTTATCCCTTATATATATTTGTCATCGGGTGCTAATTGACTTTACTAAAAAAGGCTATACAAAAAAGCGTACCCACACACAAATTTTTCACAAATAGAGATACATTACACTTTTCAACAAAAAAACTTTCCATTGTAATTTTCAATGAAGTGTTTTTTAAGTTTGCAAAAAAACGCTACTTTTTGAAAAAAAAAAACTTTTAAAAAACCTTTCCGAAAAAAAAAACAATAATATTCGAATAAAAAAAGCTCTTGTTTACTTTCAATTAAAAAATTTTTTTTCGATGCTTTCTTTTTTTTCTGTAAAGCCTAAAAAATATTAATTCCGTTATTTTTTTTGTTGTGACAGAGTTTTTTATGATGAACTGATGCGAAATTTGATTCTTTTTGACAAATTTTTTTTCAAAGCTTTTTTCCACTTTTTTTTTACTTTCGAGTTTTAGCTTAAAAGTTGAGTTTAATCTTTTTTTCAAACTTTAGTTTAGCTTTTTTTATTGTTTCCTGGTTTTATATTATTTATGAGCAAATTTACAATTTTGAATTAAAATTTATAAACCTTAAAAACGGAAAAGTGAAAAGTGGCACCCGATATAAAAATTTTTTTTATATCGGGTGCTTCTGGGCCTTCCATCACTTTGTTATTGTTATTGCTACTGCCAATTTAAATATATTGATTTTAAATTTGCATAATTTCCGTTTTTTAAACGAGCATTTTTATGCAGTCTTTTTTTTCCTGCCCTTAAAGCTTATCCCCGGAGGGAGGGAAAGCAAGAAGCAAAAAGAAGGAAGAAATTTCATTGTTCCATTTTTTGTTAAAATTTAATTTTTTTTATTTTTCTAAATTCTTTCCTTCCTTCCTACTTTTCTTCCTTTTGACTGACAATGTTTTGACATACTTTTTTGCATTGTTTTTTTTGTTGTTGAAAAATGAATTCATATTTTAAACATTGCAGATATGTATCTCAGACAGCTACACTTCTTCGTATTTCCCACCCAGAAAAAAATCTGTCAATCAAAAAAGTATTCTTTTTTTTTGAAAAAAAAACAACTTTAACACCTGCTTAAAACATATCTTTTCTTATTTCTTTCAAAATACGCCAAAATTACATGTTTTTTCACAAGTGTTAAAAAGATTTGACTTAAAAACTTAACCTTTCAACAGCTTTCGACATTTAAATTTTTTAAATTAAATTTTTAACTGCTTTTATTTTCAAAAATTAACCACATCGAAAAACGGGGAAATTTTTCTTTGTTCTTCAAAGTTTATGTGTAATTGAATTTTTTATATTAAATTTTATTTTTAAAAATTTAATTTCTTTTGTTTCCTTATTTGCTTTTTTTGTAGTTGGATAAATTGCTTGAAGAAAATAATAAAGCCAGTAAAGCTTGATGTTTGACTTTGGTTAAATTTCGTTCATAGACTACAATAGAAGCAAAATTAATTTGATAAAAAAATTACATATTCAAGAAGATTCGATTTTGAATTATCTTTCATGGCTGGAAATTTCCATACTTTGTTTTCGCTGGTTTTTGATTTAAAAAATGATAAAAATGAATTATTTAAAGTTTTCAGTTCTCTAATTTATTGGTTTTTAAATGGTCAAAAAGGCATTTTCGTTCATTTAAAAATTCTAAATAGCTATTTTTCCAAGATTCTTTTTTTCCACTCTTTTTAGGGTGGAACTTGTATATTGTAGAAGTTTACACTATAATTTTTTTCAAATTACAGCATTTGTACTTTTTATATTTTTTTGCACTTTTGATAAAAAAATGTTATCTCATCGACTTTTTGTTTTTTTTTTACAATTTTGCTAGCAATGTTCTTATCTCTTCCTTTAACTTTTTTCAACATCTCTTTCCATTTTCAAATCATAGTTTTTGTTTGTTAAAAACTATGAATCAGATTTAACGCACAATTGTTCTTTATTTTTTTTTTTGCTGCCATCTTTTACATTTTAATTCAGCCCTCATTCAAGAAAGTCATTTTCCAGCTTCTTTCAAGCATGACTTTTAAAAACTTTCATCTAAAAACAGCCTTTCATTTAAATCTCTTGTACCATAAAAAAAATCAGTGAATTCGTTCTATTTCCTTCCTGTTTTTTTTGTTGAATTTTTACAACAAAAAATTTATCAAAAAAAATCTTTTTCCGTTTTTTGTTTTCAAAAACTTTTATTTTTCTTCCGCGATTTTTTTAATTTTCAAAGAAAAAACTAAAAATGTTTCTTATTTAGAGCTTTTTCATCCTTGTTTTCTGTATAAATTTTGTTTTGTCTCCTTTCAACTTTATATTTTAAAAAAATTCCTATATGAATATATTACGAATGCTATTTGAAAGAAAATTAATAAAAAATTATGGCTAAAATTTTGCGTCAAAATCGATCTGGTTCAACAAAATCTGCATCTGAAAGGCATAAAATATATCATAATGGTCGGTTAATTGGGTCAATAAAAGTTTGAATATTATGCTTTAAAAAGTGATAGTAATCTGTTTTGGGTAGCTTTTGATAAAAATGAATTACTATCGCTTTTTGGCATTATTTTTTCTAATGCCAAAATGAGTTTTGGCGTTATGTCCGTCATTGCCAAAACAGCTATTTTTATTGTTTTAACATATTGTAACTCTATTTTTAGGCTTAAGTACAACAAGTTCAATTTTGCCACCATGGATGGAAGGTCGAAATTCAATTGTTCATACTCCACAAACTCCTGGATCTCCGATTTCATTTGGAAGGTATGTCTATTTCTCTTTAAAATTTTAATGTGCCATAAACTAACATAAAATTAACCCCCAACGGCAATTTCTTTGCAAAAAACTTGTAACAGTAAAAAATATTAAATGCCACTTTTAAAAGCCTGCAAAAAAATAGAACAACTTTTTAATTTTTGACTTGACTTTAAAAGCTGCAATAAAAGGTCACAAAAGGCATATTAAAAAAAGGGCAGAAGGTGGATAGAAAAAAACAGAGGGTGGGAGTTAGTTTTTTTTTGATGAATAAAAAATTACTGCTTAGAAAAAGATACAACCCTCCATTTTTTTAAGCTGAAATTTTTTCATTAATATTTTTATTTCTTTTTTATTACTTTTAAAAACTATTTAATAACATTTTTTTAGTGGTTGCAAAGAGCCTTTGCTTGGAATTGAACGTTCCCAAACATATTCATTTTGGCAACGATTTAGTGGTCGTTCAACTTCAGTCTCTCATGATTCAAATGGTACAAATAATTTACTAAAAATCAATATGGAAAATGGTGGAAATTGTGATGATCGAGAAATTGATAATCGTTCTGTGCTGCATTATGAGCTTGGATCATATGAAAAAACAAAAACAACTTGTTTTCGTGGAACTTTAACCTTTTCACTTCGATATGATTTTATTCATAGGGTTTTAATGTTGCATGTACTTCGAGCAAATCATTTAAATAATACTCCACAAGATAAAACTTCTACTCCTCCACATCCATATGTTAAAATGTATTTGTTACCGGAGCGAAGGAATCATTGTAAAACAAGAATGATAAAAAAGAGTAGTGATCCAGAATTTAATGAAATGTTTTCTTTTGATGTTTCATATAATAATCTTCCACATCGAATGCTTCAAGTAAGTGTGAATGTTTCTTGTTCTAAAAAAGATGTTTCGATATAGTTTTGGAAAGGTCCTTGATTCAGGGAGAATGTCTCGAGTGGAAATACATTTAAGACCATTAAATTTAAAGAACTAAATGCTAATGGAAAAAGATTTTTTTGAATAGTATTTTGAAATTTACCAAAGGATCTACTATTTTGATAAAATTTTAAAAAATGGTCTCAACGCGAAAATTTTCAACATACTTTGTTTTTCAGTTTACGGTATATGATTTTGATCGATTTACTCGACACGGGCTTATTGGAAATGTAATTATGCGAGATTTATTTGATAAATCTGAACTTCTTCAATGGACTGAATATACAATGCAAATTGTTGGTTCACAAGAAAAGAATGACTTTGGAGATTTGCTCCTTTATCTTGCATACTCGGCAAAAACTGAAAAGCTCTTTATTACTGTTGCAAAAGCATATAATTTACGGCCAATGGATATTACGGGTGCTTCAGGTATGTCCAATCTTAAGTTTGTTTCATCCAACCATTATTAACCTTTATAGATCCATATGTTCGATGTGAACAAATATATCAACGAAAAAGGATTAAACTTCGAAAAACTTCAATTAAACGTGCAAATTTAAATCCAGTTTATCATGAATGTTTAGAATTTGATTTAGCTCTAAATCAAATAGATGAAACAAATATTTTAATACAAGTTATGGATTGGGATCGGTTAGTACATATCTATTATATGGCAGTAAATAATTTGCATATTTTGTTTAGAATTGGAAGAGATGATTTACTTGGATGTTGTGTTTTGGGGAAAGAATCTCCAACAAAAGAGGGCAGGCAACAGTGGGAACAGGTTTTTAGTACAATTCGATCTTCGACAACTGCCAACAAAGAACAACTACAGCAACAACAATCACTGCTTCCGAATGGTTCAGTAATCATCAATGAAATTGATGTCACTGGAAATGTTGAAGAAAATGAGGTAAATGTTGAACTTAACTGTCTTTGTGCTTAAAATGGTGAAAAAATTCGTTGAAAGAGAAAATTTGGCATTCGGGAACATAATGCCAAAAATGATAGTAATTCATTTTTGCAATTTAAAAAAAACAAATTGCTATCGTTCTCTGCAATTTGCATTTCTAAACAAAAACATTTTTTTCAGGTTCCAAAAGCCGTTGGACAATGGCATTCAATACTTGGTGAAGTTCCAGAAGGATTTCGAAATATTCCAAAAGCGAATAAAAAGCATCAAAAGCGTTCAACTTCAAGTCACTGCACTTTACACAATAATCTTAAAAGCCATAATTCTACTTAAATTTTTCTGAAACGGGTCATTTAAAAATATTAATGAAAAAAGAAATCAATGGTTTTTTACTAAAGATTTTTTTTAAAACACAAATAATTACGGTATAATTAATTATGTAACATGTTTTTTTTGTTAAATTTGTAAAAATTTGAATAAATGTTTAACTTTTTTAAAAATTTAGATCAAAAAGATTTTCTTCTTTAATTTCTTCTTTTAATAATTCTGTTTTTGTTTCGAACAATTCTTCCGGAGTATATTCGACAAAAGTTGGATTTCGAAATTCTGATGAATATTCATGTGTGGCACCGATGTTACTGCTGCTGGAAGCTTGATATGAAGCAGCTTCAAATGGATCGATATCATTTTCTGGTTGATTACGATAATGTGCAAAAGCATGAACTTCAGGTTCCTTAGGACGAAGAATAACTTCAACTTTTTCTTCCGTGTATTCTTTAGCATTTCTCCATGCTACTGTCATTCGGTTTGAAACATCTTGGGTGGAGAGCCATAAACGGAATCTGAAAGCAAACAAGAATCAGAATTGCTTATTTCAACACGGCAGTCTCGTTCAAAGAAAAAAGAAAGTAGCTTACACGCAACCTGCAGCAAAAAGCCACTTTTGATTTTTTTAAAGCGGGTTGCGCGCAATCTGCTTTTCTTTTGGATCTGCCTGAGAAGTTTCATATTAGAAAAGCTTTTTTTGACTAAACCTGATAATCAGGGACTAATTAGAGTTACAAGAAATGACATAAAAACCCATCCAACTAATCCATGGTTTTCAGATTGAATCACAAGAAAAGTATGGTGAAGGCAAAAAAATCTTGTTTTTTTATCGTTTTAATATTTGTCAACAAAACTTTAGGCTGCTTAAAAGTGCAAAGGTCCCAAACGGAAAATTTATGTTTTTCCAAAAAAAATAACAAACCTTGGACTTGTCTTATATAAATGTCTTAAATACACTGCAATCACTGCTCCCAATAATCCAACAATCAACAAAGTTTCAAGAAGCGGACCTAACAAAAAAAAATTAATCTTCTTTTCTTTTATTTAATTAAAAACTTACGTAACCGAATTTTTCCCGTTTCCAATGAATAATTAATTTCAAATCCTGTAAACATTGATGCAGAATCTTTACTCTCTTCTTCATCATCATGAATTTCAGCTTAAAAAACATTCTTTTAATTTTTGTTTTTTTAAAAATAATTTTGTTTACCAAGAAAAACATATTCATCGAAGAGAGCTTTTGCAGCATCATAAAAAGAGCTTTCATCAAAATCGTCGAAATTTTCGGTAAAAACTGAAATTTGATATTTTGGAATTACAGCTGTTTTATCAACACGGGATATATCTAATCCAGCAGAATCCGGGAGAGTTTCTTGTGCAACAGATGATGCAATTTGTTGGGAATTTAACATATTCATTGAAGGGTGGTAAAATATTGCAATGGCACCTGTAATGTTGAAGCAACTTTCATAGCTTAAGGTAATTTGTGTTAAAATTTACCACAAACTTGACAGCAGTGCCCAAATGGTTTAACTGGATTTGTGCAATATGGTTTCCAATCTGGGCATTCAACAAAACGGCAAATTTCAGAAAATTGCTAAAAAAGATAATTTTGTAAAAAAATTTTTGAAGTAAAATTATTCAAAATCAAAGTAAAAAGTTATCTCTAAATTTTTCTTATAGGTTAACCTGAAAATCAGGCAAAAAATACGGTTAACTTTTTTTTGACTTCGACAAAATTGAACAACGATTTTGCCTGATTTTCGGGTTCATATATAAGGATCCTTATATATGAACCAGAAAATCAGGGATAAGAACAAATTTGTTGCCCAATGATACTTACCGGTTCTTGAGTATTACTGTTAATAATTCCTTTCGGTCCACCAATTGGACCATCAACAATTCGAATAATATCTGTATTTGGCATTTGATATTCAACTTTATCAATAACCATTTTATTTTCAAGCTTTGGACCAATTTGAAAAATGAATTGTCCTTCCATTGTTAAAATGAATTGCGAATTACTCATATACTAAAAAAATATTTGCTTAATATTTTTTAAATAATAATATAAAACTTTCAAAAGAAAATATTTGTTTACACAAAAATGTATAAAAATACTTGTCAAATTTTAAAAATTTTTCAATATGTTGATCTTTAGAATTGACGAAGTCTCTTGGACTTTGAGCTTTATCCGCCTTCAACAATATAAAATAATATATTTTTTGTTGGTTTTTTAATAAATAAAAAATTTATAATAAAAATATTGCATTTCATTTTGTCACTTTTTTTTATTGTTTAGATTACTTTTGACTCGTCTGCTTTTTTTTAGCTTTTCTTTTTCTTCATTCATAAAAAAGACCTCCGTTGTTTTTATATTTCAAGTTTTTTGCTTGGAAAATTTTTATGTTTTCAACTTCTTTCTTTGTTTAAAAAATGCCTAAAAACAATGGCATTCGGAATTAGTAAACTATAAAAAGAGGGAATAAAAAAAGTTATTACGTAAAATCGTTCATTCATTCGATGATAACACATTTTTTTCATCCATTACTTTTTGAAAAAAATTTAACTATGAGTATTAAAATTTTTTTATGCTTCTGGAAGCACTTCTGAACAAACGAAAAAATTTTTGTTTTTTGTTAAAAAATGTCCATTTTAATTTTTTTCGACTTTTATTGTTTAATTTTTTTTGGTAAAATTATTTTAGTCAATTTTTTACCGTTTTTCTAAAACTGAAACTTTAAAAACAAATAGTTCGTCAAAAAATTTTAACATCTTGTTACAATTCCTTGATTTTTAAAGAAATTTGATCCAAAAACGCTACATTCATTTTTCTTATAAATAACAGCTATTGAAAATTCAAAGTCTCTATTAAAAATTGAAAGACTTTGATCTCAAATGTAACTAGTTTGTTTGTTACCCAACCTTTTTTTTAACCCTTTTTATTACTCTTTACTTTACTTTTCTTTTTTTTCTTTTTTGATTACTTTTGTCCCTCTTACTTTTTTTCCATTACCTCATAATTTTTTCTTCCTTAAAGTTTTTTTTATTTGTTACTCAATGGATTTTTTTCTTTTCATCCAATATATTTTATTATTTGACAACGACGACGACGACTTTGATGATGATGATCATTCTTTCACTTTGTCTCTCTCACCTTTGTCATCTTCATCGTCGTCGTTCAAGAGCATTTTAGCAGCCGAATAAGCAAATCTCTTTTTTTATTGATATCCCTTTTTTTCTCACAAAAAAATGAGCTTTAAACTTTGTTTCCAATCAAAAACAAATTTTTAAGATTGATGGGAAATATTTTTTTTTGCAATATTTTTATTTTGCAAAAAAAGAACTCATGTTTTTGATGCAAAAAAACGCTGATTATTAAACTAAAAAAAATCTTGTTTTTCCTAGCATATTTTTTGATTGAAACATGACGTCTTTGTCGGTGTTGTTGTTCATTTTAATTTTTTCTACGAATTTGAGGTTGATGAGTTCATTAAGATTATAAGTGATCTATGTATCTGTTTCAGGGTTGTTAAATTCCCGGGAAATCAGAAAAATCGGGAAATTTCCCGGGAAATTTCCCTGGGATTTCCCGGGAATTTCCCGCTAATTTCCCGCAAACCCAATTTTTCAGATTTTACATATCGCACCCGAAAAATTTAAAAACATGATTCATGAGTAACTACCCTTTTTTTACCTATCCAGACTCCGATTTATGCAAAATGCACGGCATGCCTAGGGCGTGCATTTTCTTCATGCAAAACGTTTTGCATGACCGTTTTTCAGGCAAAAAAATGGTTTTGCAGAAAGTGCGCATGAGCTGCTATATTACACAAAATGCGCATGAAGTGCAAAATTGCAGCTCATGCGCACTTTCTGCAAAACCATTTTTTCGCCTAAAAAACGGTCATGCAAAACGTTTTGCATGACGAAAAGTGCGCCGTGCGCATGACCTTTTTTTTGCATAAATCGGCGTCTGGGTATATTAATTCGTTCTAATTATTTTTAAAGCTAAAAAAATCTATTTTAATTAAAAAAAATTACAATTTTTAAAAAATTTTGGTAATTATATACCCAAAATTCCGGGAAATTAATTTCATTTCCCGCAAAAATCGGGAAATTTCCCGGGAAATTTCCCTGGTAATTTCTCGCTAATTTCCCGGGAATTTCCCTTTGACAACCCTGATCTGTTTACAACCATTTTTTGTTGTTGTTATATCTTCCTTTTAAAGGGAGTTCGAACAGATGACGAAAAAGCTTACACTAGAATGAAAATGCTTTTAAAAAAATTTGTTCTAAAAAATTTATTTGCTTCATTAACGCATTTTCATTCTAAAGTAAACTTTTTCGTGCTAAGAAAATATTGGTTAAAATCAATTTGTATGAACGTGAAAACTTCCTTTAAAGGAAGCCGGCTGGGTCAATATATTTTCCATTTATAATTTTTTTCAAAATGACATGAGCCTGATAATCAGGCAATTTATGCATTCTTTATACCATTTCGAATAAAATCATTAAAATAAAAAATGTACGGAACCGTCTGCTTCCTTTAGGTTACTTCCTTATAAATAAAAATCTGCAAAAATCTTGAAGTTTGATTTTGCTTCATACATGTATTATTATTCCTTTGTTGACATAATTTTCTCTTTAAAAAAGTTTCAAATTTAAGGACATCCGATTTTTGCAGAAAAAAACTTCCATTTTTGCAAAATCGACTTTTAAGTCCTTTACAAACATTCATTGTTGTCTCTCATTTTTTTAAATAAAAAAGGCAAAAGTGTATTTTTAATAAACTTTTATTTTTCTGTTCCAGAACTTGTCTTTTTTTAATAGTATAACTTTTTTTTGTTAATTTTAATGTGGTCACTTTTTTAAAGAAAAGTACATTTCTTGAAACTTGTCAATTTTCAAATACTCTTAAAAGTGTCGAAAAAAGCTGTCATCAAAAAAGTGAAAAAGTTGAAAGCAGACAAAAATAAAAATGATCAAAGCACAAATTATTTTTGTTGTGTGGAAAAAATTTTAGAAATTTTAGAGATTTGTGCGCTTTGGATCTACGGGTTATTGACAAAAAAAAGTTATAGGGAGAATGAGGTTTTTAATTATCAAAAAATTATATAATTTTTAAGTCCTTAATTTCTGATTATTCAAATTTTTGATTTTTTAAAGAATACGTTTTTATGCTTTAAAGGGAGTTTCCACGTTCGAACAAATGATTTTAACCCTCGTTTTCTTAGCACGAAAAAATTTACTTTATAATGAAAATTCATTTATGTTGCAAAAAAATTTTTTAGAACAAATTTTTTTAAACGCATTTTTATTCTACGGTAAATTTTTTCGTGCTAAGACAACATTGGTTAAAATTTTTTTGTTTAAAGTAGACATTTCCTTTGATCTCAATAACAGAAAAATCAAACTAGACATCTTATTTTATCTTACATCATTCACATGGCTGTGACTGGACTATACTACTTTGTTCTTTTCCTGTCTCTTTATTCTTACAGTAAATATTATTTCAAAAAAGTGATTCTTTTCTGGCTTCTCTCTTTTTCTTTTTTATACGTGATAAAAGTACATTTTTAAAAATGTTATTTGATGTTCCTGAGAACTTTTATACTCTAATCTTCAAAAAAAAGAACACATTTTAAATCCTCAAATATATCCCCCACACAAACAGCAACAATTGAAACACTTTTTATTCCACCTTATTCGTTTTCTTTTCGTGGATCAAATTTTATTCGAGTAAAAAAATCATACGCTTTTATTTATGTATTTTTTATGTTTGATAATTAATTGATAAAACAGTTGTTGCTTTTGTGTGCCAAAGTTAAATCTCGCCATTTATTCTTCTTGCAAAAAAATGTTTCACTTTTTTGTTGCAAAATTTTTTTCTTTAACCTTTCATTTATGAATTTTTTTTTTTTTGTTTTTTAATAAATGCTTAAAAAAGCTAAGATTTATTATATCCGATTTTCTAAATCTGGAATCCACCTTCCTTTTTTTCTTCCTTATCTTTCTTTTTTAATTCTCAAATAGGCTAAGCTTGTTGCAGCAACAGTAAAAAATTATACATGAATAATTTTTTTTATTTGTTCAAAGTTTATCCTTAATTCATTTTCCTCCTTCCTTTTTTTATTCAACTCCTTTAAAAAAATTTGCAAATGACAAATTGGCTTTTTTTTTATATTTTTTTTTACTTTGCAAAATGCCAGAGGGCTTTTGGAGCCTTTTTTCGGCGCCGAAAATTTGTAAAATTTGTGATCTTTAAAAAAGTTCTTTGGGTTCATTCTTTCAAAAAAATGTTCATTTTGGATGTAACTTTGGCAGTCTGAGTTTACGGTAGTTAGAGATAGAAAAGAATTTATGAGAAATATGATCTTTGACAATTAGTCACTAACTATATAAAAGGTTTTTTGGACATGTTTCACTTTTTAAAGATGCTATAGACCACAAGACAAAAAAAAGCATTTTTTATTTCCGAGAATTCAAAAAACTAAATATCTTCTATTGTTCTTTATTCAAAAATATGAATTATAAATATCCCCCCCCCCCCCCCCCTACAAAGGCACCCTTAAAAAAACAACAACTAAAACATAGCAACAGAAAAAAATTTAAACTTTTAACAAGAAATTTTCTCACAAAGATTTCAAAAAAGCTTATTATTTTTCTTTATTGGTTCTTTGCCAAATAAAAGAAGGAGCAAAACTCAAATCAAAAAACTACACTTTTTAAAAAAAAAAAAAGACACATCAGAATCTTTTTGCCCTTTCATTTCCGCCTCCCCCAAAATTCTTCTTATTTTTATTTAAAGTTAAAATTAAAATGCAACATTTCTGTTTTTTTTTTGTTTTAAATTTAATCAACCATCTTTTTTTCCTGTTTTTTTAAAAAGTGTTCTTTTGCAACAACTTTTTTTTTATTTGCAAAAACTTTGCTGAACCCATTTTCAATAAAAAAACGAAAGAGATAAAATTTTAAAAAGTCTCGTATTTTTTAAATTTGGTTACTTCTTTTTTGTTGGTTTTTTTTCTATTGTTGAAAGTAATATTGGAGTATTTTCTTTAAAAATCTTCAGACAGATAAATAGATTTCATGGTTAAAAAAATGAAAATGGTTTTATTGGATCTTTGTCTCTTGAGAGACAATAGATGGATCCTACATTTTTGAGTAAAATTTAAATAAAGGATTTAATTGACTTTGTTTATTTTTTTGTTTCACAGAGTTTTAAAAAGGTGAAATTTTGAAATATTTGTTTGTATAAAAATCAAAGAAAAAAAAGAAAGAGATGAAATGTGCCAAAATAGAAACGTATAATTTTGTTTCTATTTTTACGTGTTGCATTTTTATGGTTGCAGAAAAAAGTAGCTTATTTTTATGTTTTTTTAAGCGTCAGAATTCTGTTCAAAACAAGAAAAGTTTTGAAGCGTTTAAAGGGAGCCAAAGATTTGATTAACATTTTTTTTGAAATGACATAAACCTGATATTCAGGGTCTTTCTCTATTGTTCTTTTCCGTGATCGTCAGGTTCATGACATTTCGAAAAAAATGTTAAAAATGAAAAATATATCAAATCTTTTGATCATTTTAAATTTCTGAATTATCCGTTAACATGTTTTTTATTTCCTTTAAACCAAGTATTATTAATATTTCTATACATAAGTTTTTCATTTCTTGTTTCGAAGAAAAGCTTCAACATTTTCTTAAAGTCATTTTTTACGCATTTTTTCTTATTTATTTATTTTTTTTCCATCAAACATTTAAATTTTTTGTTAAGAAAAACGTGCTTTGAATTTTTAAAAAAAAGGAAGCAACCATTAAAATGTTTTTTTTTCTTTAAGTGTTAAGTAACTTTTTGAGTGGCAATTTTTTTATTATCCAAAAAAAGCAAAAAGTCGTCTTTCGATTTTTTACTGCTTAATTTTTTTTGCGTCAAAAAGTATAGTATTTAAATTAAACAATGAAAGAGAGAAAAAAAATGCCGTAAAAAAGCTTATTTGCAAGAAAATGTTTATTTTTCTGTTGCAGCTTCTTTTTTTAAGGAGTGAGTAACAATACTTTGAAGAAAATTAAAAACACAAGAGGGAGGGGGGTAACATTGAAAGAATACTTAATTTAACAAAGTTTTTTTGTATGTTTTTTTTGTTGCAGCAGCAGCTTCAAACGGATATATAACAAAATGAAAACAGAGATGTCTGGAGCTTTTGTTATTTTTAAAGAAAATCACATGCTGTTAGTTTTTGTAGTTCTCACAAGTTTGAGCATTTTAGACTTTTTAACCTTTCTTAACTGTTTTCTAATATTTTAAATTCGATGAATTTTGTTTAAAATGATGGGATTATGTGGGGATACTATAAGCTGCTTTTCTGATTTCAAGGTTAAGAAATTTTTACAAATTTTAAAAATCTTTACTTTTTAAATGGAGTTTCCACGTTTGAACAAATGATTTTTACCAATGTTTTCTTCGCACGAAAAAATTTACCTTTGAATGAAAATGCATTTATAATGCAAATATAATTTTTTGGAACAAATTTTTTAAACCTTATTTTTATTCTACGGTTAATTTGGTTAATTTTTTTGTGCTAAGAAAAACAATGGTTAAAATTATTTGGATGAATGTGGAAACTCCATTTAAGCATTATCTATTTTGACTTGGTTTTAACCGTTGTCTGGATTACTATAACCAAACGGATTTCATATATCTTTCTGAAATTTTTGTTATTAAAATTCACTTTTAATTATTTTGTTTTAATAGTTTTTTTAGAATTTCGAAATCTTCCCTCTTTTGTTGTGGTTTAAAAATGTCAAAATTTTGTAAAATTCAATTTAAAACAAAAAAACGTAAATAATTTAAAGGAAAATAATACAACAGTGTTGTTTTATTTTTCTTTAAAAACGTCAATTTTATTTTTTGTAAATTTCGAAAATGTTTTACGATATATCCGCCTTATTTCTGAAAAAAAGAATTTTTAATTTTATATATTTTTTTTGTGTCACATAAGTTAATAAAAAATTTAACATTTAAGCTTTTGTTTAAAAAAAAAAAGACTACATCGGCTTTTTTGCTCGCTCGCTTCCTTGACAATTTTTTTTCTTTTTCGAACACGTCTTCTCTTTTTCTACCCTCGCTTTTTTTTTATTGTTAAGTAATTTGGAAATTTAAAAGTTGTTTTTTTCAACTTTTTAATTTCCAAAACACTAAGAGCTAGATAAAACCGGATAAGATTACTGTAGGGATTTTGCAGGGTGCAAAAAATTTATAAGGTGAAAAAATAATAAAAAACAATACATCATAAATTTATATTTAAGATTTGGTAAATGAACGGCAAATGAACATTTTCGTATGTAATTGCAAAAAAAGTAAATATGTTTTTTATGAAAAATTTTTTTCGGAAAAGCTACAATTATAGTTGTAAAGGTATAATTTTTGTTGTTATTTTTATATATTTTTTATAAACAGAAAAAGATAATTTGGCTGGAAAAAAATTGATCTTTGCTTTGAAAAAATGTAATCCAAAAACGAATTTACAATAAAACTTTGTACTTTTGTTTATTTTGTTTATTATTTTTGCTGTTTTTTTCAGAATTTATAAAAATTGCTAGAAAACTATGCAAATTTATAACCCCCTTTCTTTTTTATCAATTTTAGGCCTCAACGCGCAACTTCAATTGCTGAAAAAAATGAACATGAAAAAAAAAGTTGTAACCACTTTTTCTCCAAAATAAAATTTTATTTAATACAAAAATTTCAGTTATTGAATTAGTTTATTGTTCCATATAGTTTTAATTATTGTTTCTAATGTATTTTCTAAAATACAATTCTTAACCTTTTTGAACCCTCTTCAAACCATAATTATTCCACACCAAAAGTTTTTCCGTTCATTTAATCTTTTGGTGTTTAATTCTTATATCTAATTTTAATTAATCCCACCACCTACAAATTAATCTAAAATTAGTTTAATGAAATCCCAAAAATATCTTTAAACACATTCGTTTCTTTCATTGAATTTTGTTTAAAGGTTTCCCCCGCCACCATCGATGTTTCTGCAAAAAAAAAAGTAATCTCTAATCATTTTTATTTAGTGTTCTTTCAAAGATTAGTAATTCTTTGGTGTTTCATTTAAAATTAAAAGGGATAATCTCTTTTTAATTTTCTTGGATTTGAAATTTGAATTTTTAGAAGTTTCTGACTACTTTTTTAACTACAAAGAATGAGTATAAATATGTGTGGTTTCTTTTTGCAGAAAAAATGGGCACTCATTTTTTATGCAAAAATAGTCTCCTTCTTTTTCGAGTGCCACTTTCCTGATTTTGTTAAATTCCTTGAAAAAAAGAAATTAATCAAAAAACAACTTATGCCCAAAAGTACATTTGTGATCTCTGTGGATTTGTTAAATCTCTGTTGTATTTTCTTATTTGTAACATGTCTTCCAAGTTTTGTTCATCTTTAATCCCGTTTTAAGTAAAAATAACGATTCATGAATCATGATTCCAGAAATTTATAAAATTTAACAAAACTTTAGCGAATTCGAAACCTATATAAATCTAAAAATATTAGAAAATGAACGTTTTTTGCATATTTAATTTAAAAATTCACCTTTTTAAAATATGATTATTTTAAAATATTTATTTTAAAGATGGAAAAAAGTGTACTTTTAGTTATTATTTTATTTTTGGAAAAAACGGATAACTCTAAAATTGAAAAAATAAGTTTTTTCTTTTTTATTCGATTACCAAATTCCTAGCTTTTTTAGGGATAAAGCATCTTTAAACATTTTTTTCGAATGAGGGAAAACTTGTTTTTAACAATCTTGTTAGGTTTCAATTACACACACAATTTACACAAGTGGCATTTTTGGAAAAAAGAGAAACGAAGCAACAAAAAACATGTTTCTTTTTTGAGTTTGAAAAAGAAGATTTGGCATTTTTTGGAGGTTTTGTGAGCTTGGCTTTTTTGGGTTCTAAAGAAGGAAGAATTTTTAGAACAAAAAAAAGACGACGATGAGATTTTTTTGATGTCGTCATTCAAATGAATAAGTTTAAAAAAGGAAACAGTTAAAATTAGCTGTTTTTGATAGAAACAGCTGGGGTTGGATTTCAAATTTTATATTTTTTTCAGGATAGTTTTACACCCTTTTTTTGCAAAAGGGTTCAGAAATCTTCTTTTTCGTCAGATGCAAAAACGATAAAAACTATTTTTGGTTATATTTTCAATCCAAAAATAATTTTAGGTTTAACGAGCGTTTTTTTTTGTTTTCACATGGAAATTTTAACTTTTTGAATAAATTTTTTTGCAGTTTTTCTACAATTTTTTTTCGCAGTGATATAAATTTACTGTTACACTTTATATTTTTTTAGTTCGATGAAAGTAGGAAAAATAGATCTTTGACCAAAAGTATTAATACTTTGTTTTTAATAAATTCTGTTCCAACAAAAGCTGTATTTTATTTGACTCAAACATCTGTATCTTTAATACCTTATCTTTTTATTCTCATTTCCAACTACCATATATTCCCCTATTTTTTTATATTGGCATTTTAGCCATTCCAAGAAATAATCAGCTGTTGGATACTTTTGAAAAAATGTTCTTTTTTTAATCGCCATGTTTTTTTATCCATTTTTTGTTGCTTGAATTTTGTTTCATTTTTAGAATTTATTCTATCTCTTTTTTTGGGTTTCCGTTTGAGACAAACCAAATGCTTAAAACTTTAAAAGTTAAAAATCAAAAATAAACATTTTCTTTAAAAAAACGTTTAACAACTTTTAATGGCACAAAACCGGGAACAAAAAAGGATGGCGTGTTTTGGCCCTTCCATTTCCTCACTCCCAAAAAAAAATAATGCCATCTTTGAAACTTTTTTGAAAACAAAAAAAAAGTCAAATGTTTCTTTTTTTATTTGGAGAAAAAAGTAATTTGAATCCATTCTAAAAAATTGAACTTTTTTCTGTTAAATTTTTGCCCCATTTTGCAAGAGGGGAATTAAAGCGGAGGAGCGGCTTTTGAAGCTTCTTTTTTGAGTTTTAAATTTTTTCACGTTTGTTTAATTTTTCACGTCTGCGAACTTACGTCTGACTTTTTTTAAAAAGCAGCATTTTTTCTAAAAAGGGCAAAACTCAAATGTTTGTTTTTCTTTAAAGGCGCCGTTTTTGAGTTTAAATTTGCAACAGATTTTTTTAAAGGAGATTCGTAACTTGATGCATTGCGAAATATTTTTTTGAAAAAACCGCCAAAACGTGAGAAATTGAAAATCAGGGTTTTCCGTTCGAGAACCTTTTTTCTTCGGGTTTAATTTTTTTTTAATACTAAAAAAGATATTAATAATACTTTTGTAAATATATTTTTTTGATTAAATATCAACGAATATTACGTTTAATTTTAATTTTTTATTGTAGCTTGTTTTTTTACCGCGTGTTACATGTATTTATGCTAATGATTATGTTTTTTTATCATTTTTGTCGCTAAAAAAGTTTTTTTAACGTTTTTTTTTTCCTTGCATATATATTTTTTAGCTTTTTTTAGACTACTATCTCCATAAATGATCTTGGGAGCAGCGAATAGAAGGTGAGTTTAGCTAATGCAGGTTAGTTTAGTTTCATTTTTTGTTTTTAACGGTACTAATTTCATATATCGCTGCTCCCAAGATCATTTATGGAGATAGTAGTCTAAAAAAAGCTAAAAAATATATATGCAAGGAAAAAAAAACGTTAAAAAAACTTTTTTAGCGACAAAAATGATAAAAAAACATAATCATTAGCATAAATACATGTAACACGCGGTAAAAAAACAAGCTACAATAAAAAATTAAAATTAAACGTAATATTCGTTGATATTTAATCAAAAAAATATATGTACAAAATTATTATTAATATCTTTTTTAGTATTAAAAAAAATTAAACCCGAAGAAAAAAGGTTCTCGAACGGAAAACCCTGATTTTCAATTTCTCACGTTTTGGCGGTTTTTTTCAAAAAAATATTTCGCAATGCATCAAGTTACGAATCTCCTTTAAGTTTAAACCTTTTGCACAGAAATTAAAGGGAGCGGATGCTTTGATGTATTTTTCATTTTAACGGGGTTTTTTTTTGGAATGGCATAAACCTGATAGTCGGGGTCTTTTTCTATTATTCTTTCGCCTGATTTTCAGTTTTATGCGATTTCGATAAAAAATGTTTAAAAAGAAAAATGTATAAAACCGTTTAATTTTTCACGTCTGAGAACTTACGTCTGACTTTTTTTTTTTTAAACATGTTTTTTGTCATTTAAATTTACTTGATTTGGTTGATCTTTTAATTTCACATTTTTTCAAGTGACAAATCACGTGAAATCTTTGCGCAATATTGAAATCCATTATTGTTATCTTCTGCACACTTTAATCGTGTCCTACTTGAATACTTGAAACTTTACAGCATTTTTTCTCTCAATTGTTTTATTTTTTTGTTCTGGAACGTTCGTCTATTGTTTTTCCTTATTATTCAAAGATTTATTTAATTTCCAGAATTACAAAATAACAGAATTTCGGAGTTTTTTTTTCAATAATCTTTTTTCACCATAAATTTAATTTGACTATATATTTATTTTTGTTTCATAGAAATTCAAAAGCTTCCAGAAACTTCGAACAAAAAATTAATTGTCGAAAAAATAAAGCTTAAAAACCCAAAAAATCATGTCTCACATTCTTTAAAAACCATTTTCCAAAAACCATCTGATTAAATATTTATTTCACAAAATTAATCATCATCCTTGTCATCCCTCTTCCCATCTCTTTTTAAATCCATGTATTCAAAAAAAGCATGTGTTTCTTATTCATCCATAATCCGTAAAAATCTAATCCAAATAAAAATGCTCCTTGAATTTATGATCTTTCCATTTTTTTATAATAAAACTCTTGATTTTTTTTCTTTTAAACAAATCGCAAAACTGCTGCTGATGGCCCACTTAAAGCTCATCCTGTTTTAACTTTTCTTTTCTTCTTCTATTCAATTCTCTCTTTTGACAACTTTGACAAAATTATATTTTTTTGTTCAAAAATTGAAAGTTGTTGAAAAAAAAAAATGATTTGTGTTTAAAAAAATGAAAAAAGGTAAAAGAAGTTGGTGGAAGATGGTTGGTTCTTCGTTTTCTTTTTCACTCACTTTAAAATAGTAATAATAATAAATAATAGTAGTTAAAGTACAAAGTTAGTCTTGGATGTTTTCTATTGTGTCAAGTGTATTGTCGTCGTCAAATTTCTTCTCTCTTCTTTTTTTCTCAAATCTCGGCTGTTTTTTTGCTCTTTTACTTGCGCGAAAAACAATAGAAAAAAAAATTATGTATTTTTTGCTTAAAATATTTTTTATTAAAATTTTGTTTTAAAAGCTCTTATTTAAATCAAAGATTATTCAATTGATTTTAACTTATGACCTATGAAGTCAAATAAGGTCATAAATTTAGTTTAATTTTGCAAAGTACAGTTTATAACTGAAATTTAATACATACATTCTAAAATATTTTGCAAAAAATCTGTGTTTATCTTTTATGTATCATATTTTTGGCATTAAACTCTTAAAACTGACATACGCAAATTTGAAAGCTCATTTTCTTCTCACATTTTTAACGCAAAATATTTGACTGCAAAAATATAAGCAATAAATTTATGTATCTTACATTTTATTTTACGGTAATCATTAATTTCGTCAAATTTTTTAACAAAAAATTCTAAGTGTTTCAATATTCCATCTTAGCTCTGCTTTATTTCTAGCTGGCTATTTTAAAGCGAATGAACAATTTCATACATTTTTCATTTTAACGTATTTTTTTGAAATGACATGAACCTGAAAATCAGGGTCATTTTCTTTTGTTCTTTGCCTGATTTTGAAGTTTATGCCACTTAAAAAAAGGGCTGAAAATGAAAAGTATATCAAGTCTTCCGCTTTGCTTTAATAAATTTCTTAATTTTGTAGATGTGCCAAAACTACAGTATCCGAAATTCACCTTTATAAATGTTTTTGACAGCTATTTTTTATACGTCATAAATGTTTATTTCTATTGTTTATCTCTATCTCCTTTTATTAACACGTAAACAAAAAACGTGTGTTTTAAAATATTGTTCCAGAAAAACTTGTTTTTTAATGTTCCGAAATTTTCTACGATTTTATTTTTGCATGCATATTTGCAACATTTTTTTGAAAGCAGTCAAAAACATAGTTAAGGCAATTTTTAAAAGTTTACGTAAATATTTTGTTTTATTATTAACTAATTTAAAAAAGATAAAAAGCAAGAAAGTTCAAAAATGTCACATTCATTTCATTACAGCAGAAATAGAAGGATGCCATATATATAAAGTGGAATGTGGTTTTTTAAAAGAAGCTTTTTTAAGACTTAAGTTAGCTACATGTCATCAGTGAAGGAGGGAAAAAAGAAAATATTGTGATGTTTAAAATTTTTTTAGCTACATTAAAAATTTTTTGTAGGTTTTAAGTATTTTGAAATTTAAAAAAGCTACATAGTTAATTTTGGCGTATGCCATAAAGCAAACTTATGACTTTTATAATCTTATCTCTTTGAAATATACTTTTATCATCCTTATCAGCTCATCGAAGTTTCTAAAATCTGTGTTTAGTCTTTTTTTGCACAAGTGTTAGCATATAAGACGAGGATATAAAAAAAATTCTGGCGAGGGTCCGAAAAAAGCCGTTTAAAAGCAAAGTGCCAGCACTTGACACTTTTTCGGTAGTTTCTCAATTTGGGCTCTTTTTTTTTTGCCCAACTTGAGTTTTGAAGGAAATCGTTAAAACGGTGCATAGCGATTTTGGTCAACTTGAGTTTTGAAGCAAATCTTAAAATGGCGTATGGCAACTTTGCCCAACTTGAGTTTTGAAGCAAATCGTAAAATGGCGTATAGCGATTTAGCCCAACTTGAGTTTTGAAGCAAATCGTAAAATATTTTTTACAAATTGTTGACGGTGAACAAATTTTAATACGTTCAAAATATTCGACATAAAATGCAAAAATCATAGGTGATTTTAAAGTTGACAAGCGGTCAGAACGAAAATTAAAATTTTTTTGGAAATTTCCAACGGTTGGAAATCCAAATTTTTTCCAACGGTTGGAAATGCAAAATTTCCAACGGTTGGAAATCCAAATTTTTCCAACCGTTGGAAATTTCACAAAAATGTTTAATTCCCATTTTGACCTATTTTCAACTTCAAAATCGGCAATAATACGAAAATATTGAAAAATTGCGTTTTTTTCGAAAATTTTGCAATTTTCAAACTTGAAAAAAAACTGCTAAAATTCATTTTTTCAAAAAGCTTAAAACTCAAGTTGGGCAAAATCGCTATACGCCATTTTACGATTTGCTTCAAAACTCAAGTTGGGCAAAATCGCTATACGCCATTTTACGATTTGCTTCAAAACTCAAGTTGGGCAAAATCGCCATACGCCATTTCACGATTCCCTTCAAAACTCAAGTTGAAACAGGGGTGCCGCATATTTCATAATTTGTGCCTTTTTCGGACCCTCGCCAGGATTTTTTTTATATCCTCGTCTTATATATTTAAATATTTTTATGTTTCAAAAAGTTGCACACTTAAATAATTTTGCAGAGATATTTCTCAATTTCATATAATATAAAATTTTATGTCCATCATAATCAATATTTTTCCTAGTTTAATTTTGCAGACTCTCTTTAATTAACGAACATTTTTTTATTTCACAAATGCCACATTTTCACCGCTGAAACATTTATCCGATCAAAAATTTACATTTCCTGAATTTTGAATTTTTTTGCAAAAAAAGCAAAGACTAATTTTCAAAGAATTTTAGACTTAAAACAATCATTAAAATTTTATGGAATTTATTTTTGTTAGCTTTTAAATCTTTTTTACAAGAAGAGAGTTCTTTGAAGGCAAAAGTGGAAAAAAAAAGATAATCTGTTTCTGCCTGTATTTTGCCCGTTCATCGTCCATTATATTTTTTTTCCTTCCTGGTATCTCTTTAGGCCTCCTTCTTTTTTTTCAACCATCTTAAAAAAGAAAGAAAAAAACATACAAAAAAAATTTGTTCCGGCTTTCATTAAATTTAAAATAAACTTTTGTGCCAAACTTTTTTCTTCCAAAAAGGATAAGACTTTTTTGGCGATGAATAAACCCAAAAAATTAAGAAGGATGAGATAAAAATGAAGATGATGGAAGAAGGAAATTGAAACAAAAGCTTTTTCTTTATTTCATTTCTTTTGAAAAAAGGCTAATTGACGCATCTTCTATTTTTTATTCCCAGCTTCCTTGAACAAATCATTTCTTTTTTTTCTCCCTCGCCTACCACTTTTTTTGAACCCAAAAATTTTCTTCCCTTCTTAAGGGCAAAAAAATTTCAAATCTTAACACAAATAAAATATTATTGTCCTTTTTTTAAGTCAAAATTGCAAATTTTTTTAAAAAGGAACCCCCAAAAATTTTGCGATGGCACAAAAAAATTAAAGTCCGAAAAGTATCGCTTTTCTTTTTTCTTTCACGCTCCCTTACTTTTTTTTGTTTCAAACACAAACCTTCCAATAAATAAATAAAAAAAATTTTTTTGGTCTTAAAAGATTTAAGAATGAAATTGGAAGAAAAAAGAAAGAATTATATTTTATTTGAAAATTTAGAAGGATTTTTATCATCTCATTTTTTTGTTTGAAACAATACCGAAAAAAATCTTTGTCTTTTATTTACTTTTTGAATTTGATAAAGCTTTTTTATTTCATTTTCAAAAACTGCCAATGCCTTTAAATTCGAAAGAAAAAAAATATAGATTTTTTCTGTCTTTTCCGGAAAAGACTGATTTATATATTACATTTTTATACCAAACTTGTTTTACACCGAAAATTGATAAAATTTGCAGTTTCTGCCGTTCAAAAATCTTGTTTTTCTTATTTAAAATTTTCTACCCCCTACAGTACCCCCTCATTTTTTTGAACGCGTTTTTTTCCTTTTTTGACGCTTGTTTTTGACACTTTTTTTTGTTTTGAAACTTTTGAAAAAAAAGACGGATTAATATTTTTTTGAAAAAAGCTAAAAAATATGATTTAATCAAAAAAGTTAATAAAGGTTTGTTCTGTTTTTTATTTTTTTTTCAAAAAAGTAACCAAAAATAATCTGTTCTGGCGACAGAAAAAAAGAAGAGAGATGATACATTTTTGAATTACGTCATCTCTATTTTGTTTTTGTTAAACAACGTTTAAAGAAAATAATTGAATTTTTTAAAATTAGTTTTTGCAGTTTTCGCTTTGAGAAAAAAACATTCGAAAAATTTGATAGTAAATTTAAGGTTTTTGCCCATTTAAAGCTGCCAAAAATAGTTAATGTTTACCGTTTTAAAACCTTTGTTTTTTTCGGCATTCAACAAAAACAACATCAGAAGAAAAATTTTTATTTACCTTTTAGCTTTCCACATTTTTTATATAACCTTTCAAAGTCACTCCTCGAAACACTCTTTTTTATTTTTTGTCCATTTTAAAAAAAACGCACATGCAATCACTTTTTTAAAAAATAAAAAAAAGTGCCGTTCAAAAATTTTAAAGAACAGCTGTTTGCGTTTTTTTCTGCGCATTAAAAAAAGTAGTTCTCCGCCTGATCGGTTACTATTTTTTTTACTCGTTTGCTTTTTTAGCTGATGTTAGCATTGAAGCTTGTTCACTTTTTTTAACGGCTGTTCGCTTCAATGCCTTCCTTCTTCGTTTCATTCGTTGCTTTTCCTTTTGGAATTGAAAAAAATCTGCTACTACTTTTTTTTGCAACCTTTTTTTTGACATATTTTTTGACAGCAAATTTTGTCATAAAAAATAAAATCTCATCATCGTTATTTGAACCTTTAACTCTCTTTTTTCTGTCTTTGAAAAAAATATAAAAATTTTAAGAATTGTTTTATTTTTTTTGTTAAGAAATAATAATTTGTAGCGAGAAGAATAATATATGATTGTTGTAATTTGATCTTTTTTGTTACTTCCTTGATTATTCTTAACTTAAGTTTTTTTTCTTTTTTCTTTAGTTTTCAAGGTTTTCGAAAATTCACGTCTTTCATTTTTTGGGTGAAAAAATTTATCTGGCAAAAATAGTTAGATTATTGCCCATGCAAAAAAAAGTGCCAAAAGAGCATTGTTCAAACTACTTTTTATTGCTTTCATTCAAGATTACTGTCCTTCCAAAAATAAAAATTTTTCTCTTTTGTTGATTATTATTTTTTATATTTAAAAAATTTGTTTCCTACTGCGAAAATTATCATTCTAAACATCATTTTTTCCCTAAAAAATTATTGTTCCTTTTTGCCCTTTAAAAATTTTTGTTTAAAAATGCCTTCTTTTTTTGACATCCAAAAGTTGTTAAATTGGTTCCAAACTTTCATAACTTTTTTTTTCACCTTATTTTTGCATAAATATTTATTTAAATCTGTCATTTCCATCCGGCACATTTTTTCAACATTTTTTCTAATCATGTTATCTCTTTCTCTCTCTTTTTCTTCCAAAACAACGCTTCCTTCTGCACTTTTTTTTGGCAAGCTTTTCTGAAACAGACAGGAGAAAAAAATAATAAAATTGCCTATTTTTTTCGTTCCGCGTCTTTTTTTTCGAAATATAAATTTTTTTGTATTTTCTAAAAAAAATTTTATCACTTTTTTTGCAGACTTTTTTGATTCTCATCGACAAATAATAATGCGTTTTCGGATATTTTAAATTTTAACATATTTAAAAAAGTCATGGTAAATTATACTGTATGCCCGGTAAGTGGTTTTTTTCTCTCTTAACACGAAAAACTATTTCATTATTCATTTTTTGTAGGGTGATACTCGACAATGGTCTGAAACATATAATACATTTTCACAACTTGTTAATGGAATTTTGACAACACTTTGTGTTGTTTTAGGTTCCATTGGTAATATTCATTCTATTAAAGCTGTACATTTTACAAATTTTGATAAAAATCGTGGAGTTGTATTAGCTGTTTCGCTATTAGCGTTAGCGCTATGGGATACAATATTATTATGGTGTGCCTTCTTTTATTATGGAATGAAATCGGTTACAAAGTCACCAAGATCGGATATGCTAAATATAATGACACCGTTTTTTCATGCATTTTCGCAAATTGCAAATACTGCATCGGTAAGTTTTTGCGGATAATTTAAAAATTCGCTTCATTCTCAACCTTAAAACAAGCATACGTATAATTGAAATTTTATAGATATGGTGTGTTGTATCAATAACAATTCAAAGATATATGGCCACAAGAGATCCGTTCAAAGCAACCAGGTATTTGTGCTTTCTTTTTTGGTCTTTATACTTATCATCTAGTTAGACAAAAAAAATTTTTGATTACCTAATTTTCCCCATCACAAACTCAACCTTTAATCTTCCATTCTTAAACTTAAATTGCCACAATTATGATTGACAAGTTTTAACTCTCTTTTTTTTTGCTTCATTATTTCAAGCAATTTTTTAATATTTTTCCCCCCCAAAAAACTAAAACACTTTCATATAGCCAAACATCCCCCTCAAAAAATTTATTCAAGCATATTAAATTTTATGGACTTTTAAAACATTAATCTTTAAAAATGACCTCAATTTTAAAATTCGTTGTTTTTGCAGGCATTCTCGTGTACCTGTAATAACTTCATTTCGAGCCGAAAGGCGTAAACCATCTTTAACATTTATTTATTGTTCAATATATCGGAGACATTTTCGTGTACCAATTATATTATCATTAATTGCAATATCAATAAATATTCCAGCATTTTTTGAAATTGCTGTAAAATTATGTTATAAAATGCCTGAAGGGAGGCTGGGATACGGGGTATGTTTTTTTGTTGATTATAATAAAAGTGAAAATCTACTAATATGTCATTTTTTTCAGTTGTATATAAGTCCACTTAGATTAAATGCATATTATAAATTATGGTACAAAGTAGTATTTAGAATGTTAGTACAATCATGTGGCCCAAATGCACTTATTTTATGTAAGTTTTAAAAAGATGAAAAGTAAACGATAGTAATCGCGAAAGTCATTACTATCAAAAGATAGTAATCAAAAATTTCCAAAATAAAATTTTTGTGTTACTATCCGAATAATAGTAACTTTGAATTTTGAAAACAAGTTTTTTCTGTTACTATCCGTCGATAGTAACGAACTAACCGTTACTATCTTTAAATTTTTTCTTATACATAAATATTAAAATTTCTAGGTTTAACAATATGGACTGTATTTCTATTAAAAGGTTCAAATCGATCAAGACGGCAGCTATTTCAAATGTCTGAATCTTTGTTAGATCGATATAATTCAAAAGAAACAATGCAAACAATGGTTTCAATGATGCTTGTTGCAAAGTTCCTTTTATTTCGAAGTCTTTCATTTATGGTAAAAATTTTATAATTTTAATGTAAACCATAAAAACAATTTTTTTGCAGCTTGATATATGGGAGGTTACATTCGGTTACGGTGATAAGCTTCATCAATATATTTATGTTGTTGATATAAGTAATTTCTTTGTGAGTTTTAAATATCTAACTTCCGTATAGCAATGACGTGAAATAAATATATGTTTATTTTTTAGATTTTATTAAATTCTGCAACAAATTGTCTAATCTTTCTTCGAGGTTCAACATGGTTGCAATCAAAAATTGTACAAAGAAATACAATGAGAAGAAAGAGGCAATTGTGTATTGAAAAGTAAGTCTTTCAAAAATGTGTTTTATTTCATTATTAGGGGATTCCATTTTGGCAGAAACAAAACACAAAGGGCATTCTTGAAGTTTAATTTCAAAATTAAAATGTGTTTTGTTTTTTGTCCTACCACGAAAGGGCACACATAAACAGTAACTTTTGAAGTGCATGTTTATGTGTTATAAAAAAATATTTTTGCCAAAATAGTAATTATCTTAATTCTTTCAGCTTACAATCTCTTCACCGAGTAAATTTAATCTTCAAATCTTGGCAACATGCTCTGTTTATGACAAATCGACAACTTGGTGTTCGAGTTCTTTATTCTATGTTAATTAAAAATCCACAAATGATTATCTACTTTAATCCTTTAAAAGCTGCACCCTCACTTAATGGCCTATGTGATGAAACATCCCCAAATCCCCCTCCAACACCTGCGGCATGCCCAAATGCATCTAATCGTTCCACGACTTCCACCGCAACTACAACAACCTCATCATCATCTTCTCCAGCGATGGTTCATCCAATTATTCCGGTTCTTGTTTTACCAAAATCTGCTCCACAAGCAAATAAATGCCCTGTTTCAATTAATCAAAGAGCTGCGGAAGTCGTTGCAGCAATGCCAAATTTTGCTACGAAAAAACGATCCTTAGATTTGTTGAGTAATCCAATATTTCATGAAATTGGTGATAGAATTATGCATTTTATGG
This sequence comes from Panagrolaimus sp. PS1159, assembly GCA_963922195.1. Taxonomy (NCBI): domain Eukaryota; kingdom Metazoa; phylum Nematoda; class Chromadorea; order Rhabditida; family Panagrolaimidae; genus Panagrolaimus; species Panagrolaimus sp. PS1159. Next base: position 1,512,233 of record CAWUHW010000024.1, read on the forward strand.
GTGAATTAATTGATTCAATGAGAATGGCACAACCTGATCAAGTAAGGGATTTTGCAAAAAAGAATTTTTGAAAAATTGCTCAAAATTTATGAAATCACGTTTTAATTTGATTTTAATTTTAGCAAATTATTATGAAAATTCGACAAGTTGGAGCACTTCATCATAATCTTGGCATAAATTTTACTTCATCAGCTTGGAAGGAATTTAAATCCAGTACATTAGGGATTATTGAAGAATGTGAATTTGCAAATGATATGGTAAAAAAAACTTAATCCATAAATCTCTAATCTCATCAAGTTTTTTAGGATCGCCGTGAAACTCTTGAAGCATGGAGCAGCTTTTTATCAGTAATAATTCGAGAAATGAAAATGGGCAGTCAAGGATTTGGTCCTACAACGATTGCATAAAATCGTCAACAAAAAAATTAATCGTCCCAAGACAAATGTCAATAACAAAAAACCACGTGGTGCTACTACTTTTCTCTTCCAAAAATAAAAAAATAGAATTCAAATGCAAACAATGTTGTTTTTTCTTCAAAATTATTTTAAAACGCCTTTTTGTGCCCTCTATGGACATCAAAGGTTTTAAAATACTTTTTTTTCAAAAAATTTCTTTTTTTGAAAACGGGTCAATACGTAACAATGGGTCTTTCTTTGTTTATTTGTTTTTTTGTTTCAAATTTTTTAAAGAGCTTTTTTTTGTTAAATACTTTGTGAAAAAAAATAAAAATAAAAAGGGTTAAAGTACTTTTGAGTTTTGACATACACAACTTTTTTTTGAAAGATCACACATTGGCATTTTCAAAAGTTTTTGGCAAAAAAAGTGTCAAAGATTAAGGAATTTTTGTGTTTTAAACATTTGTGTTTTTTGTGGCAAAAATTGGAAGTAAAAAATTATAATAAAAGCGGAAACTTACTTGATTTGAATAATTAAGTTTTCCAACTACAAGTGGTGCATCAACTTCAGCACGAAATGAAGAATCAATTGGGAAATTTGCTTCATCCTAAAAAATATGAAATTACATTTTTCCTGTTCAAAGCATCAATACTAAATATTGGTCCAAAAAAATATACCCACCAATTCACTTGGAATTCGATCACAATGCAATTTTGGTCTTCCATCATTAAGCTTTTCATTAATTTTCCAATTTTTCCAATCAAAAATATTTGGAAGTGAATCTCTTGGTTGAAAAAATACTTCAGTTTCTATAATAATTACGTATAAAAAAAGGCCCTTAACGGTTCACTTTAAGAATTTTACTTTCACTCCGTTTTGGGCATTGCCAATCAGCTTTTTCTCCAATTATGGCATAATTGTCCATAAAGATTACTCCATTATCAGGAAGTAGCAATCCTTCAGATTTTAATCCACCAGAAATATATGACACAGCAAGTTTTTGTTGATCAAATGCAATTAAATCATCTTCACATGGAAGATTTTCATTAAGCCAACTTGATTTTCGTTCCATATTATGTTTTGGTAACCAAATATATTGATTTGGTTGATTTCCACGAGAGAAGACGAAAGGGAGGAAAACAAATATTGAAAGTAAAAGTTTCAGCATTCTGTAATAGGGATAAATAAGAGATTTTTAAATGAAGAATGTTTTACAGATTTTTAAAAAACGTGACTCATAAGTAATAATAATTTTCACTATTATTGTGATTTTTACAGGTTATGAAATATGTCTAGATAATTTAATTTTTATTTTATTTATCGCTCCCACAATAAAAAACGAAGTAATTTTTGTTAGTTAACTTCCTAAAAATAGTAACAAAATTAACTTCGTTTTCCATTTTTTGGTTTTACTATCCTTTGATAGTAACGTTACTATCAAAGGATAGTAACATCATTTTGCAAGAATTGGAAAATTTTGCTACTATATTTTTGATAGTAACAAAAACATTTATATTCTGTTTTCTGGCGTTACTATTCTTTGATAGTAACGTTGCTGTCAAAGAATAAAGAGAAAAAAACCAATTAAATAAAAAAAATACTGAATTCTGAATTTGTCATTCAAGTTTCTAATGCTCCGTTTAAAAAAAATTACATTGATCCTACTGTATTGAAAGTCAGTGGATATTTAAAAGCCCTGATTATAGACATTTTATTAATAAGTTTTAATAAAAACATGAAATTTTTACAAAAACAGTAGTAACAGAAAGATTGAAAAAAAAGAACCGACATGGTTTTGCATTTTTATAAAAATAATTAAGTTTACAAATTTTGTTCAAAATATGAGAGTAATAATAGTTTTTAAAGATATCGTTTTTAAAAGTAATTAATTTAATGATAATTAATTTTGATATGAAAAACGAAAAAAAAGAAGAGAGCTTAAAAATTTAGAAATCGATCAGGAAAAAAAAATAGACAAATACACCAGGAAGCAGTGACAGAAACCGAATGAAAAAAGAGAATAAAAAAATAAACAATGACAAAAGTTTTGATTTGTTTTGAAAAAAATGAATCAACAATTTTAGGATCAAATTACGAAAAATAGTTTTGGTTGAAGAATTAAAATGGCATAGATTTTGGCGTTCATTTGTTTTTTTTTTGGATGTGGCTTTTTTTAATCTTCATGAAAAGGTTGTAAAGTGTGCCATTGAGCAACTGATCGTCGAGGAGTTTGTAACATATCATTCCAATGTTTTAAACCAGCGCCTGAGGCAGTTGGGCCAATAATGACTTGTCCAATTCTTTCATTTGAACCCACTCTATCATAATCTGATACGGTTATATGCAAATGTACTCGCTGAAAATTTAATATTTTTTTGAAAAAAATGAAATAATAGTAATTTTTGCAGTGTTACTACCAAATGATAGTAACAAAAGTTTTACAAATCTTATTTTTAGAATTACTATCAAAACGATAGTAACAAAGAAAAATTGAAAACAATAAAAAATGTTCCTAAGAACTGATAGTAACGCACTTTTAGATTACTATCTTCAACCGAAAGCATCAATTTTGACATTTTTTGACAGTAAATTTTTTTAATACATTATTACTTACTTGCATTTTTTCTGGTGTTACATCGTAACTGAATGATTCGTTGTAATATGGATTTAAAGTTTTCATTTTAATTGTTGTCTTCTTTTTTTCAAGTCTTTTGTTTTGCATCATTAAATATATTTTTACATATGGATCTAAAAAAATATTTTATTTATCACGTTAACCAATTTAAACATTATTCCTTACCAGATAATCCCAAAACATCCATCTTTTTTAAATTTTTACATTCCATTACAACAACCGTTAATTTATTCTTATTTGGCACATATCTCAACGCTAAACATACTTCACCCAATCGATTTTCTGGTGGTGATTCAATATTTACAGTTTTTTCAATTGTTGAAGCTAAATCTATTTTTCCAAGTGGGATAGAAATTTGACCAATCTGAAAGCGGATTTTATATATCCCGAATATCATATATCCCACATACCTGATCATGTTTACCAAACCGATCAAAATCAAATACATTTAATACCAAAACTTGTCCGCTTATTTCGCTATATGGTATCTAAAAAATTTGTATAGTTTTTTTAATCGAGAAAAAATTTTACTTTAAATACAAATGTTTCATTAAAAACTGGATTTAAAGATTTTCGTTGAACTTTTGTTTGAAATTTTTTCTTTTTATCTGGCATTAAAAATAATTTTACATATGGATCTGAAGTGCCGCCTAAATCCATAGCTGGTAACTCTTCGGCACTTATTATCACAACTGTTAACTGAAAAATTTATCAATTTAGCAAGATGGATTTTGTATTTACAAATATGCTAATTTTTAATTACTATTTACCCTTAAAAACTTACAGCATTTTTATCAAAATCATAATCAAGTTTATATGAAAGTTTTCCAAGATATTTCTTTTCTTTATCATCTTCTTTTTTCTTTACAGCTGACATTGACATTTTTTAAGCTAAAAAAATATTTTCGTTTTAAATTGAAAAAAAGCCGAAAAATGCTTGAAACGCAAAAAACACGAAATTGAAGGATAAAAAAAGGCAGACAATGATTCACATTTGGAAAAAAACTCATAAAAAACCAAAATTAAAGGGGTGAAATAAAAGATTTATGTTAAAACAAGCAAAATGGGACGGATGCAAATACATTTGGGCATAGTCATGGCATTTATTTTTTATTTGGAGCTGTAAAATACTAACGATAAATTATTTATTTAAAAATGTGTTAAATAGACACAAAAATTTATTTTAGTTTTTAAAAAAATTCCGTTTTAGATGGTAGATCACCTGGACCAGGTGACTACAAAAAGTGTCTAAACTTGTCAAATTTGAAGTTCAATTTTTTGAAAGGCTTTGAACTGCCATTTTCGAAGTTTCTTAGAATTTATCCTTTTTTTTAAAAATTACAGCAAATTAAAATCTTTCAAAAACAGGCAAAAACAGCCGTAACAAAGAACAGCCCTAAAAAATATCTCACTGAAAAACTTTTTTCACCCTAAAACTTAAAGGTATTTATATAAAAGCAGTTTCAATTTAAATGCAACTTAGAAATCCCCATTATTATTTTTTATATGAGAACCACCCTCACAAAAAAATATTATAATAATTACTTTCACAAAAAAAAGAAAGAAAAAGTTGTAAACAGTAAATTTTTCTTCTTTTTTCAAATTTTAAAGGTTTGAAAAAAGAAGAAAAGATATTATTAACGTTAAACTGTTATCTTTTTTTTCTTATATATGAATTTTTATAATTGTTATTTGTATTTAATTTTGTTTCTGTGGGCGGAAAAATAGAATTTTAATTTTATTTACAAAAATATTTGTTTTATAATAATAATTGTAATAAAAAAAAGTATGTGATAAAATTAAATAATCATTTTTTTAAGTGAATATTCACGTGAGTTTTTTAGGTGGGTTTTAGGTAAAAACATGAAAATTTTTAAATTTAGTTGATTTTAAAAGTTTAAATAGCAATGAAAATTAATTTGAATTGAATTTTGTTCTGTTCTTTAAAGTTTTTAGATTAAAAAACGTTTACGTTTCTAGAAAATAAAATTAGCTAAACTATAGTCCAACTTTGAGAGCTTATCAAAGATCAAATTTGTTATTATCTCATACATGTAACTTTCACTAAAATTAAAAGTCAACACAAATCCTATCTAAGCTTTTGATGAGATTAACAAAAAATCACTACAATAATGGAACTATTAAAGTACATTTACTTTAGAGTCAGCTTTTTCTAGATCAAATTTCGCAGATAAACTATAATCATAGAGCAAAGTTTAATTTCTTTCTTTTAATCGATAAACTTTGCAAGAAAAATATTTAAAAAATTAAAAAATTTATAAAAGCATGCTTCCATCAAACATGGCTAATTGGAGCATGATTAGTTTCAACCAAAATACGAAAGTAACTTCGTTGATGATTTAAAATTCTATTAAGTTTGCTTGAATAATTTCGAATAAAACCCATAAGGGATTGTCCAGATCTTACGTAAGCAAAATTCCAGAAAAAAGATTTTTTCCTTATGCCGCACAACAAAGCTGCATAAGATTTGGCTCACCCCCTCCCCCCCCCTCCCCCCCTCCACCCCATAAAGCTGATTACGTAAGATCTGGACAATCCCTACCCAAAATAGAGAATAGAAGCAAAAAATAATTCAACTTTTAAACTATAAGCTATCAGGAAGCAGAGAAATTGACCTTGAGAAAAGTTTAATAAGTTTTTTTGTTATCTAATTGAAATGTTTTTGAAATAACGACGGTTGGCTTTTGTATACTGCGTACAAAAAACAACACCGATTAATTCAGCAAAAGTATCACTATCTGTTTTTAAATGACAGATAAATATAATGTTTTTTTCAATAAAACTAAAAAAAGCGCAAAACCTTTTATAAAAAAAGAATTTCTTTTTGAATTTAATATTCCAAGAACGCTAAAAACCAAATAAACATCCATCATTTTTTTTCTTTTATTGTGTGACAAATTTGAAACAACAACAAATAATATATATATATATCTTCTTTCATCTTTAAAAAAGAGATGCAAATGATTAGTTTTTTTATAAAGAATGTCAAAAAAGAAGGATAGAAATCCCATGAGAAACTTTGGTGGCACAAAATATTTTTTATCTCTCCAAAAAAATGAGAAATGATAACGGAAAGCTTTGAAATTATTTGGAGTTCCATTTTTTTGTTTGTTGAAAAAACATTTTTTATTTCTCAAAGGAGATGAAAAAATTTGTCAAAGCCGCAGCATTGGCAAATGCCAAAAACAGCGGGCGTCAAAAAGTCATCTAAATTGCAAAAAAATGAGATTCTTTGCAGCAAAAAAAGGACTAACTCTAACAACTTTTTTTCTTCAAGTTTTGTTTTCGTTTTGAGAAGAAATAAAATTGGTTTTCCAAATTTAAACTAATGTTTTTTTTGCACTTTTGTTTGCAATCAAAAAAGCCTTGAAAAAAAAATTGGATTGCCACACGAGATTTTTCTGCTATTTTTTTTGCCGGAATTATTTTTCCTATCAATCTTTGACCGACGAAAGTTTAAAAACATTGAATAAAAATAATTTGAAGCAAAAAACGAAATTGAAGAGCAAAAGGTTGTCAAACAGAGGAAGAGCCCTTCAAAAGCATGTAAAAACAATAAAAAAAATTTGCAAGCGAAAAAGGCAAAAAAAAATAAAGCATGTGAGTAATCGGTATTTTTCTTTCTTTAAGGCTCTCCAGGTGCGGGTGGAAAAAATATAATTGTTTGGTTTTTAGAATTTTTTCAAAAAATGGAATAAAGCCATTTCAAAATTATTTCTAAAACTTTAAAACACACTTTAAAAAAATGTTGAATCAAAGGAATTAACACATATATCGATATTTGGTAAAGAAGATATCTATTGAAATTAATCATTAAATAAATGAATAAAAAACGTAAACTAAAAAACTCAGAAGCAAAAAAATAATTAACTTGTAAAATTAATTGAATCTAACAAAAGTAAAAGGCAACTAAAATGGTTTAAAAATTTGTGTCAAAAAAATCTAAAAGTTGCAAAAATTTTTTTTTTTTGAAAAATTTTTCCAAAAAAAATTTTAAGAAAAAAATTCTGTCAGCAAAAAAATGTTTTTCAATCAGAAGAGCTCGCAAAAAACTGACAGCAAAACTGTTACCCCAATCAATCTTTTTAAGTATTTAAATTAAAGTTTTTGAAGATTAAAATATTTTTTTAATTTAATTTTAATATAAAAATTTTTTGCCTTCATTAAGAGATTCTGTATTTAATGACATTCAATGACATCTAAATCTAACATTACAGCAGCAATTTAAAAAAAAAATCAGACAGAAGAAACTAAAAGCCGCCATTATAAAAAGCTTTAAGTTTCAACGGAAAAATAACAAAAAAATATGGAACAATCTCATTAAAAATTTTTCTTTCACATCTTTAAAAATAGCAACACAAAAATAAGTATCAAGCGGTTTGTCGCAAAAAAAGATAGATGAATAAAAATAAAATTCTCACGTAATAAAATTTCAAAATTTTAAAAACAAAGTGTATAAAATATTTTTTTATCTCCTGGGGGGAATGAATGTAAAAAAGAAGAAGCCCCATTTTAGCAACAAAAAAATTGAATATTCATAAAATGTTTTTTTTGTTGCGACTTTATTGGCTTTCGGCTGTTGCTTGCTTCTTGTTGGCATTATTTTCTTAAATGATTAAAACGAGAGCGTCTTGCTTACTTACTTGGTTTAAGCATCTTTCTTTTTAAGGGTATCAAAAAAGAATAACACGGTCAAAAAAAAAATAAATTTGCCAAAGCAAGCAGTAAAATAGTTAAAAAGAAACTAGCATTTTTTGCTATAGCTTTGAGTTAATGCCAAAAAAATGAGAGAAGCTTGCTTGTCTTGTTGGATGATGGTGCAGTCTCTTGTATGTGCCATTGCTTTTGACTAACAGCAAGCAATGGCACATGCAAAAAAAATATCAGAAGTAGAAGCAAACGATGAAGTACTTCCATCCCCCCAAGTCCTACTCTCCCCATTTCAAGCCAGGGACAAAAAAATTTTTTTTAGAGTGCGTGTTTTTTTTGTTATATAAAAAACACTGAAAAAAGTCCAGAAGAAGAAGAAGAGCTCTTTTCTCTCGCTTTCTTCTTTCACTCATCTGCTCCTCTCATCTCCATCCATCCTCATTCCCTTTTGGAATCTTGAATCTGCAGCTAAAAATGGGTCCTTTGATTACTTCTTTTTTTAAGCTTTTTTTTATGAAGGCCAAAAATAAACAAAAATTCAGATGCAAACAAACGAAAATGTGTAATCGAGAAATTTTGCTTAACAAGAAAAAAAGCATGTAGTTTTTGAGGGGTTACAAAATTCAAAGAAGCAAAAAAGAGAACAAAAGGCAAAAAAATAAAACATTTTTTTATTAAAGGTTTTTATTGCTCTTTTTAAAATGGAGCTTTGTATTTAGTTTTATAACCGTGTAAAAATAGTTTGTTTGAAAATTTAGAATTTGTTTTTTCCTTCCTGAACATTTTTTTTTGTTCTGGGTGGTCGATTTTTTAAAAAAACTTAAAATTGTCAACCCAATTATTCCCAACGATTAATCATACTTTTAGGAGGCGTGGCGGACTACCACCATTAAAAAACAAAAAAAACTATGGCAAAAAACTATTCATTCATTTTAATGCCGAAAAATGAGAGACAAAACGAAAAAATGAATGATTATGATTTTGAAGAAAAATATTTTTAAAACGACGAAAAAGCAAAACAAAAATTTATGTGTTTTAAACGATTTTATAAAGTATTAAAAGTTCTGCAGTAATTTTATGTAATGTGAAACATAAAAATTATAATTCAAGGATATTTGCAAAAGTTAAAGTTATTTCAGTTACAAGAATAAAAAATAAATTATAGGGATAAAAATTTGCAAAATTTTAAATTTGTGAATCTTTTTCTAAATTTTCAAGAATTATTACATAAATCTGTTTAGTAATGTGTAAAATGCCATTGTCTAAAAAAATTTTTTTGTCCGCTTTTTTTGTCTTTTTTCTTTTTGTCCTAGCACCGCTTGCTTAAACCTGTACATAGATTAAAAAAAATAAAAAAACCAAAACTGTTTATCTTTTTGGTCCCATTTTTTAAGTTTTATACATTGTTTATCCTTGTAGTCATTTTCTGTTAATATTATAACCATTTTATTAGATTTATTCCTTTTTGTAGAGTGGCTAGATGAAAAGGTTGTCGCCAAAGTTACCACAATTTTTTTTTCTTTCAAACATTTCAAAGGTCAACTTTTTCTTTTCTATCTTTTATTTATTTGCCTATAAACAAACTACAAATTATTGATTTTGGTATACTACTTATATTTTTTTTATTTCTATTGTAAAAAAAAGTTATGTCCTTATCGGACGATATATCGGTACATAGACTTTGCTTACCTTTATTTTCTTTAATTTAACTTTAATTTATCATTTTCTTTTTTTAGAATACAATGACTTCAATTTTACAATGGATATTTTCGTTTACAGAAAAAGAAATAATTGTTTATTTAGCAATTGCAATGATAATTAGTGGAATTATAACATTTTTATATATGACTGTTACCGGACAACGTGCAACATACGGAAGATATGGTTCTGATGCATTTTTTAATCAAGTTTGTTTATCTTTTATCGTTATATCTAAAGTTATGGTTTTTTAGTTTGCTGTTAATCCTCGTGTGGCATGGTTTTTACAAGAAGCTCCATCATTGATCCTTCCAGCAATTGCATTATCATATTATGGTGAAAATCTTACAATTGCAAAATTTATTGCTTTTGCAATGTTTGTTGGACATTATTGGAATCGGTAAAAGCTTTTATAGATAGATATATATAACTCCTTTTTTAGAACTATGATCTTTCCATTTTTAATTAATGGTGGAAAACCAACCCCTCCACATTTATGGATTATGGGAGTTATCTTTTGTCTTTGGAATGGATATATTCAAGGTTTTTATCATATTAAATATGCTGATTTCTCGCCTCATCATCCTCGAGATCTTATTTCTTTGCTTGGTATTGCATTATTCTTTACTGGAATGTTCATTAATATTCATTCGGATTCAATCTTAAGAAATCTACGAAAACCTGGTGAAACTGGTTACAAAATTCCATATGGTTTGTTTATCTTTTTTAGCTCCAACAATTATATATTTTTATAGGTGGAATGTTTGAATTTGTTTCTGGCGCAAATTTTTTGGGTGAAATTCTTGAATGGACTGGTTATGCAATTTATTGTCGAACGATTCCTGCTTTAGCTTTTGCAGTTTTTACTGCATCAAATATTGGTCCCAGAGCTTATCATCATCATCAGTAAAAAACTTTTTTTATTAGTTTTTACTCATTTAATTGAAAAATTTTTTAGATGGTACAAAACAAAATTTGAAGATTATCCAAAAGATCGAACGGCAGTAATTCCACTTTTAATTTAAAGACATTTATTTTGTATTATATTTTTACATTTAAATATTGTTCGATAAAAAAGATTTATCTCTGTAAAATTAGGATTACTGTAATTATATTTTAAATTTTAATACGTGTTTTTTATTTTATATCAGAGATTACGTTTAGCTGTGAATAAAGGGATTGTTTATTATATACTTTTTACAATAAAAAAGGAAAAATTTTGGTGAGACCCCAGAATTTCTTTGGCCGACAAAAAAAATATTGGAATGTGAGATTTTTAAAACTCACATTTACAGCTCTTCGGATTATAAAACTTTAATTCAAATTGTATTAAAAATTTTTAAAAGCATGTTTTTTTGTCAGGGATTTAATTAAGCTGTCAATTAACGATTTTTTTTTTCAAATATTAAATTACGGTAGCTATTCACAGTATCTTTATTTTGAATTACCGTAATAAATGAACCTAAAAGGTTTTAATTAACATATAAAAGTAGTAGCTATTTTTGTTCATTTATTTATTTGAACAACATCTTTTTTTAGCTTTTCATAGAATCTTTTCTTCTTTTCTTTTTACGTCAAATTTGCTTACCACACATTTTTGCAGCAAAAGTAGCAGCATATTTTTTTTCTTTTCATCAAATTTTGACGGATAAAATTAAATTTGAAGCTTTAAAAACAAACTGAGACATTTTTTGGATATGGAGCGATGGTAATTTACTGCATGCAAACCGGGATGCATGCAGGGTAATTTGTTGCATGCAAAATTTTCTTGCGGAGAGAAAATTTATATGGGCATCTGGGACAGAAAAATATATCAAAATCCGCAAAAAAATTTTGCATGCAGCAAATTACCCTGCATGCAATAAATTACCCTGCATGCATCTCGGTTTGCATGCAGCAAATTACCATCGCTCTTGGATATGGCTTTTTTGTATTCAAAAAAGAAATCTCAGTTTCAATGAAAAATGCCAAACTCTAAAAAGATTTTTCTTATGGCGAAACGCCTGCAAGTAGCAAACAAAAAAAGTGGCGCTTTTGCAAAATCGGCATTCATTTTTTTGTGAGTGTTAAAAATCTTTAACCTTTTATACTTTTACGCCATTGGCATTGATGTTGTTGTTGTTGATTTTTTTTATCCTATTTCCTTCCATCTTTTTTGAAAAAATAGCGAAAGGGCAATGTTTTTGATTTTTTGCAAAAATGAAAGAGAAAATATATCAGTCATTTTAAAAAAATGCAATCAACGTTGAAAAAAGAAAGAAGAGTGTTTGTGGCCGGCCAAAAAACTGACTAAAAAATGCTGCCGTTTTGATTTTATATATATATTTTTTTTGTTCCATCTTCTTCTTTTTTTTATGTTTAGACTGGACAGACGAAGACAGGAAGGAATTTTTCTTCTTCTTTTTTCTTTCTATTACCTTGTTCATAAACCCCTTTCCCCTTCCTTCTTTATTCATCACCATTCATTTTTTCGTTTCCCTTGGCAGTCCTTTTTGCTATGTGTTTTTTCCTTCTTTTTTCAATGGCAAAGAGATTAAAAAAGTTTGTTAGACGTTGCAAAAAGTGATATCTCCTACATTCTTTCTCATGTCAAATACTATCAGCTGATGATGATATTTGTTTTTTTTCTCCACTTTTCACACATGTATCTTTCCTTTTCATTGATCGATCCTAACGTTTTCTTTATCGTTATTTCTTCATTATCGAGTTTTTATCATTGTTTTTTTCGGTGGATATATATAACATTTTTTTAGTTGTTGCTTTATTAACCGCCAAACTGTTTGCTGGAGCTTCAAAAACTTTAAGTCAGTCATCTGACATGCTCAAGGGCAAAAAGAAGGATACAACATCAAAGGTAATTTAGCTTTTTATTTTCATATTGTTAATGCTAATTTTATCTTTTTTTAGCCTGAGAAAGAGAAAAAAGATAATAAGAAAAAGGATGATCCTTCAACATCATCTTCTTCTCCATCTTCAACTCCATCAACAAATGGCGGAGAAAGACTTGTGCCATCAATAAAAACAGAAGATGTCGATCAAAATGCAAATGAAGAAGAAATTCCACCAGATGCTCCACCTCCAGCAGCATTAAAAAAGCCCGCATATGTTATGGGACCAGTATCACCACAAAAATCTCGAAGGCATTCATCTTCATTATTTAATATTAGTGCAAATAGAGAGCTCCAAAAGCTGCCATCGTTGACTGGTTTGTTACAATATCTTTCTTTACGCTTTGAACACTATGTTTTAGAAGCTGATCCAAATGTAAAGGAAGAATTATTCCTTGAAAAAATTCGACAATGTTGTGTTGTATTTGATTTTGCTTCAGATCCACTTTCTGATCTCAAATATAAAGAAGTTAAACGGTCATCCCTGAATGAAATAATTGATCATGTTTCAAATAATCATAATGTTATAACTGAAATAATTTATCCTGAAGCTGTTCGGATGTTTTCGTTGAATATTTTTCGAGTTTTATCTCCTCCATCGAATCCTTCTGGAGCTGAATATGATCCAGATGAAGATGAACCTTCACTCGAAGCTGCATGGCCACATTTACAACTTGTTTATGAATTCTTTTTAAGATTTTTAGAATCACCAGATTTTCAAGCATCTATTGCAAAAAGATATATTGATCAAAAATTTGTTATTAAGGTATGTAACGTTTTTTTGTTGATTGTTATTAAACAAATTGTCTATTTTAGCTGTTAGATTTATTTGATTCTGAAGATCCACGTGAAAGAGATTTCTTAAAAACAACTTTACATCGAATTTATGGAAAATTTCTTGGACTTCGAGCTTTTATCCGAAAACAAATTAATAATATTTTTTATACATTTATTTATGAAACTGAAAGGCATAATGGTATTGCAGAATTGTTAGAAATTCTTGGTTCAGTTATTAATGGATTTGCAATGCCGCTAAAAGAAGAGCATAAAACTTTTCTTCTTCGAGTTTTACTTCCACTTCATAAAGCAAAATCTTTGTCTGTTTATCATCCCCAACTTGCATATTGCGTTAGTTTAGCTTCATTTTTTTCATCGAATAAATGCTTCTTGTTTTAGGTTGTACAATTTCTTGATAAAGATTCAAGCTTAACTGAACCAGTGGTGCATAGTCTACTAAAATATTGGCCAAAAGTTCATTCTCCCAAAGAAGTAATGTTTTTGAATGAACTTGAAGAGATCTTGGATGTTATGGAATCAAATGAATTTAAAAAAGTTATGGTACCAATGTTTAATCAAATTGCTCGATGCGTTTCTTCTCCTCATTTTCAAGTTGCTGAACGTGCATTATATTATTGGAATAATGAATATGTTATGACACAAATCAATGAAAATGCTTCTGTAATACTTCCAATTATGTTTCCAGCTTTATATAAAAATTCTAAAAATCATTGGAATAAGTATGTTCAACTTTTTTGGATAACAAATCTTACATTATATTTCTTTTTAGAACAATTACTGGTTTAATATATAATGCTTTAAAATTATTTATGGAAGAAAATCAAAAGCTTTTTGATACTTGCACACAAAATTATAATAAACAACGTGAACAAGAAAAAAAGCATCAACATGAAAAGCAACGAATATGGGAAGCTTTAGAAAAGCAAGCAAGAAATAATAAATTTTATGAAGAAGTGCAAAAAGAATTTCATGGTACTGATACTGGTGGATTATTTGCATATGGTGAAGATTATAATAATGGTGGTGGAGATATTAGCATTAAACCTGAAATGATTAAACAACATTCGCTGCCATTTGTACGTTTTTTTGTCTTTGGGAGATTACGGTAATCGATTTGTATATTGATTATAAAACCTTATATTTTGGATTACTGTAATTGAGTTTTTGTAAACTATTACACTACTACCATATTTTTTATGCAACTTTTTATCTTTTCATGATTTTAGAACTCTGCTGAAGCAACAAAAGATCGAAATGTTGTTAAACGATCGGAAGTTCCACATGATCCAAGAACTGATAAAGCTCTTGACGAATATAAACGACATGATAGTTATTTAAAGACTGTAGCAAATGCAAACGATTAATTTTTCTTTTTTCCTCTTTCATTTTTAAATCCTCTTTTTTATTTTACGTTCCGATTTACGAGATTTGCAGTTATTATTTCGAATACCTTTCTTTCCTCACGAAAATTGTTTCTGGCCATAATTCTATTTTTTTCCCAGATGCTTCTTTTTATTCTTTCATTTTTTTTCAATTTGTACAATCTCTTTTCTTTTTATCAAACTTCTAATCGTTTTTCATTTTTTTAAACTTTAGTTTTGTTAATTTGTTATCTTTTTTTATTGTTTTTCTTTTGGCGAGCGAGTAATTTGTTGTAAAGTTTTTTAAAAATAGTTTTGTACAATAAAAAAAATGAATAAAGAAGTTGACATATATTTGGAAGTATTAAATCGTTGAAAAAAAAGGTTTATAATATTATGTTTTATTGGCATTCAAAATTTTTTTATCAAAGTTAGCAAAAAAATCTGTGAAAAATATATTTTAACAAAAGGTTGTTACTGTAGTTTTTGTCAAAAAAGAAAAAAAACAGTTTGCATTTTTTTGCATCATTTTTTGAGTTTAGTTCTTGAATTTACCAGGGTCTCCACCGTCCCGTCTCGAGACGTCCGTTTTTCCGTCCCGAGACGGACGGGGACGTGTTTTTTTAAATTTAGGGACGGGACGGACGGACGGGTAGTGCTAAAAATAGGGACGGGACGGACGCGTTCTTTTTCAGGTTTTGAACGTCCCATCCCGTTTTTCTTTAAATTTTTTCTTCTGCAAAATTAAATTATGATTGAAACTTAAACGTTAAAATAGTATGTGCTGCGGATAAGGAATTAATAATTCTGGTGTGCTAAATTGATTGCAGACCTCAACTGGAGGTCTGCAATCAATTTTGTCTTCATTTTATAAAGAAACTATACAAAAATTATCTTTAATTTTGAACGAAAAATCATCACTTATTACGGTAGAATTGGATTTATGGAGTGATCCTGCACTTAAAAAGGGTTACCTTGGTGCAACTGCGCATTTTTTGGATAAAAGTTACAAAAGTGTTAAAGTTTTTCTTGGTGTTGCACCTCTTCCGCCCAAGCATGATGCAGGTGTTATAGAAAAGTATTCAGATATTTTGCCTAATCGTTATGGCTTATCTGATAAAGATGTTTCTCGATATGTTACTGATAATGCAAGTAACATGTTAGCTGCATTTAAAAATGAAATTTTCGGTAAATCCCTGTAAAAATATTTTCGACTTATACATATATATTAACAATTTCAGAAAAATTTTTTGTTATTGTTTGACTTATTTTCAAATAACGGGGACGGACGGGACGGGATACCCGTCCCTGACGTTAAGAACGGGACGGACGGGGACGTATCTTTTTAAATTTAGGGACGGGACGGACGGACGGGTAGTGCTAAAAATAGGGACGGGACGGACGCGTCCCAAAAAAAAGTGGGACTTTGGAGACACTGGAATTTACAAATAAAAAATTAGGTACAAAAAATGTTACAATAGATAAAAATTACAAAAAAATTTTGGGGTTTATTTTTAAGAAAAAATTAAATAAGCGCTTTTACAATGTTACTTTTCAGCTCTAGTAATTTTAAAAGAGCAATAAAAATGTCTGAATAAATATATTTTAGTTTCGAAAAGGTAAATAAACTTTAAAATAAAATTTTAATTTAAATGTCTAATAAGTTTTTTATTTCTAACCTTAACAATCGTAATAAATATAAATTAATTTAAAAAGTAATAAATATCATAATATTTTACATGGTATTACACATATTACAGGTTGAAGGACACATTCGTTTCATTAAAGTTTGATATGAACGATGTGTGCAAAGTGAACGCTTTTCATTACAATCAATTCCAATATCCAAACAAGTTCCTGTGGAAGTTTGTCGGCTAATTTTTGCACGATTTCTTGGAAGCGAAGGCCTTCCAGTTTTATGTTTTTTAAAAGTTTGTTTTTCAGCACAAAAATTGCATGATTTTTGACAAAATCTTTCCATTATCGCTGAATAAAATGTTGATTTACAAAGTCGAAGCTTTGTATTACAATCACTTGCCAAATCTCGACAAACTCTTCGAGCTCGAAGTTTTTTTGTTGTTCGCTTTGTTGTTGTTTCCGTTTCCATTGCAGCAGATTCAATATCAAAGATATGATTTTCTGCAGATCCGACAATTTGATTTAGGCTTATTGTTGGAGTTGATTCATGGGATGATTGGGGTTGTGGTGGTGGGGGTGGTGGTGGTGGTGGTGCAGTTGTTGATGGAATAATTATTGGTGCAGGTTTTGGAGTTTCTGGAATCTCTGGAAATGTGTATTCTTCTTCTTGTTCTTCAGATGTTGGGGAAGTTGTTCGACGAGAAATTAATTCTTTACAAAGGTTACAAGTTCGTGGACATCTTTCAAGCATTGTTTCATGGAAGGCAGGGTTCTGACAAAAATGTTCACGTTCTTCACAATCATTCGAAATATCTGAAAATTAATTAAATTAATCGTTTTTAAAAAACTTTTAAAAACTGTGAAATTAAGAAATTTTTATGAAATCGATGGTACAATTTTAAATATATTCGTGACTTTAAATTCTTAATCAAAATTATCTGTAACAATTTTTGTTGGAATTCTAATTTAATTTTGTGACTTTTTTTTGTTAAATTAAAGCTAGGGTGCGCAGCGTGAAAAAAAAATTTTTGATTTGGTAGATAAATTTACTATGTATCGATAGCTCAGCTTATCCGTGATTTTATGGCATTTTTACTTTTTTTTTAAAATTAACCCCGGAAAAGATAAAGCGGATATACGACGCGCTCCTCGGATTTACATTTCGGCCTCAAAAATTTAGGGGACTGGAAAAAAATCCTGTTGTGTAGTGGTTAACGCGCACGGCTGACAGCCAGAGTGAAAACAAAAAATATCGCAGGTTCGACTCCCGCCGCGTCTAAAAAAATATTTTGACTCAAGTAAAAAAAATAATTTTAATCTTTAATTATTGGAACAGTATTTTGTGAATAATTAATATTTATTTAGAATTTGTACTTTCAAATGACTTTTATTAGCAACGATTGAACTACAAAAAATGTATTGCTTCTCTTTTATGCGCAAAAAAAGTTATACATTTGTTTTAATTTTTTGTAAATATATTTATTTATGGTAAAGAAATACATATATTAAAAGACCGTTTTAACAATTTTTTTAATCTTCATTGTCATCACTATTATCCATATCTTCTTCACGTGCTTGTGCAATTATCATTAATGATGTTAAATTTCTAATCAATGTTGGAACATCTTTTGCAACTTTTTTAGATGAAAATTTGAAAAGTGGAGAATTTGTTTCTGCAATTGTTTGCAAATAAAGCTTATGGCATCTTATTTGATCTTCTACAGCCTTCCTTTTTTTGGTTGCATTCATACCATTCAAGGTAATATTCATTTGATCCACGTCTCTCCTTTAACGAAATTAAAATTAAAATTGCAGTTAAAAATTTTTGCGCCACTTTAACCATCAAATAAAAGAAAAAAAAGCATTTTTGTGCTCTGCTTCCATTGCAAGCCATTACATTTTATCGCTGGCAAAACAGACGACATATTATTTTGTGTAACAATGACGTTTCTAAATTTATTCGTTTAAAATGGTTGAAAAAAATGTAGTAAAAGTTTAAAAAAACATAATTTATATTATAATAAGATAAACATGCTAAATATTAAGTCTAAATAAATATTAATTATTCACAAAATACTGTTCCCATAATTAAAGATTAAAATTATTTTTTTTACTTGAGTCAAAATATTTTTTTAGACGCGGCGGGAGTCGAACCTGCGATATTTTTTGTTTTCACTCTGGCTGTCAGCCGTGCGCGTTAACCACTACACAACAGGATTTTTTTCCAGTCCCCTAAATTTTTGAGGCCGCGACTCCTTCACTTTATTTTTTGAAAAAAAAGTGATCGCTGCGCACCCTAATTAAAGCATAAAAAATGCGTACAACTTTTTTCTTAAAGCTCAATGTGAAATTCAAGCAAAGATAAATTTTTTTTTCTGTTTTTGGTTTTAAACAGAACACGTTTGAATCAAGTCCACTCTTTTTGTTCATTCAAAAAACGGCTTGGCATTGTGTTCTTTTTCTTTTTTTTTTTTTTGTTTAAAAAATTTTTAAAAACGAAAAAGTGAGCATCATCTTTGACGACTGAGCCTGATCTTACATTAATTTTTTATGCTTTTAATGCATATGCATAATTAATCAGGGAAAAAAACTGCGTCGGATAGCAGCGAGCTTTTTTTAAAAATTATCTGAAAAACAGAACCAATAATAGCAGGGTAAAGAAGATATGAAATCAGGTTTGTATTTTTCTTTGTTTTAAACGTTATTTTAATAATTATATCTTTCAGATATCACTTGGGGATGCTCCAGAATGTATTTGTTATTATATTTATGGTTGTTTTTACATGTTACATAAACACCGTGATTTATGGGTATATATGATGCTGCTCAAATCCTTGTTTCTAAAGACATTTATATGTTATTTGAACCATTTACACCATATTTTTGTATAAATTAGCTATATTTGGTAATGGATAATGAAAAATGAAGCAAAAAAGCTTGAAAAATGCATATCCTTATATCACGGTGTTTATGTAATATATAGATTGGTTCTGTTTTTCAGATACTTTTTTAAAAAAAGCTCGCTGCTATCCGACGCAGTTTTTTTCCCTGATTAATTATGTATGTGCATTAAAAGCATAAAAAATTAATGTAAGATCAGGCTCAGTCGTCAAAGATGATGCTCACTTTTTCGTTTTTAAAAATTTTTTAAACAAAAAAAAAACAAAAAGAAAAAGAACACAATGCCAAGCCATTTTTTGAATGAACATCTGATTCAAACGTGAGAACAATGTTTTTTGATTTTCATCTTTATTTAAATTAGATGGAATGCCTCCACGAAAGCGTTCTGCAAGATAGAAATTTCGGTTTTTCGATTTCGGACTGAAAAAATATTTTAAAATTTTGGAATTTCGATTTCGGGTAGAAAAAATTATTTCGTTTTTTCGGTCCTTGGGTTTTCGAAGAATTCTGTTCCATTTTTAAATATGTATTTACCGTACCAACACAATATGCATCAATTGCTTCTTCATCAAAATCTTCCATTGGATTAAACATTCCTGGATCATCACCAATTACTCCATTTTCATTTGTTTCAAGATTTTGATTTAATGTTGTTAATTGATCAGAATGGGAATAATTAGTTACATTATTTTCATTAGGAATAAAACTTTCTGGTATACAATTAATTGTTTTAATAAAAATAAAAAACAAAAGACAATAAAACTTTTTCATTGCTTACAAAAAAAGTTTTTTTATCTCCAACAAAAGAATAGAAAAAATAACAACTATAAGCAAAATTTAAAAGCAGCACATTCCTTTTCTTCCAAATACTTTTTAAATGTTGTGTTATTTGAGAGGGATAGAAAAAAGAGAAACAAACAAATAATAACCAAAAAGTTTGCATATAATAAAAAAAACTCTTATTGACCCCTCTCTCTTCGTTGATGAATGTCCATCTTCTTTTTCTTCGACGACGACGAAAACAGCCCGGCTGGTCGAAAATCGTCAACACTTCAAAAATAGAAACGAAAGTATCTAAAGTTAAAAGTACCTAAAAAGTTTAAATTCCCACTCTTTTTTTCTTTGATACTCTTCTTTTTTTTCTCACGCAAAAATAATTGCTGATGTTCTTTTTTTATAAAAAAATTATTATCGCTGTTTTAATGGATTCAAAAAGGGAATGAACAAAAATAACTGTAACTCCAAAAAAAGAAGGGTTAAAGTACTTGACTTTTTTTGAGGGGGCGATCGAGATCGAAAATAGTGTAAAACACGAGTGAATACAAAAAAATTGAAGATGTCCATTGTGGAGTAAAAAAAAAGATGTTTCTGAAAAGTTTCTATATGATGAAAAAAAATAAATGAAAATTTTCAAAAAAAAACCCTTGTTTATAAAAAAATATTTTGTTTTTTAAATTACGGTATAAATGGTTTATAAAAAATCTAACAAAAATAAATTTTATCCATAAAAAAACATTAAAAAATCAACAAAAAATATACCAAAACAATCTTCAATAAAAAAATCTAGCAAATTCAATCAGAATCTGATTCTGGTTCAGTTTTGATTTCAGCTTCTGTTGGTAAATCAGTATCTGTATCATTTAAAGTAACAGTTTCATTTGGATCAAATTTTCCACTTTCTTCTTCCTTTTTAACTTGTAGAGGTGGTGCAGCCATTGGAACACGAATTTTTAAATGTTGTGAAAGTGGTGGCCGAGTTGGTTCTGGTACAAGTGATGCCTTCTTTACAGGTTTTTTTGCATTGGCTTTCTTTGCTTCGGCTTCAAGTTGTAATTTTCTTTCCGCAACAGTATTAAAAAGTTGTGTAACACCTCTGAAAAAAGTACTGATATTAAAGAATATAAATGGTAGGAGTGGAGTACTTTGTAGCAATATGTGCAAGTTTACGTTCTTTTTCTCTATCAGCAACAAGATCAGGCTTAACCATGCCAAGCTTTAAATGTGCAGCATGTTGTTTCATCTTTTTTGCTCTATCAACCCGTGTAAGCTTCTTTTTTTGCTTTCTTGTAAGCTAAAAATTAAAGTTATATATTATAGAAATACAGTTATAAAAAGATATACCTTTGTTGGTTTAGCTTTTTCTTCTTCAGTTTGAAATTTTGCATTAATATCAACACCAAATTCTTTAATAGGCTTTAAAGCCGTTGGATTATGATCACTTTCATCTTCTTCACTGTCGGTTGTTTCGGATAAAGAATCGTCTTCTTCTGAATTTGATGATGACGATGCAGCAGTTTCTTGAAGCTTTTTTCGTTTAAAATTTTCTTCAGTTTTTACAACAAGCTTATCACCAGAAGCAGGCCGTTTAGAAGCCATTAAAGTCATATTAATAGGCTTAAAAAATATTAATTTAAATTTGGGTTTTATTAAATTTATCGAAGCAAACAAGTGTTTATTGGAAAAAAATTGTTGAAGGTCTTTGGTATTAAGACACATTTTGCCAAAATATTAAATTTTTTGAAAATCACGCTAAAACGAAAGTTGATTCGCGTAAAAAAAGAAGTCTATATTAATAATCCCCATTATCCCATTAGTTTATATTTATATTTTTTTTGAGCACAATGTGCAAAGAAGGAAGACTAACAAATTTGAACGTCGAATAAAATATTTATAAAATTTACAGTGATTAACAAAAACTAAAGTACGTGAAAAAAAAGTTTAACAAAAAAACATACAAAAAATATTTATTTTGGCCAAAAAATTTCTTTAACAGTTTCTCCATGTTTTATCCTCCAAACACAAGCAAAAATTCCACCAAATAATAAAATTAAGAATAATAAAATTGCACAACCAAGAGTAATCCAAAATCCAAGCAACGATTTTTTTTCATCTCCATTTTCATGAGTCAATGTTATATTAATTGGTCCAGTTCCAGAAAGTATAACATCTTCTCCATCGTTTTCATCATGTTCATTTCTATCAAATAATAACATTACATCTGAAGAACGAATATCCTGCTTTTGAATATTACTACCCAAAGTTCCAGAATCATTTGAAGCATTTCCATAATGATGAAATTTAGGAGCAGAAATAGAATCCAAAAATTCCAAAGAAAGAACAACAAAGGAGAAGAAAAAAGTTTTGAAGAAAAGTTTCATTGTTGCAAAAACAGAAGAAAAAAATGCTGATTAAAAAAAGATGAATAAATTCGTCTAAATTGCTTTTATATCTGTTTTTGGGAGCAAAAAAGAAAGAATGTGTTATGCAAATTTATTTTATTGTTTTCTGCTTTGAATAAGAGCAAAAAATAATTCATCTGACTCTTTTCAATTTTTTTTCCAACAGTGAATCCAAAAAAATTATGCCAAAATTAAACCATATCAGCCACAAACGATGTTGTTAAACTTTTAACAAATTTTAAAAAATTATTAAAATTTGTTAAAATTTTTAAAAAAATTTGTTAGAAAAAATCAAGTTGATTTTACTGTATATCTTCCGCTTTTTAAAGAAAAAAGTTATTTTGTTTTTGGATTTTCATGGGTTTTTTTTACATGTTCAGCATTTAACGGATCTTATGTCCTTTAATAATGATGTTTTTGAGTGTTCCTGAATCAGGGTCATTAAAAAAGGCTGCATTTTTGAGTGGTATTAGCGCTGGATAAATTAAGCAGTAACACACAGGTTTGAATCCCATTTAGAAGCTAGTCTCTAAAATTTCTTGAAAGACATTCTTTTGTATTCTCCAATTGATTAAATCGAGTATTTTGTTAAATATGTTTCTAATACTTTTTATAACGATAATAAAATTATATGTACAAACATAAGTTTAAGAAGAAAAAAGCATTTCTGTAATTAAAGTTATAATAAATTTGAAAAAAAAAAAGACCCGGATTTTTTAAGTTTTTTTAAATTAAAAAAAGCATTTTTTTATAATTCTTTTCGTTTTCCATAAAAATCAAGTTTTGCAGAACTACAAGATACATCAGAAATGGATGTGATATTTTGATATCGACCACAACAATTTGTTGAAGTTGCATTTCCGTTGTCATCATTGTGAACAAAAGGTTGAACGTAGCATGGTACTTTAAATTGAGTTGTTGAAAGTTCATTTATTGCTGAATATGTTGCTGCAGCGCCACCAATAATACCAATAGCTGAAAAAGAAAGATTAAAATGGTTATCACTGATAAGAAAAAAAGAGCAAAAAATAATGCTCATTAAAAATAAACTTTTTATTTTGGAGCAAAAAATCGATTATCGATAAAGAGGGTTTTAGTGTCCTGCAACGAAAACGCATGTTTTCGTTGAAGGACATTATTTTCGTGGTAAAACCTTTTTGATTCAAACTTGCTAAAAAAAAAATTACTTACCAACAATAATTCCAGAAATAATTAAAGCAACTTTTGGAGTTTCTCGTAACATTTCACTGAAGCATAATGGCTCATAATCTGAATCTTCATTGAAGCCTCTAGAAATTTTCATTTTTTCTGCTCGTTTTTCGCCTGCCAAAAGATAAACATAAAAAAGGGGAGGCATAATCAAACATGTCAAAGCAAGCGTTGTTCCACCCATTAAATCAAGCAAAGGACCAAAAGTTGGGACTGATTCCGCAACAAACGCAACGGCAACCATCATCCCTGTTCGAACAAGTACACGCTTATATCCAAATTCTAAAAAATTTACCCGATTACTTTATCCCTTTAAAAATGTGGATATAACCTTGCGGAACATGAAGTAAATCTTCAACTTCTTGATTTAATGGATTAAAAATAATTGTAAGTGTTAAAATGCAATGAACTGTAATTAAAAGATTAACAGCTTGTTGAATCCATTGTGTTTGAATTGAATTAATTACAGAATCTCGAAGGGAATCTCCATATGTGATATATCCCATAATACAAACTGGTGCATACATACATAGCAAAACTTTAAGAGAAAAATCATTTTTAATAGTTTTATGCTTTAATAGAGACACTTACTAGAAAATGCTAGAATTGTACTTCGTGAAAATTCAGATGGTTTTCGCATATCGTGTTGAATTGTTGGAAAAGCTGAATGTCCACCATATGAAAAAAGAAGAGTTCCGAGACCAAGAAAAGTATTAGTAAGTTTAAAATCTGGAAGATGATGAGATTTATGACATTCACCATAATCAATCCCAGATCCAACAACAATAAGGACAATGGCACAACAGGTTGTAAACATTGCCAAAACTACTGCCCACCTAAAAAATGTTTTAAGCAGTTAAAGTATGCCTATATTTTAAAAAAAAATTTTCGTGTCAAGAAAACTTTACAATATGCATTTTCAAAATAATATGACTTTTCTTGGAACGAAAATATTACGAAATTTCAAAACTTTCGTGTTAAGACTCACCAAAAATCTTGTGGAGATTTTAAGAATAAAATTGGCATTAAACAAACTGCAACAATTAAAATTACATAACAGAAACTAATATCCGCATCAGAGAAAGATTTAATTGCATCATGAATATTTTTTGCCGAAAGTAACAAATATACAACGGCAATTCCAAATTGTGTTAAATCAATGCAAAGTGAAACTAGCGTCTTACAAAGTGGCCCCATTGCACGATATGCCATTTCAGGATATGGCTATAATAAATTCAATTTAAAAAATTTGTTTTTGATTTTTTGTTTAACTTACTTTTCGACAATGTGATCGATATTCTGGCCATCGACGAATTAAAATATTCCAACATGCTCCAAGCATGAATGATGTAATCATTGTAATTAAATTCATAATTAAAGAAAATGTAATTCCAAAAATAATTCCTAATTGGATCATTGCTGTTGGAAGTGCAACCAGCCCTCCCCCAGCCATATCTCCAACAACAAAAAGTCCTGTAATTGGCCAAGAAAGACCTTTCTTCTTTTCAAAAACTCCATTTTCAAATGTATATTCAGAAGTTTCGGAGAATTCTGATGGTCGTTTTTTAGATGGTGTTTCAAAATCTCCAAGTTCTGGATGGTATCCAGATTTTTCAGTTACTGCAAATGGGGTTGAAGTATTTCGGATCCTATAGCTTCCAACGTCCATGATTTGGCTGAAGGTTTTTTTAATTATTTGATTACCCACAGGATCAGTATAAATCACGATTAATTAAAAAATTCGTTCCAGTAAAAATTTAAAGATTTTGAAAGATACAACGGCTCAATTTTTGTTGATTTTAATAAATTAAAATTAATTACTTAAAAACAAATGGGAAAAATTTGTTAGTTCTTGAAGACTTAAAACCAAATTGAATCACAAAAAAGTGTACAAAAAAGAAAAAAATTAATGACTAATACAACTCATGAAAAAAAAAACACATGTGATTCAAAAATGCTCATTATTTGACAAACTTTATTTTTCTAAAAATAACAATTAATTCCAAAAATACTTTTTCTTTGTCAAAAATGTATTATGTATCAAAATGCTTTTGTACTAGAATCAAAGTCTCTAAAACAAAGCAAAAAACCAAAAAAGGGCTTCCTGTTAATCGTCTGATACTTTTATAGATAATTTTTTTTGCTTCAACTTTTATCAAAAAAGAAGCCGAAAAAGAATGAAGAGTTTTCGCTCTTATCATTGATTACTTTTTTACAGGAGGGATTATATTGATCTTAGGTATTATCATTGCAAAGCGCCCCATTTGTCTGTCCAAAAAAAAGTAGGCATTTGAAAAGCAAAGTTTAAAAAAATAGAATAGAAAAAAGAGTAAATTTTTATCAGCTAAAGAATTCATTAAAAATGATATAACATTTGATGATTTTAATATGATGCAGTTTGGAAAAAGGTCAGTTTTGTCTAAACATTTTTATACAAGGTTGTAAAGTGCATCATGCTGATAAAATATGATATCTTTTTCTACTCCAATTGTTCAAGTTAAAAGACTATATTCGTTTTTGATGACATTGTATACGAATGATGATAAATGTTCTTACGTATTTTTGAAATTACTGATTTGTAGGCTGTTTTTTTCTACAACAAACATAAAAAATTAAATTAAGTTTGTTAATTTTTGGATCCAGAAATTGTCAATTTTTTCGAAAAATAGTCTTGTTAAATTTTTTTGCATCGTTTATAAAGAAGTCAAACAACAAAACGTTCGTAAAAAACTGGTTTTAAATTCATAGGAGCTAATTATAGAAAAATATTTTAAAAATTTTGGTTTTTTTTATTCAGTTCGATAGCAGAGATTTCGATACTTGAGATTTTTCGAAAATCAAAATTTCGATTTTGCAGAACCCTGTAAAAACATTAATTCTTCCAGAAAATTATTGCTAATTTTAGTTAAAAAATATTCTTAAATTTAAAAAAAACTCAAAAGGAAATCAGTGAAACAAATTTAAAAAATTTTGGAGATGACTGCATCCGGCAGGGGGCCTTGGGTATCCGGCGACTCTGATTGGGGATTGAACCCCCGTCAGTGTTGAACTAGAGCCGAAGCTCTAAACAACTGCGCCACCCTGACCGATTTTATAGCCTTTCAAAATTGTTTATGACCGTTCAAGAAAAAAGTAAAATTTTGCCCGAAAAATTTGTGGAAGCAAAAACCAATTCTTATCCAGCAAACCAATAAAAATTTTAACTGATCAAAATTAAAAGTTAGATAATCTTTATCGATATGGGTTTTGTTAAAGCTTTTAAAGCCACTACAAGCTTGACTCTAAAAGTTCGTACAGAAGCTTATCAAACACAAAGAAAAAAGCTTTAATCGCTTTATCAGCAGATTACCAGCTTTCGAAAACATAAAGAATGCTGTAAAGTTTTAAAATTTTGAAGTACCTTGTTTAAAAACGTTTTTAAAACAAAAGAAAGAACCTCATGTTTTGGATTATTGTTTTTATCACCTTTTTTTAGAGACATTAAAAAAATTTATTAGAGTTTTATCAGAAACAAAAAACTTCATCATTAAACTTTGAAGATAAATTTTGATGTTTGGTACAAATTTATTGTACAAAACATTAAAGACAATCGGCTAACGTTTATTAGTGACTAATATTTCAAAGTTTACGGAAAAAAAGTTATTTGAGGCAAAAATCAGAGAAAATAGATAAAAAACGAATGAAGAAATTTAAAGAACTCTACGTCATAATTTTAATTTTAATTGTTTAAAATTTCTTTTAAAACAATTCAAGTTTTGGAAAAAAATTGAAAAAAGTTACAAAAGCGAACAAAAAACGTAAAAAGCAAAAATAATTGTTTAAAACTGAAGCAACGAAATTTTTTGAGGCTATATTTAACAAAGCACAAATAACAATTCATTATTCGTTGGAGAATAAGAAATACGAGCTTAGAAGACGCAATTTTAGCTTTTCTCTCATTGTTTCCAAATCAAAACAGAATTTTGAACAAAAGTTTAAACTTGAAAAAAAGTAAAAACGTTTACGATCAAAATCAATTGAAATTGTTAAGTGCTTTTGTCGACATTCAAGAGGATGACATCGAACAGGAACAAAAAATTATGCAAAAAAAGAAACGGAAAAATGAACAAAAAACTTTAAAAGTGAATTTTGAAAAACGTCAAAAACTTTCAATTGTTTGAAATGAGGATTGAAAAACGTAATAAAATTTGCTACCTTTGATCCTGTCAAAAATATAAGAAGCAATAATAAAACACAAACAAAGAAAAAACACATTAATGAGAATTTAATGAATATTTAAACATCAAAGTCAAATCCATAAAGCATAAATCCACGTAAATCTCATTTGTGACATCTTAAAAATATACTGTCAAAATTCTTTAAATTTCAAAGATCACTTTCTTATAAAAAAGAAAAAAGGTAATAAAAAAATTTCGCACTTTTATAATTTTTTTTAAAGGGGGGACAAAAACACACATTTGTTAAATAAATAAACATTATAATTTTTGGTTCTTTAAAGATTTTATCAAAAAGAATTAATATCAATGATATCACGAAAAAACAAAAGTAAGAAGGAAAAAAGAATCTGAAACAAAAACAATTCCTTCATTAAGTTTTTTTTATAAACACGCGATCCCATCTTTTTTTGATCTCTAAAAACAACTTTTAACAAAAAAATAAAAATCCTGATTTCTGTTGTTTTTTTTATTTAATAAAAACAAACTTTTTTCGGTGACGATTCACTTTTTTGGGGGAGTCTGTTTTTTTAGGAAGGCGTGTTTTTTGACAAAAACAACATCCAAAAAATAGATTCCCTTTAAAAAAAATTTGTTTGACACAGAAAAAAATAAATATTCAATCAAAGGGATCAAACAGCTCATCTCTTTATTTTTGATTCTGGGAAAAGAGAAAAATACATTTTTCTTGTCTGTTTTTGTAATCTAAAAACATGGAGGGAAACACTGTTAACTAATTCTTTTTTTTTACATTCAGCTGTTATTGTTATTATTGGCAATGATGTTGGGTGTCAGCAGCCAAAACAAACTTGGGTGATTATATTTAAAACTACAATAACAACAGAAAAAAACTTGATCATAAATAAACATAAATTTATAAAGCGATTAAAAATGCAGATTAACAATTTTTTGAGGAAATAGAGAAAACATGTGTGTAAAAGTTTTTAATGAGTGATTTTTGAGAGGCAAAAAACATGGAAAAAGATTTGTAACAAAAAAAATTGTTTTTTTATTTTTTTAAACAATATTTCTTTTGTTAAAAAAACAGTAATAAAAATTGCAGTTTTTAATTAATTGAAAGAAATTTTTATCTCATTAAACAAAATCCTTTTGAAATCAATTGAATTCATTTATTTTTGCAGCTAAGAAAAAAAGTAAAAAAATAAAATACAAAACTTTTTTCACAAAAAATTTTATCGTTTTTTCAATAAAAAGCTAACGACCTTTTATGAAAAATTTAATCAAAAAATAAAGAAGTTTTTGTTCATCACAAACAAAAAAGGAGAAAAGCAAATATCTCGAAATTTATGTTTTTTGTTAACAAAGAAATTTTGACGTTTTTTTGATAAATTTATTGCAAATATAGATTAAGAAGTTTTGCTTTTAAATAGAATCCAGAAAAAATGTTGGAAATAAACAAGCAAATTTATTTGGCCTCATAAAAATGTTATTTTTAATTTTTCCGTAATAAAAAAGTTGGTCCTACAGACAAAATTAAAAACTTTTCTTTTTTTCCCAAAGTCTAATAGTTTTTTTTGAAAATATTACAATAAATCACATAAAAAATTTTTTACATGAAAAAAATTGTATTATTAAACTCCTATGATGAAGCCAAAAGTTTCCCACGCATTTCTCAAATGATACATTTTTTTTGAAATAAAAAGAAGAAACTAAAATTTTTAAAAACATTTTATTAATTTATAAAGTTTTATCGCTGTTTTATACAGTTCATAAAAGATTTTAAAAAAAATTCAGCAAATCATGCGAAAGCAAAAAAAAATTGTTACAGTTTTGATTTAAAAGTTTTTCTGGGAAGTTTCTATATTAAATATTGTTTTTGATGTTTTTTTTAAAAAAGATAACTGTAACTTTTAAATTTTTTAACTGTAAAGAGCAAGAAATTTTATTGATACAAAATCAGATAAATGGGGAAATACCACAAAAATGATGTCAATGATTAATCAAACATGTGAGCGTAAGAAATTTTTTGTTAAAAATATGTGTACTGCATTCAAATAAGATGTTTTTTAGAAATGATTACAAATAAAGAATTTATGGATAAATTTAAAGCTGCAAATTTTGATGTTGTTTTTTCGCATATGTATAATTTTTGCCCAATTGGAATGATTCATTTAGCAAAACCAAAAAGTTGGATTTGGCTTAATTCAGGTAGGATTCTATTAAATAGAAGCTAATTGAAATAGATAATTTTTGAAAAATATTTTAAAACAAAACCTAATGAAAATTTAAAACAAGGAAACTCTGAAGAATTTATTAAATACACAGTAACAGAAAAATATAATTATTCTTTTTTAGTTTTATTACTTTTTCCAAATCCAAAAACACTAAAAACTTTTCTAAGAATTAATGCAAATAATTTCCAAACAATAAACAATACAATTCCAATTATTGTAACAACAGTTGCATAAACATCCAAATTATAATATGTAATTGCATTCAATTTTGCTCCAACAGGTCTTAAATTTTCTAATGTATTAAATTCTGCAAGAAATTCGGTCCATCGAATTAAAAGTGTTTCGGGAGGGATTGGCTTTTGTAAAACCATTCGATTCATAGTTTTTACGGATTTCAAATATTTTGGATCATTTAAAAGTTTTTCCAAAGCTGCAACAATATTTTCTTCTGTGATTTCAGATTTTGTTAAAACAATTCCGAATCCATGTTTTTCTGCAATTCTTGCATTTCTAAATTGATCACCCATTAACGGAAGAACAAGCAATGGACGAGCAGAAAGGATTGCCTCTTGAAGGCCATTAAATCCACCATGGGTAATAAAGCCACGAGTTTTTGGATGTTCTAAAAAAAATGAAATATGCTTTATTAAAAAATTACTAAAAAATTTTGGGGGTTTTCAATGGACACCCACTGAAGCCATGGGTATTTGGGCGACTCTGACATGTACTTGAACTTTGTCAGTATGAAACTAGACGCTATAGCAAACTAACCACTACACCACCCATGCCCAATCGATTTGCTTTCAAAATTGTTGCCTATCATTTTAGAAATAGAAAAAAATTTGCAAAGGAAACGATCACGCCAAAAAATACATTAGCAAAAAATAGATGCAAAAAAAGTGTGAACAAAGGTTTTCTTTCAGAAAAATTTGATTCCTTCGTTGTTGCATTTACTTTTCAAAATAAAAGGGAAAAATTGGACATTTTTTGAAATGCTTGTAAAAATAACGGAATATTCGGTAAAAAATTTGACTTAAACTACAAAAAATATTATTAAAAACTTTGGAGGTTTGGGTTAGAAAACAAATTTTTTTTATGAAAAATAAACAAATGTTTCAACACAGGCAGTTTTTGAATCGTTAATGAAAGGTTTAGTATTTATTTTAAAAAATTTTGGTTTTTTTTATTCAGTTCGATAGCAGAATGTTAAAGGATGCGGGCTTTTTGATCCATTTTTTAAAAAAGAAGGATTATGAAATATTTCTTTTTTTTCCTACCCTTCAATATTCGTGATCAGGCAAACTCTTGAAACGAAAATGCAGCTTCCATTGTTTTTATTTTTTTAACAAAGGACATATTTTTTCGTTTCAAGAGTTTGCCTGATCACGGATATCGAAGGGTTGAAAAAAAATAAATATTTCGAAATTCAAAATTGTTTATGATAGTTTTAGAAAAAAGTAACGTTTTGCCAAAAAGAGTTTTGTAGAAAAATAAAAGCTGTTACAAACAGTGGCTCCGGAGCCACTCGTCTTCAAAGATCAACAAAATAATGGGGCTCTTCGGCATCGGAACCGATAAACAGTGTCCGGCACAAAATTGGTTAGAATTATTAATTAAATAAGTAAAATTCTTACGAAGAAGATCAACTTGTGGAAGCCATTTTGATAAATGAACGTTTTCCGGGGCTTTTAAATCAGTTCCTTCATAACGAAAAAAGAATTGAGTTTTAGGAAATTTTGAAAATGCATTCATAAATGCATTTTTCCATTTTTGTGGCATATGTGAGGAATTTGCTGCAGAACCAAATGTAAAAACGATAACATTTTCAGCTTTTTCAACTTTTTCTGCATATTCTTTTTCCAGCGGTTTTGCTGAAGCTGCTTTCATTCCAAGGCCGCCAATATTAACAATTTTATGCAAAGTTGGTCGTGGAAGATCATATAATTCATTGCTATTTACAAAAACCAATGAAGCATTTTTTGCAATTTCAAGCAAATCTGGAAAATCTTCACCAAAATGTTTTTTAAAAATTTTATTTTCAGCTGCTAATGTGATTTTATTAATTACATATGGGGTAATTGAATGACCAATAATTGATTTGAATCTCTGGCCGAAAGTTAAAATATCTCCAGCATCGGAGAGAATTGGAGCAACATAGGATGGTGGCATTGGAGCACCCATATAATATCCAACATAATCCATTAATGCGCCTAAAAAAGGCTTTTGTTATAGGGATAAAGTGAATCAATTTAAAGTAGGGCATCAAAAACTAGTTTTCACCCTTCATTCAAATAATTTTAACAAATATTTCCTTCGCTCAAAAAATTTACCTTAAAATGAAAATGCATTTTCAATCCCGTTTGTCATTTTTCGAACGCTTTTTCATTTCATTTCATTTCAGTTCATTTCAATTTGACGTTTCTTAGCACGAAAATTGCATTGAAAAAGAATTTTTCTATTGTTTGTTGAAATGGACTGAAACGAAATGAAATGAAAAAGCGTTCGAAAAATGACAAACGGGATTGTAATGCAAATAAATTTTTTAGAACACATTTATTAAACGTATTTTTTCAATCAAGAGTAAATTTTTTTGTGCTAAAAACATTGGTTAAAATCATTTCGCTGAAAGTTGGGAGAGCTTTTAGATTGTGCTCCAAGAAAATATTAAAGAAACGAGTTTTAATGATCCCAGATTTTCAAGTTTAAGTATAAAAAAAGTTTCTTCAAAGTGAAATTTTCCTTATTTTAAATTTTCATTAGGTTTTGTTTTAAAATATTTTTCAAAAATTATCTATTTCAATTAGCTTCTATTTAATAGAATCCTACCTGAATTAAGCCAAATCCAACTTTTTGGTTTTGCTAAATGAATCATTCCAATTGGGCAAAAATTATACATATGCGAAAAAACAACATCAAAATTTGCAGCTTTAAATTTATCCATAAATTCTTTATTTGTAATCATTTCTAAAAAACATTTTATTTGAATGCAGTACACATATTTTTAACAAAAAATTTCTTACGCTCACATGTTTGATGAATCATTGACATCATTTTTGTGGTATTTTCCCATTTATCTGATTTTAAATATGACCACATTGATTCATCACTAAAAACCATTGAAGCTTGTTGTTCTCGAATCCAATTCAAATCAAAATTTGGTGGAATTCCATTGACATTCCATTCGGTTAATCTTGGCTTTTTTGGAACCTCAAGCTTTTTTCCATAATCATTCATTTTTAGTCGAATTAGAGTTACATCGTGTCCTGCATCAGCAAGAACTTCACCAACTCGAAGATTAAATAGGAACTAAAAAATTGATTTTTCGATTTCGGGTAAAATTTTTTTTAATTTGTAAAATCGACTCTGTTGATTCAATGAACAAAACTAATTTATCCAGATCCAAATCAGCTGATAATTAATCCAAAAAAGATGATAACTTACTTGACTCCCAGCCATATCTGGTACCAATATCCCCAATTTATATCCATGGATTGTTGTTGTTGAAAAAACCAAATAAAAAGTTGTAATCCAAATTAACATTTTTAAAAGTTCAATTTTTTAAGAAAAAAGACAGCTACAAATTTTTTGTGCATAATTGATTTTTTTGAGTTATTTTTATAGTCAGAAAAAATGTTGTAGTGCAACGTACATAGATTGTGTCTCTTCGTTTTTGCAACCCTTTCACTTTCTTTCGAAATATATTTTTTAGTGATGTTTATTTTGTCTCCTCTTTTCCTTTGCATAAAACTTTTTGGACTACGTGCGAGCATTCAATGATCGCTCAAAAATAAGAAAGAAATTGCACTTTTTAATTGTGATTTACTCATAAAAGACACAAAAAAATGTGTTAAAAACAAATAAACTTTTAAACCTAAAAAATTGTTATTTCGAAATTTTATTGTTACATCATATCGAAAAACATTTTGATAAAAAGATAATTTTATACACAAAAATGTTATACTAAAAATACAATTCCTTTGGTATTAAAAACAAATTCTAAGAAAAAATAAAAGAATAAGTCAAAAAAATTTTTTGTAAAAATTTTGTTATCCAATTAAAAATATTCTCCAAAGTTCATTTGCTTATTTAACTACAAAAAACATGACTAATAATTACTATTAACAAAAATCAAAAAATTGACATTTTTTAAAGTTCAATTTGTAAAAAACAGTTCAGGTTTTAAATTTTACTACAAAAAAACAAAAACTAAAAATGAAAAAAAATGTTAAAAAATTACAAAAAAAAACTATAAAAAACAAAAGTTAAAAAAAGTAACAAAAAAAAGTTAAAAACATTTTATTTTTCTTTATCAGTTTTTGGCGATTGAGTCAACAGCAAAAATTCTGGATACTGCAATTTTTTTTTAAGTTGATTCACAGAAATTGATTGAATATTTTGAAAAGCCAAATATGACATTTCAGAAAGTGATAACATTCGACCAACAAAAGTATACATTTTTTGTAAATTTGTGAAAATTAAATATTCATTTGTAATAAAAATTTCATAAAAATTTAAAGATTCTCTCAAATTTAGTGGTGAAAAATGATCAGAATCGTGAAGTCTAAAAAAATGATTTATTGTAAAAAAAGAAAATGTTAAAAAAATCTTACGTAAAAATATTTGGATCAGAAGAAAATGAAATATTAAAACATTTATGTGTTCCATTAAAATACCAAACAAAGCATTTGAAATTTGTTCCTTCGGAGAAAAGATGAATTTTAAGGTAACCATCTAATTGTGGAATATCAGATAATTCATCGCAATCAAAATATGTTTCAATGTATTCATTATGAGCTGAAATAAAAAAGTTTTCATTTGGAATTTTCAAATTTAAAGGGATTGTCTACTTCCATCAAAATGATTTTAACTAATATTTTCTAAGCACGTAAAAAATTCACCTTCGAAAAGGGAGTTTCCACGTTCATAAAATCATTTGTATGAACGTGGAAACTCCCTTTAGTTATCTATAGTATCCAAAAAATAATTTAAACAAAGCCTGCCCTATATTTTTTAAAAAAAGTAATGTTAAAATAATTTGGGTTTTTGATAATCTCGACATAGGAAATGTCTCGAAACTAAAATACAGACTTGTGCGTCCGTGTGTTTGTGTCAAGATCTTTCTTGAGCATGCATATCTAAAATTCCTGGTATTTTGAATTTTTTTCTTTATTTTATTTAAGCATTCCCTTTCCTTTAGTAGTACATAAGTCCAATATAAGTTCGAGGTAAATTAAAAACACTATAATTCCCACAAAGAGCAAAACAAAATGCATGTACGTCAGCTGACAACCAAAACAACCCCAAAATTTAAAAAAAAGCTAAAACTTACATTTAAATTCAGCACAAAACATTTTTCTTCCATTAATTATGGCAACAACTCCCACAGAATTAATTGCAACATTACTAACCATTTTTCCTGCCCCATAATTAAATGGAACAATTTCAGTCACAGAAAATTTAATTTGACGTTGAAAAATTTCAGCATTTAAAAAATCAATTTCAAATGACATTGTTGTTAAATATTCTTTAAAATGGGTTAAAATGATTAAAGATTCATTAAAATTTCGACAGCTAATTTTTGAATTTTGACATGTATTACAAATATCAGATAAATGTTCAATAAAAAAATCCGTGTCTTCAAAGCTGCATTCAATTTCAATTTCTTCAAAAGTTTGCAAATTGATTTGAATAAATTTAAAAATTGGATTGAATAAATTTCCAAAACCATAAAAACAAAGGATTGAAGTTTTTGTAATTCCATAAACAGAAATTGAGCCATTACATTTATTTATGCATTGTTTTGCACGAAGTAAATTTGGCACAGATTTTGTCCAACAAATTTTCCAATCATCTGTATTAATTAATTCTTTTTTATAAATTCGTAATTCTTTATCCGTATCAGCAGCAACAAAAAAATAATTTTCAAAAATTCCAATAAATTGATTAAATAAATATGGCAGCGAACTTGTAAAACCCTTTCCCATTTTTGATGGCGGTTTAAATAAATTTTTTTCACATAAATAAATTTCTTATTACAGATAAGAGCAGAAAGAACTGACTGATTGACCAGCAAAAAAATGCAAAAAAAATCATTGAGTCACCATTATATGGGTTAGTAAAAATATGCCTCTTTTTTAAAATCGATTCAGTTTTAGTAAAAATATTTTTTTGAAAGATAGCGAAAAAAGAGTCTCCTCTGAAAAGGTCAAATATTGATCAAAAAAAAATCTGATTAAGTAAATCATAAATCAGTTTACAGGTGCATAAAAAATAGAAAAAAAAGTACAATCAAATGTTTATCGAGCGTGTTGGATATCTTTTGATTGATATCTATCTTATATTCCAGATGTTAGAGAAAAGTTTTAATATTTTAAAAATTATGATAAAAAAAATGCAGCAGTACTATTTTTATTAAACTCTTTATTGCACTTTGATAGTAACATTTACTATCAAAAAGATAGTAACAATAAAAAACAAAACTTATTTTTTGCTCTTACTATCATTTGATAGTAACGTTACTATCAAAGGATAGTAAAATCAAAAACGAAAAATTCGAATTTTTTTCATTATTATCATGTAGGGTTTTTTTTTTATAATTTGAAAAAGTTTTTAAATTTTTTTATTAAAAAAGTTAAAAGTTGATTAATTAGAAAAAAATTTAATTACAAAAAATACAAAATTAGAAAATGTGAAAAAATTCTTTATTTCATTTCATATGCCTTTTGTCGAGAAATTGGAGCACATGTAAAATCATCAAAAATTGGATCATTGAAATTTTGAGTAAGTTTTGTTAAAGATTTTGTGTGATCACTTGTAACAGAGTCAACACTTGGAAGTCTCATAATATTTAGTTGTTGAAAAGTTCGAATAAGATTTGCAGGTTTTTTAGTATTTTTTAGCAAATCTCCTGCAGATTTTGTTTTTCCAATATCTCCAAGTGTTTTTTTTGATTTTCCACATTTTTTTGGAAGATCTTCCAATGAATCAAATTCTTCGGCCATTGCCGGATATGAATGTGTTGAAGATTGGGATTTTGTGCTGGTATTTGTTAATTGGGAATCAGTGCGTTCAAGCTTTGCTGGGATTCGAGATGCAAGAAGTTCATGTTCACTTGCATGTCGGATTGAATTTGAAACTATAAAAAAATGTTTGATTAGATACAGCTTCTACAATATGAAATTGAAAATAAGGCAAAAAGCATTATTGTCACAGTTAAATTGAAATGTCAATTTCGAAAAGATCGATATGCCAAAATCATAATTTGCATTTCGGTTCAATGGATTCCGATTTTGCATAACTGTAATTTTTATCTTGCCATTCCTCGATGAGTTAAACAGAAAAATAAAAAGAGTATAAGTTTTTGCTTGATTTTCACGTTGAGTGATTCAGCTTTAAATAGAAAAAAACTTACACATTTTTGAAGTTGGTTCAATTAAAATTTCTCTTGCCTTTGAACTGAATCCCCGATGTGGAGCTGGATTTTTTACAGATGGGGAAGAACGGTTTGTTGGACTAACTTCTGTCATTTTCTTTTTTTAGAGAAAAAGGAACTGAAAAATACGAAAAATTAAATAAATTTAAAAAATGAATTAAGTAATATCGCAGTTTTCAAAAATCTTAACACGAAGAAATTTTTAAATTATTGGTCAATTCAGAAATTGCATTTTTCGTAGTAAACTTTAAGTTTAAAAATTTTATACAAAAACTACGTGTAAAATTCTTTTTACACAAATTATTGCTATTTTCATATTGAAAAAAAAAATCACTTCAGTTTTTTGAGTTCTTTGAATTTAAAGAAATTTATAAAAACGCTCTAAACATTATTTAAATATTTATTTATTACCCTTTTTTTCAGTAATGATCATTAAAAAAATACCCATTTATATAAAAAGTGAGAAAAGGCAAAACTAACAAAAAACATAGAAAAAAGAGAGTAAAACTAAAACATCAAAAGTGCTTATTTAAAAAAAATGAAAAAAAGCAGATGACGCGTTTAAAGAAGTAAAAAATGAATAAGGCTTTTCAGTTATGTGTTTTTTTTCTATGGAACATCATTTTTTACATTTAAAATAACCTTTTCTGAAAATAGGGGATTTTGATATTTAGAAAAATGACAAAAAAATTTTTTATACAATAATCAAGGGATTATTTTTTCGGTTGTTAACGACAACAATAAATTCACAAAGGTAAAAAATTTTTTTATTAAATGTCAAATAAAAAAGTAAAAACAAAAAGTACGGTTGTTTTTTTTATTTTTAAAATTAATAAAAAAATGATAATTTTTAAAATTGCAGAGAACAATTACAAAATTTTTTTTGACACTGGTAATGTTTCAAAATAAAATTTAAACTAAAATCACTTGTTCAAAACATTTCATTCTTCAGTTAAATGAGGCCATTCAATTTTATACAAATGTTATATAAATTATAAAAAGAATCTTTTCAGTAAAGATTCTTTTAATAAATAAATCCATTCATTATTTAACTAATAATGTATAGATTTTGAAAAAAAAGCTTACAAAAAGTTTATTTTGTTGCACAAATGTTCATTCAATTTATTTCTCAAAAAAAATAATAAACGATTTTTAAAGCATGAACGAACGGTCCGGATGGCGCAGTGGTTAGAAGTGGCGGTTCTAGTTCCACACTGACGGGGTTCAATCAACCGTCAGAGTCGCCGGATATCCAAGACCATCAGCAACAACTTCAACAACAACAACAGTAAAAAACCCAAAATTTTTTGTTTCTATTTTAA
This sequence comes from Panagrolaimus sp. PS1159, assembly GCA_963922195.1. NCBI lineage: Eukaryota > Metazoa > Nematoda > Chromadorea > Rhabditida > Panagrolaimidae > Panagrolaimus > Panagrolaimus sp. PS1159. The sequence continues at coordinate 1,550,770 of CAWUHW010000024.1, forward strand.
TTTTTCTTAGTTTTTTTATTTTAAATACTCTACTGTTTTGCTGCCATAAAAGTGAAGCAATAAATTTTGAAAATGAAAAACTTGAATATTTGTTTTTTTCAATTTGATCAAAGTTTTTTAAGCAAACGCAGCAACGAATCGGCGCTTTTTTTGCGTCAAGCAATTTATTTAGCGCAATAAGCTGCTTTCTGTTTCTAAAAAATAGGCAACAATTTTATAGATGAACCACTGCGCCACCATGACCGTTCATTATGAGCGGTCGTGGTGTTGCAAATGCTAAAGAAACCCCAAAATTTTTTTTAAATTTTATTTGTCTGAAATTTTAATTACTTTTTTTAAAATTTTATAGATGAAATTTTGGCCTTTACTAAAATGATAAAAATTTGGGGTACTTTTCTCGTTTTCTCCACCCCTCTTCAAGTTCTTTTTATTTTCATTTCTATTGCTGGCGGTCGATCGAACCCACACCTCATGTACAACAGTCGCGCGACTTCTCGACTCGACCACTCAGCCGTCTTCAAAATGTTTACAAAAGTGGATGATATAAATAGTGTTTAATTTGCATGTTTTTAGGGGTGGGGTAAAGGAGAACAGTACGCCGGGACTTCTTTTCTTGTTTACCCCTCCCCAAAATGCATTTTAAAAAAAAAAGTGTTTTTACATTTTAATTTCAAGTGAATAGTCTTTTAGCATTTGTCACCAAAATGCATGATTTTTTTACTTTTTAGGGGTGGGGTAAAGGAGAACAATACGCCGGGACTTCTTTTCTTGTTTTCCCCTCCCCAAAATGCATTTTTAATTTTAATTTTTTTAATTTTTTATTGGTTAAACCTTTCAGCACTTCCATTTTTGATAAACAAGAAACATTTATGTTTTTCCATTTTTTTTATGAAAAAAAAATGTACAAGTTATGCAAATTTATTTTTGTAAAAAAATAAAAAAAACTTGAAGAGGGGTGGGGAAAACGAGAACAGTGCCAAAATTTGGTTACTATAAAGATTGTTCAAATGTTTATGGAATGCAACATTTTAAACAAAAAAAAATGTTAATTCTCTGCACGTTTTTTAATCAAAGTCCATAAAAGAAAGAAAAGAATTAAAACTAATCTTCTAAAATATTTAAATTTAAAATTTGTGCCACATCATTTTAAAAAAAATTGAATGAAGCCAAAAACTAAAAAAAAGTGATGTGAAGAAGGCAAAAAAGTAAAAATGTGATCATTGACAAATTTTTACAGAAAACTACCAAAAATAAAATCAGTTTAAAGGTCATCAATGTTTTTACGGATAACATTTAATTGTTAAAATCTTTTTTTACTCCCAAAAGGGAATTTTTTAAAAAAAACAATTTTTTGTAATAACTTTGTATCTTTCTAACCTAACATTTATCCTTTTAGAGAAAAATACGAACCTTTGAAAATTTAGTGTATTTTTTAACTAGACAATAAAAAAAGATAAAAATCTCTCAAAAAGTTAACCTTTTATAAAATAAAAAAAAAACAATTAAAACAGTTGAATGGATTAAGTCTTCTTCATTTTTTAAATAAGGAAATGTGTCTGTCTTTTGAAAAGAATTGAAATGATACTTTTTCTTAAAAGAAGTTAATCTTTAAAATGAAAAGTGAGAGAATAAAAAGGGAGATAAAAATATTAAGGAAATGAATGATACATGAGTTCATTTATTTTTCTTCAGTCAAGCGCCATTAATAAAAATGATTCATCAATTTTATTCCACTTTAAGTCATTTTACAGAATTTTATTTTTCTATTATTTGTTTTTGTCATAATAAATCCAAAACGAAAATTAGAAAAAATAAAAATTAGAGGAAACAGAAATAATAAAAAAATTTGACACTGGAATTTCTGTGAAATTAAATGATAACCGATAATCTTTTGTAAATTAAAATGGCATAATTAAAATTAAAAATATTTGATAAAAGTAAACCTTAATTTTAAAATTAAAAAATTACTTTTATGAAAATGTTTTTAACCCTAAATAACCACGTAAAAGCAATGAAAGGGAAAAAAGGAAAAAAGGAAGAAATTTATTTTTTCAAAACACCCACTGTTTTTTTTTATTTTTTAATTAAATTATGGGGATTCCAAAGAAAATTACTGATTTGCGACTACAGTTTTGTTTTTTCAAATTTATGATAACTTTGACCCCTCATAAAAAAGTGGAACTACTTCCACTTGGAAAATTCATTTTTTAACATTAAAAAAGGCGGTAGCTTCGATATATTTTCCATTTTTAACGTTTTTTTCCAAAAATGCATAAACCTCACAATCAGAATATTTTTCTATTGTTCTTTTGTCTGATTTCCAGGTTTATGTAATTTCAAAAAATGTTAAAAATAAAAAATATATCAAACCGTCCGCCCGCTTTTAAAGTCATTAATTTACATAAAACTGAACCCTATTTTATACAATCCCAGTTTCTTTGAAAAACTCCACCTACAACTGTATTATTTTACAAAAACAACAAAAATTCATAGACAATTTTTTTTGTAAAAACAACAAAGATATCTATTGTCATGGGAAAAGTTTTAAAAATAGTGCAGAAAAATAGAAAAATAAATTTTAACAAAAGTCAAATGACAATCTTTCCAAATTTAGATAAAAACTTTAATCTCAAAGGATTTTAATTCTTTTAACCAAAGTTTAATTTCAAAAATTAAAATAAAAAGACAGTAGTTTTTAACAAAAATGTTACAGTAAAAATTCAAATAATAAAATATTTAAAAAACAGTAAGCCATTTTTAGACAGACAAAATTTTTAAATATCTGTAATATCCACATGATTACTTTTTTAAATGTAGACGACAATCAGACTGTTAAGAATTTAATTACCCCGAAATAAAGGTAGAATAAAAAACAGACGTCAGACAAATTATAACAAAAGTAATTAAGCTTTTAAGCTGAATTTTAAGCTTCCGATATTAAAATATTTCAAAGAAGTTTTTAAAGTTAGCAAATGAAAAAAGAAATTTATTTTTATGTTTTTAAAAACATTTATTTTATTATAAAATAAAATTTTTATATAAAAAACTTTGAAAAGAAGCAAAGTAAGAAAACAACCAACGACGTAATTATTACCATTGAAAAATAAGAAAAAAAAGGGGAAGATTAACAAACCTAAAAATATCTTTTTTGAATGCATTTAATGTTCTATTTTTGTTCTAAAAATTTTATGTTTGAATAATACTTTGTATATTTAAGTTAAAATTAGAGATGACGCAAATAACATAGTTGAAATTTGATGTATTAAAATTATTGGTTTGGAAAATTATAGTCAAAAATTTTGTGATAGTGGTGGAGAAAAAATGTAGCCAAAATAAGATTTGATAAATTAAAAACATTAAGCAAAAAAAAATATTTATAAAAAATTAACAAAAAATTAAAAGATTACGGTAGTTGCATATATCCGTCGGAACCAATAAGATAAATTTACGCATTTAAACAATATTTTTTTTGTTTGACAGTTTTTAAATGTATCATAATTCTTGTATTAATTATCTGTTTCATATTGATAACAAATTGATAGCTGTTACATTTATCAAAAAAGAGTTTTTAAACTTTAAAAAACTAATCCAACAAAAACTCTCTTCTTTTTGTTCGGGAGAACACTCTGTCGTTTTTTTCCAATACGCTTTTCTTGAATCGGAGAACATTCTGCCACATGTAAAAAACAATGTTTTTTTGAAAAAAGCTATAACTTTTTAATTTAAATTTAATTTTACCATAATTCTTATATTACATGTTTTTTATAAATGAATAAAACTTTATTAAAAAGTGGCACATTTCTACTTTCAATACCTACAAGATTTGTATCATATGTTCCAAGGTTTGTCACTTTTTTAATCTTTAAAAATTTGTTTATCCAAAAAAGTTTGTCATTTTTTAGAAAACGAAATTATTACGAAGTATTAGGAATTGAAAAATCTGCAACATTAGATGAAATTAAACAAGCATTTGCAGTTGAAAGCCGAAAAGTATGTTTAAATAATCATTTAATTGTGGATAATGGGATTGTATGTTTTAGTTGCATCCTGATTCAAGAGGTTCTACAGCTGCAAGTGCACATAATTCAACAGAAAAGTTTATGGAGTTGAAAGAAGCATATGATTTCTTGAGAAAACCACAAAAGCGAAAAGAATATGATCGAGAGCTAGAATTTTCAAGGACAGTTTCAAGAGATATGTTTTATGAAAATGTATGTTTAACTATTTTCTTATTGGATATATCAAATCTCCTCTTTTTAGCCTGGTTCAGATTATGAAACTATAAATTTAAATGTTCGTGGACCTGGTGGTGGACTACATCGTAGCCAACATCCTCCAATAAAACCTTCAAGATTTGGACACTTTTTTGATCCAACAAAAGAAATGGAACGTGAAAAGCAGAATGATAAATTTTGGAAAATATTTGCTGGAACGGTTTTGATTATTATTATAGGAAATATTTTATATGTTACATTTTTTATGAATAGAAAGAAAAAGATAGACAAAACTTTGACATTCGGGTAAAAAAAGTAATAAAATTTTGATTAGGATTATATTTGTTGGATTTTATGAACGGTATAATGTACCGATTACTGTATCTTTGCTTATCTTTTTATTGTGCTTTAAAATTTCTAATTTAGCTTTAATGCAAAGATTTATACGATGTTATTGTACTGCAAGGCAAAGCTACTATGAAATTCTTGGATTGCCAAAAACTGCTACAGCTGCTGAAATAAAGAAAGCTTTTATTACTTTATCTAAAAAGGTACATATGTTCACTATTTTCTTTACATTTTAAACAAAATTGTTTTTAGTATCATCCGGATTTAACTGGTTCAAATGAAGCTGCAACAAAGAAGTTTGTTGCTGTTAAAGAAGCATACGATACTTTAAGAGATCCTGATAAACGACAAGTTTATGATAGTCAAATGTCTGGCGGTGGTGGATATCCATATAATGGATATTCAAATCAATCAAATCCATATCAAGCTGGTGGAAATCCATTCCAGAATAATAGTCAATTTGAACAAAAATGGAAAAATGGTCGTTGGGAATTTACTTATCGACGAAATAATCCAAGTGGTCAACAACAACAATTTACCCAAGATGATTTTGAAAGAGTATGTTTTTGGTTTAAAAGCTTACTGTAATATGGAGTGTTTTAGATTTGGAGAGAATTTCAAAGAAAAACTCAAGATCCCAGAAATGCTTCATATGATAATATGTTTAAAGAACATCGACAAAGAGTTTGGGATGATTTTTCAAAAGCTAGAGCAGAAGCATGGAGGAAAAGATCGGAAGAACATGCAAAAAAGTAAATTTTTAATTCCTTTTCTTTTTTATACATAAGTTTTTAGATATCCATTCGATAATATGCAATTTAATCCAGCACTCTATATTAATTGGGATAAATTTAATAAATATTTAGTTATTTATGTTGTGATATTCTTTATTATTGGTGTGCTACAATCAATGTGGCAAGGGTATGTACAACTTATGTTTTATCAGTTTGTTACCGATTGAATTTTAGTGATAAGGAAAATGAAACAAAACAAAAGCAAAAAGTTGTTTATTCTGAACGTAAATATGAACCAACTCCAAGAGAACGATTACAAGAAATGATATATCGACCACCACCACCAACATCAGAAACTGAAACACCATGGTATGAAGATCGACCACCAACTTCAAGACCACCTGGTATTTAGATTTTAGGATTTGTTTATCGGGTTTAGTTTCAAATTGATGTTTGTACATGTAGTTAGTTTTACGAATAAATTGAATTAGCTGTAATATTATAAAGCCAACAAAAGTGTCATACTGTGTCCCTGTTTTGTACTCATAGATTTTTTGTAACATCATTTCGAAAGTTTTATCAATTCAAACTTTTTTTAGAACTTCATTAAAAATAAACAACACATAAAAGACAATTATTTTTCATTTAAACTAATAATTTTAGGTTCAAAAATTGTTGTTTCTAAAATATCTTTGATAATTCTACCATTTTTAATTCGAGGAAATACATGTCGTATCCAAAAATTAAAGGGACGATTTTGCGCAAAAACATATCGTTTACCACGAATTGCTCCCCAAATATCTCTGGTTAAACTATAAGTTGAAATAATATCAACACTAAATTGCAATAAAACACCAAATGGTGGAAACTTCCATTCGAAGATTGGTTTGATTTCTAAAGTTCTTTGATATGTAAATCTAAAAAAATTTGTTTTAAACGTTCAGCTGTCAAAAACAGAGACAAAGTTAATGTTGCAACAAGGCAACGTTGCCTTAAAAAAACTTTGACAGTAATCCCAACAAAACAGCGCCAAGAACCTCTATTTTATGTAAAACCTTAAAGAAATATTACTCACCCACAAGAACCGCACATATTTCGTTGATTAACTGAACCAATTGGAGCAAAATCAATCCATTGTTCAAAACATTTTTGATGTACCCATTTTATTGAACCATCACATTTGCAAGGAGTAATCCATTGATCATATCCTTCTGCTGATTCTAATTCCGAGCAAAAACAAAATCGACATTCTTTTTCTTCTGCTGCTAACTTTTCATTATTCATATTTAAAGATGTCGTTGTTTAAAAAAACGTCTTTTTTTTGTCGAAGACAACAATGTTTTGAAAGAGAGGGACAAAGTTAATGTTGCAACAAGGCGACGTTGCTTTAAAAAAATTGTAATGAAATTTGAAACGTTGCCTTAAAAAATTTGTAAAGCACTTTTTTTGCAACAAAAAATAATGCGATTCTTGATTACTGTATTTTGCAACATAATGCCAAATGTTGTTTTTTAAATTTTCTTGCTGCTGTGTTTCGAATGGCTATAAAGGTTATGCGAAATCGAAATTTCGATTTCATTGTGTTTTAAAACACCTGAATTTTATTACTTTCAATTTTTTATTGCAGAAATGTTATCAACAAAATATTTTGGTCATCGACTTTCTTCTTTTATAATTAAACCATGTTGTTCAAGGTTTTATAGTTCTGAAAAACCATGGGAAGATCCATGGAAGCATGCTCTTCCAAAACAAGGTTAACTTTTTCAAATATTATATGTTTTTCCATTATTTTTAATTTTCAGAACAAAATTATACTGATTTTAAAGAATCTTCAATTGCAATTGATTGGACATATGTTGAAAGATTGCTACCAAAAGAAACAATTCCATCTGGATGGAGGCCACCATTAAATCCACCTCCATCATTGTCATATTTTATTGGACGTAATCGAATGCATCAGCCATCACTTTTTCTTGAACGCCGTCGAGATCTTTTAAATACAGATGTAATGGATTTGGAATATGCTGAGCTTGTTACAATGGCTGAAATAAGTGGAAATGTATTTGAATGTGAAAAAGATTTGAAAGAATTCTTGGAAAAAGAACTTGGACATCCAATTGCAACATATATTGATGAAAAAGAAGGTAAAATTAAAGTAAAAGGTGCACCAAAGTCTTTATTAGAAAAATTTATTTTTGAAAAGGGTTTTTAAGTTGAGTTTATTGTAGGTTTAATTAGGTAGTTTTGTTGAATGTGTTGTTGTTTTTTCATTAATAAACTTAGAAAGTTATACGTGTTTTTATAGAATTTGTTTTGGAAACTGTTTTAAACAGTTTTTATATTATATCCAAAAACCTCATTTGGGAAGGTTATAGGACTTTAAAAATAATCTTCCCGCATCTTTCCTATGCGAAGTCATTTTAACCGCATAGAAGACATATGGGAAGCGCATAGGATCATACGTTTTCTGTGAATGTTACTAAAATATTTTTTTCTGTTTAACATGTTTGAAGAACATATAAAAACTTTCATCTTCTTTAAAAAATGTAAAAAATTTTATCCATCTTGGAAACTTACATATCTATTTCATAACTTTATGCATTACAAATTCCAGAGGTTGATTTATCAAACTTTTATTACAACTAAATACACTAACAACAAGCAACACAAAATAGACAATTATTTTTCATTTAAGCTAATAATTATAGGTTTAAAAATTGTTGTTTCCAAAATATCTTTGATAATTCTACCATTTTTAATTCGAGGATAAGTATCCCATTTCCAGAAAGCAAAAATAATAATTAACCAAAAAATACTTCGTTTACCACGTAAAACATTTAAAGGTAAACTAAATACATTAATTGTTGACAAAATATCACAACCAAATTGCAAAAGAACATGAAATGGTGGAAGCGTCCATTTTGAGATTGATTTAATATACATTGATTTTTGATATGTATAGCTGAAATAAGACATTCTATAAAATCAATTTTATCTTGGTAAAAGACCTCGTGCTAAAATGCAATCTTTTTGACTTATTACGTTAATTGTGTAAAAAACCTCTAGTAAAAAGCTTTAAACCTTACCCGCAAAATACACACATTTGTTTTTGATTCACAGTTGCAAAATCAATCCATTGTTCAAAGCATTTTTGATGTACCCATTTCATTGAACCATCACATTTGCAAGGAGTTATCCATTGAGGTTTTTCATCCCCTGATTCTGATTCCAAGCAAAAACAAATTCGACATTGTTTTTCTTCAGTTGATAATCCTTTATTATTCACATTCAAAGATGTTGTCATTTCTTTAGCTGTTTGTAAATCTTCAGAAAGTGTTTCTTCAACTTCAACTAATTCTTCTTCCGAGAGCATTTGTTCAGCTGTTAACAATTCTGTAGAAGAGAATGACGGAATAGTTAAATATTCTTCAATTGAATGATCAGTAAAAACTGATTCATAAGATGATGATTCACATGCCATTTTTAGGATACCAGAGAAAATGTAAAAGTTTTAAGAGAGAAAAAGCTTGAAAGTTTTAATTGTGAAAGAATTTTGAATGCAACTTTGCTTTTTTCTTTACAAAAAAATGAAACTTTCAAATACTGTAAAAGAACACAATGCCAACAACAATTTTTAATCAAATTTTTTATTTTTTCTAACAAAAAAAATTGGATTTCTGATAGATTTCTTTCTGCTACAACTGTGCTTAATGATCTTTCTCGAGAGATAGTGAATTAAAATGATACATAACAGGGCTGTCCGGAATTCCGGACCGTGTTCCGGAAATCCGTAATTCCGGACGTTTTTTGCGTTCCGGATTCCGTGTTCCGGATTCTGGATTTTTCGGTCCGGAATCCGGAAAAATCCGGAACAAAAACGGGCAAAGGGGGGAGTACGTTAAAAATTCACAACTCTAGCACAACTTACTTTTTTAAATAGAAATATTTTGATTCTTAAAGGTTACAATCGTTCATAATCGTTTGTAATTTTTGGTTGTAATCTCTTTTGTTATTTTCTCATTGATTTTGTTAAATTTTAGTTTATGTTAAATAAAAATGTGTAATATAGGACACCCATGATTTGTGTTTGATTTTCTTAACAAGCGGGAAAATAAATACAAAAACCAAAACTTTTTCTCTACTTCAAAGCTTTTCACTTTTCTTAAAATACAATCTGTTATGATCGATTTTTGATATTTAATAGACGTAAAAAATTTTTTTCGCCTTTTATATAGGGGTCTGAAAAAATTTGTTCCGGATTGTTCCGGATTCCGGACAAAAAAAATCCGGAATTCCGTGTTCCGTATTCCGGATGAAAATTTTTGTTCCGGACAGCCCTGATACATAAATTCTGTATTAAGAAGTGTTGGATTTTATTATAGTGAAAATATAAAATTTTTACTTTTGTAAAATTATTTTAAGTCGTATCTTTTGGATTTATTCTTTCATATATTTCTTACCGTAATCCCCCATTTGCAATCGAATTCTTTTCATTAATTGTGTGTGTGTGCATATCTCTAATCTCTAAAAATTTATACTGTTTTTCCTTTTGTTCAAATAGCCAAATAAATGCGGGAAAAAAAGAGAACACCTGCTGTTAATTTTTTTTAAACTTGTTCGGCAGTTCTTCAGTTTGTTCAAGATAAGTGATGTAAAAAAGGTTTTAAAAAAAGGAATGAACGAACGATGATTGTCTTTCTATTAAAATACCAATAATAACTGTGCTGGCATATTTTTTTTGGCAACGTTAAATTTGGCTAATTTTTTTGTTAAAACATTAAACGCATTTTTCGTAGAAAGACTTTACATTTTGAGTTTTCATTAAAAAAAATATAAAAAAGTGTGTTAAAGTTTTTAAAAAATATTTGTTGAAACATGATTTTCTATTTCTATTTTTTAGAATAATGAAAATTGTAATTTCGCTCTTTTTGAGCGTTTTTCTTTTTGCAACTTTTATCAGCTGTTCTTTTCCATTTCATTCAATTCGTAAAATTTTTGGTGTGTTTAATTTAAAATTCTTAAAGACTTCTAAAAAATTGATAAACAAAAAAACAAAATTTTACTCTAAAATAATTTTTGGAGCTACATTTTTAACTCTTATACTTTATTTTTCACAAGTGCTTTAAAGATTTAAATTTCTTGTGAATTTTTGCAGTCCTTAATCCACATTTTCCATGTTATAATATCAGTCATTGGAAAGATGTTGTTGAAAAAGTTAAAAATGAACATCCATCTGTAACAGATCAAGAATTAGCTAAATTTAGCAAAAATAAAGTGAATGAAAGTGATGAAAATGTTTTCGAACGCGAATGGGAAAATTTTATTTTTAAAAAGAAATGGGATCGTGAGCCATTTTTAAATTAAATTTTTTCAAAGCTTTCAAAACTTACTAGTAAGTAATTTCGAGGATTAGGTTTGTTTTTGGAGATGTGAATATTGATATTTTGCAATAGCAGCTTCCGAAATTTAAATTTTGTTACGGTTTAGAATAAATAATAATATATTTATTAAAACCAACAAGAATAAAATACAAATGAATAGTACAAGAAAAATATACAAGACTGACTAAAATGAAAAGCAGAGCTGCTTATATATGGCTCTGGCCTAGTTTCTGGAAGGTTCCAGAGAAATAAGAAAAGTTTTGGAATAGATCGCGCTTTGCCAAAAAGGCGCTATTCCAACACTCCCCTTGCTTAATAAAAATCTCAACAATAAAACTAAGTTATCTCAACAATTAAACTACAAATCCTAAAGGCAGAGTTAAGTATAAGATTTCTTTGAAGCATCGACATTGAGTCTGTCAACAGGATTTCTTATACGAGTAGAACGCCATGTTTCTGTGGGTTGAATTGTTGTGGTTGTTGGTTGAGTTGCTGTTGTTGTAGGTTGAGTTGCAGGTGGAATTTCTGATTCTTCGTATTCATCTGCGGAGTGGTAAATTTCGTCGAGATTTTTATCTAGTTCGATTGACGTTTGATCTGGAGTTGTTGTCGAAGTATTTGGAATTTCAACTGGTACATTTGATGAGCTCAAAAGATCATAAATGAGTTGATTGTTGATGTTAGCCACTTGCGTACCATTTCGAGGACGAAGTTGATTTGTATGACGAATCCATTGATGTCCAGGTGGATGAGGCGGAGATCGGCAGATGTGTAAAAATGTTTGAAGTGAATCTTCAGTACTTGCTTCTCCTTCCTGCTTTTTGAGAAAACGTTTTAACGAACGTTGGGTATGAGCAGTGACTTGTGATGTTGTCTGGACAGCATTACAAAGGTAGTTAATACCAGTGTTGCCAAGTTGAAGAGCATCGAAAAGATCGAGACCCATTAAAGCAGGACCACTTGGAGTAACATAAACGGTAAAAGCAGCAATGGATTTGTCGCGGAAGCTGAATGAAGATGAGAATTCACCAAGAAATTGAATTTTTCCTCCATTAGCTGTTGAAGCATTGATGCTGCATCTTCTGAGTGTTGGACTACCAAGTTGTTTCCAAACTTTCTTCGGGATAACTGTGATGTCGCTGCCAGTATCCAGTTGAAGACGGAGGTTTTGGTTGTCAGCTGAGAGTTGAATAAAGCGACGAGGACGGCAGGAAATGTGATTGATGAAAATTGAGTTGCTTCTGTGACGAGAAGTTGATTTTGACGGCTTTTGCTGACGTTGCTTGCAATCACGATTCCAATGGTTGCCGTTACAGTATTTGCATGGTGAAGGTGGAGCACGATGAGAGCCATTTTTGCCATGCTGAGATTGATGTTTCTTTTGTTTGACACCAGATTTGGAAGATAATGAATTCTGTTTGACAGCATTGACTTCTGGAGAGGCAGAAATCGGTTGATGAGATTTCTTCAGAAGTTCATAGGTGGAAGCCATTTCACGAATATCTTGAACGGTGACTTTGATTCCAGAGAGACGTTTATCTTCAGCTTTTTGAACCAGTGCACGATGGAGTTCAGGATCCATGGTGTTCAAGATGAGAGCAACACGAAGTTCTTCTTTGGAGCAAGATTCAAGACCACAAGCATCGAAAAGTGCATTCATTTTATCAACATATTCGACCAAAGGTGATGAATCATATTTCTGATGAAAGAATCCATAGCGTCGATCATAAGTTGATTGAGCAGCACAGTATGTTGTAGCCAAGAAGTTTTTGATTTCGTCGAAATTTGCATCAGAAGGCTCTTTTGGTGAAAAGTGTTGAAGTAGACGTTGATAAATTCTGTCTGAAAGTCTACTAAGAATAAGGCTTACCTTCTGACTGTCTTCCAAATCGTTGAAGAGAGGTTTAACACGAGAATACCATGTTAAAAAGTCAGTATCTCCATGATCCATGTAATCGAAGATTGACATTTGATCACGTAAAGACTTGAGAGGATCTTCTGGTTGAGCTGGAGTCTTCGCATTGAGTCCCATAGTTTCGAAAGCCATTTTCAAAGCTTGAGCGAATAAATTAGGATCGAATGGAAGTTGACCAGTCGCAGGAGCGGTAGAAGTTAAGTTCGAATCCGGCATCGCCAATTGTTACGGTTTAGAATAAATAATAATATATTTATTAAAACCAACAAGAATAAAATACAAATGAATAGTACAAGAAAAATATACAAGACTGACTAAAATGAAAAGCAGAGCTGCTTATATATGGCTCTGGCCTAGTTTCTGGAAGGTTCCAGAGAAATAAGAAAAGTTTTGGAATAGATCGCGCTTTGCCAAAAAGGCGCTATTCCAACAAATTTATTTAAAAAAGATTAGGAATTTTGTTGTTTTTTTAGTATAACATTGAAAAAGATGAATACTAGCATTGTAAATTATATTTTTTTATTATATTTTAGACATTAGAGAAATTTTCATGCAATTCCAGAAATTGTAGAATGCAAAGATATTCTAAAAGTTCGAGCAATTATCGATAAATTTGATAATATGACTGTTTCAACAACTGATGAATGGAATCGTAAATTTGTTGATGAATTTTATGTAAATTTATAGATGAAAACTAAATATTTTCTATATTAAGTGGTTTATTTTAGGCTACCATAAAACTTAAACATGTTTTTTCTGCAAAAGCAGTCAAGTGGGGAAAAGAAGTTTCAGTAATTGCTCAAGGGAAAGAAAAAAAAGATGATTTTAAGCATTGTGCATTTGATTTTGATGAAAAATGTCATAGATGCGTACATGTAAAAATTTTGAAATTATTATTTGTTGATTACTATGAACATTAAATTTCGAAACTTTCAACTGTTGTGTTTGTCTTAAATGTTTTGATTGTTGATTATCGCTATTGCAATTTTTGACTCAAAGAGAATTTACACGTTTGTCGCGACGGTTGGCACCATCGTCGCGCTTTCCACCACTTTCAAAACACCTGCACCTTTAAAGGGTAGCAGACAAAGAAGAAAAAGGCGCCAACGCATCCTTTTTCTCCTTCTTTTCGATTTCTCTTATTCTATCTTTTATATAGTTGAATATTTCCAAGCTTGCGGTCGGCCGACCAAGACTTTTATGGAAAGAATAAATATATTTAAACCAAATAAAAGTAATCTACAGTTACTATAAACGATATGGTGCATCGACCAGTTCATTATTTGAACGACGAATACCTTCTTATACTTTGTAATTTTTAATCAAACCCGCGTGGCAGCATTTAGAAGCAAGCTCAAACAAATTCCATTTGTTTATATTTTATTATTCGTGTTAGTGTTAAAACAATTATTTTATTGATAATATGGCAACAGTATTAAAATTATTATGCTGAACAAGCTAATTGATCAAAAGCAAAAATCTCAAAAACAGAATTATCATGGATCAAATTTCTATTGGCGTTTAACAACACCACAACAACCATATATTGTTGCAGAAAATCCATTAATTCAATAGCAAAGAGATATTTATTTGGCGGGGAGGGCTGCTAATTGGCATTAGCATTCCTTCAAAATACATATTTTCAAAAATATTAATGGCAACTTATTATGTACAGGTGAACCATTAAACGACGCAATTTAACAGTTCAAAGAAAAGTTATTTCTCAGTAGCAACTAATCCTGGATACCCCGAGAATTTCCAACGAGTGGTTAGCTCTGCAAAAAGAGTTATAACATCAGAACAAAGGCAGCGTCAATGAATCAAATGTTCACATTCTACTAACAAAATGCATGGCAAGAAACTTGGATAAACAAGGCTGAATCATTATGGATTGTAAGTCATATAAGTTGTCAATGAACACTTCCCTGTGCATGCATTTTCATATTATCAGACCTTCACAAAATAGTTTATACCATTGCATGTTTTTTCTTTTGTAATTTATACTAACCCCTTAGTTGTCATTATTGTAAATTTATATGTAAAACTTTAAGCCAAAACTTAAAATTGTTACTAACTTTAAAAGCTTCTCTTTTCGGCGGGAGTGTCGCGACGGTTGGCACCATCGTCGCGCTTTCCACCACTTTCAAAACACCTGCACCTTTAAAGGGTAGCAGACAAAGAAGAAAAAGGCGCCAACGCATCCTTTTTCTCCTTCTTTTCGATTTCTCTTATTCTATCTTTTATATAGTTGAATATTTCCAAGCTTGCGGTCGGCCGACCAAGACTTTTATGGAAAGAATAAATATATTTAAACCAAATAAAAGTAATCTACAGTTACTGTAAACGATAACGTTCAAACAAGTGATTTTAACCAATATTTTCTTATAACGAATAAATTTACCTTTGAATGAAAATGCGTTTATGATGCAAATATATTTTTTATAATAATTTTTTTTTAAACGCATTTTTATTCAAAGGTAAGTTTTTTTGTGCTAAGAAAAACATTGGTTAAAATTATTTGTTCGAAAGTGAAAACTCCCTTTAAATCTAGTTTTTTTAAATTGAGATTTTGAAAACTCAAATAAAATGGATTATGCTAATAAAAGTTTTTTGTTAATTTCGTTTATTTTATATTAAAAATTCAAAAACTCTTTTTGTTAAAATCCATTTGTATCAGAATATAATTTTTCAATAGTTTTTTCATATTTTTGCCGCATTTGTTGTCGTTTTATTTTTAAAGTTGGAGTTAAAAGTCCACTTTCAACTGTAAATTCTTCAAGCGTTAATTCTGCAGCTTTAATTTGTTCCAAAGTATTTAGCCCTTTTGAAGCACCAAAAATTCGAAGTTCTTGAACAACAAACTCTCGAACATATTCATTATCTAAGAAATCTGGCTCTTTATCCACTAAAGCTTTATATCGGCTATTTGAAGGTTTTCCAAGCTCTGCTTCCAAGGCTTTAATATTTATAACAATAATTGCAATTAAAAAACTTTCAGTCGTTTTTCCATCAACAAAAATTTGATTTACAAGTTCATGCTGGGAATAAACATTTTCAACTTGTTCAGGTGAAACAAAATCTCCTTGAGCAAGTTTAAAAAAGTTGTTTTTACGATCAATAATTCGAAGTGAACCATTTGGAAGCCATTGTCTGAAATAAGGATTTGGACATGTAAAGGATATATGAAATTCCAAAACTTACCCAATATCTCCAGTATGAAGCCAACCATCTGAATCGATGGCTTTTGCAGTAAGTTCAGGTTCACGAAAATATCCGGACATAATTGCAGATCCACGAAAGCAAACTTCACCTTTATCATCAGCAGCAAAATAATTGAGTTCTTCAACATCACATAGCTTGACTTGAGCCCATGGTGCTGAAAAAAAAAGAAAATTAGACATTATTTATGGCAGTGAAAGAATTACTGTAAAATTTATTATAGTAATTTTTTTTTTTGATTTAATGTATGTTGCTTTTTTATTCATTTCAAAATGATTCTTTGACGCATATTTTTGGCAATTTTTTTAAAAAACGATTAAAAGAAAATACGAAAGTGTAATAGTTTTGGTCAATTTTTTTATTGCTCGAAAATAGTTTTATTTAGCAAATCGTGTATTACATTTTATAAACGAAAAACAAAGATATTAAACTTGCCTGGTCCCCCAACATGCCCATTCCCATTATCGGATAACATTGAAAGTGTACCAGCAGCAGAGCATTCAGATTGACCATAACTAAAATAAATGTGTCAAGTATGGATAACATTAACCGGATTAAAGTAATCATAGTTACTAAGCACCCCATCTATATTATACTTACCCTTCAACAAGTGGAACACCATAAATAATTTTTGAAAAATTCATAACTTTTGCTGTAATTGGTGCGCCGCCACTTGTAACAAGTCTTAAGTTTCCACCAAAAATTTGTCGAATTGGATTTAAAATCCATCGATCCCAAAAAGTATTATATGAAAGATTTCCAGCTTTTAAATGTCGAATTTTTGCATTTATTGCAAATCGAAATAATAAACGTTTAATCCAATTTGCTTGTGAAACTTTTGCCCAAATTGAATCATGAAATTTATTTAGTAATCTGGGAACCAATGAAACAATTGTTGGCTTTAAAATTTGCATATCATCTAATAGCTTTGTAATGTTTCCAGAATAAAGTCCCAATTTTGCACCATTATAAATTATAAATGCCTATAAATTTAATGTATAATTAATTTGGGTACTTGAATGTGGGTGGTATCATACTTGCATAAGTTGTTCATAGACATGTGCAGGTGATAAAAATGAAAGATAAACATCATCCTTATCAAAGATCATACAATTTGGATCAATACACCATTGATGATAGAGACCACCCATGGCAGTTAAAATTGCTTTATGTGATAATTGAACACCTTTTGGTCGACCTAAAATTAAGTGATAGTGGTAAAAACAATTTTTGAAAATGATAGTAACTCAAAAATGAAAAAGTATTAAATTTTATGTTACTATCAACGAAAAAAAACGACGATAACACAAAAATGAAAAATATCAATTTTTGTGTTACTATCTGCAACAAAAAAGATAGTAACAAAAATCAAAGAAAAAATTAATTTTTGTTACTATCAATTGAAAAAAGATAGTAACACAAAAAACAGAAACTTTTCATTTTCATTTTTATCTGTATAAAAATTTTCAATTTAAGTGAAAAAAGTTAATGCTAATACCTGTTGTTCCAGAAGTATTACAAATAATATAAATATCATCTGGTTCTGGAGGAGAAACAGGAGCCAAATTATTTTCTCCCAATTTTAATAAATAATCCCATTCAATTAATTCAACGTTGCCTTTTGTTGTTTTTCCATTGGCAAAAATTGGTTTATCTGTATGAAAAATGATAATCTTTTTTAGGGATGGCATTTCAGATGATGAATTTTGGAATGTTAAAGCTCGTTCAAGATTATCACAAAAGATTACTTCAAGTTCGCAATTGTTAACAATTTCACTAAAAAATTGGATTTCATATATCCTTTGAATAAAAACTGGGGTACTTACATAAGTGCTTCGAATTTATAATTTTGATATAATGGGACATTAATAATTGAATATGAAACTAATGCAAGTGTTGCAATTAAATATTCGGAACAATTTGCACCAGCAATTCCAACTCGGCTTTCTGCAGATGGTTTAATCCCTAAGGCAATAAGCCCAGAGCCGATAAGTTGTGCAGATGTTGCCATTTGTTGATATCGAAGCCATGTATATTCTTTATTTGGACCTTTTCGTTCTCCAACAAATTCACCATTTCCACTAACACGAATTCCACGTTGAAGTAAATCAAATAAAGTTTTTACAGAATCATCTGCAGGTCCGGTAATTCGCTTTCCTGGTGGGATTAAAACAGATTCATGGATTCTTTCTTCACCAGGCAAAATTCGTGAATAATTCTCAAATTTTGGATGCTTCGGATATGTTGGAACTGTTTTGGAAGGTTCAGCGGGCATGCTTTTCTGAAACAGAAGAACTTTAAAAAAATGCAACAAATTTTTATAGAAAAAATGACTGAATTCAACGAAAAACGGCCTTCAAAAAACTTTTAATAAATATTTTTTGCTTCTTACTTACAGAAAAAGAATCTTATAAAGATCCAAGGACAAAAATTGACCTCAAAAAAAGCTTGAAATTGAAAAAAGGAACAACTTTTCTTATTTGTAAAGAAAAAATTTATGGCCAACAATAATTTGCAAAAAAAAGAAGGAAATTGTTTTTGTAAAATTTGGAATAAACTACACATCTAAGAAAAAATAGAAAAAAATTTGACTTGTGAATTAAGACAAATTATTAACGATTATATTTGCATCGATATCAAAAAATTTTATCTTATCAAATTTTAACAATTGCGTCCTAAGGGCATTTTTGACTATTTCAATAAAACCTTTTATCAAAACAATTTTTAAGATTTTTTACAACAAAAAATACTTTCAGGCCAATAATAGATTTTCAACAAACGTATGCATTTTATACCAAAAAAGTACTATTAATTAAAGTACAAATTTTTAACCCCGATCCAAAAACGTCTAATTTTTTCAAGGAAATATAAAATTGTTATAAATTAGATTTTTAGATTAATTTAAAATACAAGTGATAAATCATAAATGATAAATGAAAAACCACAAAAAAGTTGTTAATTATTTTCGAAAAAGAAAACAGAAGCCTTTAAACGATTGACTTCTGGTTTTATACTTTTTTTGTTTGTTATCAAAGAAACTAACTACAAAAAAATTTTTGGAAGAGAAAAAAAGATAAGGAATGTGACCAAACTTTTATATGATCGAATAAGGCCCGAAAAAAAAGTTAAGGGACCGACAATAATCAATTCAATCATTTTTTCATATCCTTTTTTTCACCGTTAATTAAGAAAAAGAAGACAAAGTTTATTATTGAAAGTTTCCATTTCATAAAAATATAATATTTATTTTTGATGTATGTTTTTTTTAATCTCATTAATTCTCTTTCTCTCCCCTTTTTCTCGCCACCCTTTTTTATGCCGGTTTTTATGGGGGATTTTAAACACAAAAATATAAAACATCTTTAAAATTTTAAAGAAGAAAAAAAAGAACTTGACAAATTTTTTCAGAAGAGCGGCAAAATCTTGTTTGTAGAAGAAGAAAAAAAAGTGACCCATTTTGTTTGAAAATGTTTTTAAAGATGAAAAAAAGGGATTCAACAATTTTTTTTGAGAGAAGAGAGATCACGAATTTATTTTAAAAATAAGACGTAAAGTGTGGGTTTTTTTATTTTATGAAGGTTGAACAAATTTAAAACTGCCCCCAAAAGTGCGAAGAATGACAAAAACACAAAATATTTTATTTTACAAAGAAAAAACGAAAGTGTCATTAATTAAATTAAAAATTTTAAGTACAAAAATCAATAACACAAAATTATTTTACAGCAGAGATCAAAAGTGTAGTACGTTTGAAAAGGATCAAAGGTGTCGTTGGTGTTTTATGTCATTCCAGGAAATCCGCCGCCACCGAATCCACCTTCAGCACCGCCACCGGCACCTCTCCCACCGCGGCCACCACCACGACCACCACCGCCGCCACCACGGCCTCCACCTCCTTGTTGATTGCCTCCAAATCCGCCTTCTCCGCCGAAGCCTCCATCTTGGCCTCCAAAGCCACCACCTTGTTGTCCACCGAAGCCACCTTGGCCACGTCCACCGCCCTGTCCTCCACGGCCGCCACCTCCAAAGCCGCCATCTTGATCTCCAAATCCACCGCTTTGGCCACCACCAAATCCTCCTTGGCCACGTCCACCACCTTGTCCGCCACGGCCTCCAAAGCCACCTTCATCATCATCGCGGCCACCAAATCCACCTCTTCCACCGCCACCACCACGGCCTCCGCCAAAGCCTCCTTCATCACCACCACGGCCTCCAAATCCACCGCCACCTCTTCCACCTCGATAATCCCAATCATGATTACCATGATGATGATGTCGATGGCCACCCCATGGTGGAGGGTATCCGCCACCCCATTGACCCCATTGTGCTTCAGTTACAGCAATGGCAAGGGTAATAACAAGTAAAGATAAAATAGCAGATTTCATATTTTTTAAATTTTAAACAGAAACAAATAAAATTAAATGTTTGATGAGAAAATTAAGTTTTCGAGACAGACTTTTATACTATTTTTTTTGCGATCAAAAATTTTTTCATGGTCAAAACAAAAAAAGAAGAAGAAAGGAAGGAAGGGAGAAAAACGGTGTAATATTTTTTTCTTCTTCATTTTTTACACTCTCATAGCCAATTCAATTAAGTCATTAAAGGAAGTGATTTCCTTTTTACGTCTTTGAAACAAAAAAAACCCACGTAATTAAAAAATCACGTATGTTTGAATCAAACAATAGAAAGAAAAAAGTTCAAAAACAAAGGCGGAAATTGATTAACTTTGTTTGACAGATTTTGGATGACAAAATTGTGATAAAAACATTGGTAATTTGGCGGATAATTTTTTTCCTTTAATAATGAATCATTACTAAATTTTTGGTAAAGTTTTTGGTTTTTGATAAATCAAGATTTTTACCAAAATTGTTTGTTAAAAACTTCCGGTTTCTCAGAATTGCTGATTTTTTAAAAAATTAAACACAGTTTTGTGCATTAATTGATTCTCAAAATGTTCTCACTTTTTTAAAAACGTTTTCTTATTTTATTTTTAAAAATTATTTATGAAATAAGTTAGTTTTACGATTATTTTTTTTAAATGATAACTTTTGATTATTCACCAAAAAAAGCATAAATGTTTGTAAAAATAAATCGAAAAATATTTGAAAATTTTTTTGTGCAGTATTTTGTTTGCTATCACTCAACAGAATTACTGTATTTTTTAAGCCAAAAAACGACAAATCCAAAAATATAAAAATTTTTTAGATTTAAATTAAAATTTTTCAGAAGTTCAAAAACTTTGCATTTTTAAATTTAAAATTGTTTTTCTAAAAAAGAGAATGCGCTTTTTTTACTTTTTTGTTTGTTTTTTCAATAAAAATATTAAAACCACTTTTTTTCAAACTCGAGCAAATTCGAAAAAAATGGAAACAAAAAAAATTTGAAACTGATAATCTAAAAACTACTTTAATTTTTTTGGTGCTTGTAAAATATTTGGAGCAGTTTCATATTCAAAAATGTTTGTATAATTTTTTCAAAGTTTATTTGAAATGTCAGTTTAAAGATATTTTTCAAAAAAAAACCAAAGTAAATTTTAAGTAAACTTACAATTTTAAACCAGAAAAAGATAATATTTGTGATAAATGAAGCTTTACAAAAATTATATCACAGACAGTAATGACTCTCTATATCACCATTACTGTATGTACCATAATTCTATAACGTTTCAACTTAAACACCATTAACGAAAAATTAATTCTATTGTAAATTTTGAAACAAAATAATGGGTACTGTAGTCATCACCAACACCATCATCAAAAAAGTCATGACCATTAAATGAAAAAAAGGAAACAAAAAATGAAACACGCTTTATCACTGATAAGGAAGGAAAAAGCACTAAAAAGTTCATAGGACTGATTTTGTTGCAAAAAAAAAACAAAAACCCATCAATCACATCAAAAATAGGAATTTTAAACGACCTTTTTCACGAGTTTTTCGGTGATAACTTTTAAGCTGACATGTTCTGGCGCCACTTTTCATCTTTTTTTTTATTGCAACAAAAAATGATGGACTTCGATACTTTTGCCGGCGTTGATGATTAAAAAGAATATCTCCATTAAAAGCTTTTTTTCTCGAATATTTCTTAAAACTGATAAGAAAAAACCAAATTCTATTTTTTTTTCTGAGGCGCCGAAGATTTCAAACCTGTCACTCATGGAAGCTCAAATTGGAGCTATATAATCAGCTTCAAAATTGAAAGAAAGATGTCGCATTTTTTCTCAAAAAGTTTCACTTTTAAAGAAAAGTTGTTTGCTTCTTTGTGTGCTTGTTTGCTGGTTTTTTCTCATTGTTGAAAAAAAAAGTTCTTCAACTTCAACAATGTTTGCCAAAGGTTGTTTGGTGCTTTTATGCGCCAGCCTTATGGCATGCACCATTGGTGCAGCCGAAATGAATCCGCGACATTCATTCCGTGCCGAACATGAATACACTTTTGATTACAATGGTCAAATTGCTTCAAGTATGTCAAATGGTGAACAATATTCTGCTTCTCGATTCCGAGCTCTTGTAAAGGTATGTGTATCTTTGCTTACTTTAGATTTTAAGGGCAAAACGCTAAAAAAATTTCTTTTCGGCATTCTTTCATTCTACAATACCCGTCGATACTTTGATTCCAGCGCATGCGCTTTTTATGTGCGTTCTTCTCGCGAAAAGATTTGCGACTGAAAAAAATTCTCCCACGAAAATCGCATGCGCTTGGAATCAAAGTATCGCCGCACATTGTAAGATAAATATTAACTTATTTTTTTTAATTTTTAGCTCAATTTCCTTACTGATAAAACTGTTATTGTTCGACTTGAAAATCCACAACTTGGTCAATGGAATGAATATCTTGATACTCCACAAGAACTTCATAAATTTGATAAATTTGAACGCGTTACAATCAAAAATGAACATCTTGAAAAGCTTAATCTTCCATTCCAAATTCGGTAAAAGCTTTAATCCCTTTTTATCTCTCGATTCTAACATATTTCTTCTTTTTTTAGATACAGCAATGGAAAAATCAATGATGTTACATTCGCTTCTGAAGATATCACCTTCTCAGAAAATATTAAACGTGCCATTGTAAATACCCTTCAAGTTCAACTTGAAAACCCATCTGAAAAAGTACAACATCAACAACAGCGTGATTCAGATGCATATGGCTTCCGACTCAATGAAACAACAATTGAAGGAGATTGTGAAACACTTTACAATGTTCGAAAAACCAATTCTGAATCAGAATCTGTTGATTCATACAATGTTTCAAAAAGTATTGACTTTTCACAATGCCGTTATCGTCCAGAACTTCGTTACAATTATTTCCGTTTTGCTGAACCTAAAGAATTAATGGATCGCAAAAATGTTGATGAAAAATTGGCACAAAAATTAATTCATTCTAATCCAGCTTTGGATATTTCATCCGTTTATGAATTTGTTTTAAATGGTGATCGCCGACAATTTATTGTTAAAGAAAGTAAAGTCCTTAGCCGATATACCTATGAAATGTTAGATGGTCAACGAGTTCGAATGGATACATATGCAATTGCAAAAATTTCTCTTCGAGTAAGTCTTTAAAATTAATATAAAAATGAAAGTGGATGGGATTAATCTTTTGTGGCTTGAATTTTTTTGACCTAAAATTTTTTACAAAATTTATTAAAAGGATATTTTTTGGTCTAAAATTTAATTAAATGAAACAAGTGTCTATATTTTATGTTTTTTTTTTTGAAAAAAGATAAGCATAGTTTTATTTTCTAAAAAAAAGTTTTTAATTTTTGAAAAAAACGAACAAAATTACAATTCTTTTTTAAAAATTTGAAAAAATTTGAAATTTTTGAACTTTTTAAAAGCTTTTTTGGGATTATTTGGAATTAAATTTTTATAAACCATTAAAATAATGCTTTTTTTGTTGACCTTTTAGCAAAAATTCAATACATTTTTGATTTTGTTTTATAAAATAACTTTTAAATTTTTTGAAAAAAGCTTTTTCATAAGAATTTATTTAAAATTAAATAAAATTTTTAAAATTTTTTTCGAATTTACGAAATTCAGGCTCAATTTTTTTAAAAAAGATTTCCCATAACGTTTTTTTCCACCAATTTCCTTTACTTTTTTTAGAATGCTGAACGTAAAGAATCTTCTGATTCAATGCCATCCACAAAATCTGCTGAATCCCTTGTCTATAGTGATAAACTTGATGTTCTTCGAGAACGTTTCATTGCTGAAGGAGATGATACATATCTTCGACAAAATCCTTACATGAAAATGGATAATGCTGTACAAATTGTTTCAACAATTATGAAACGACTTCTTGAATCTTCAACTAAGCAATCCGTTGAAGGAATTGATGAACATTCAACCCGATATTTGACTCAATTAGTTTCAACCCTTCGACTTTGCTCAAAAACTGATATTGAAAATATTCATTCAAAAGTATTTAAAAATGATGAATATGATGCAAAACAAAAGACATTCGTTCAAGGAATTCTTTCTGATGCTTTAGCAATTGCTGGAACAAAACATACAATTGATCATCTTTTCAAAAAGATTCAAAATGGTGATATTTCAACCATTAAAGCTGCTCTTACACTTTCAAAACTTACGAATCTTCGAATTGTTTCATCAGAAACTGTTAAAAATATGGAAAATCTTTGCCAAGAATCACGTATTCAAGATTCTGAAACTTTAAAACGTACTTGCTGGCTTACATATGGTTCAATGGTAAATGCAATGTGCAAAACAGAAAATCCATTAAAACATTCTGATAAATATACCAATGCAGTTATGAATAAATATTGTGATGCATCAACCAAATCTGAAATCACTTCAAATATTATTGCTTTCTATAATCGTGTTTCAAGCCGAAAAGATAAAATTCTTGTCCTTAAAACTATTGGAAATATGGGATTAGATTCAACTGTATCATTTTTGGAAACAATTATCCGTGATTGGAATGTTGAAAAAGTTATCCGAATTACAGCTATTGATGCCCTTCGACAAATGCGTAAAGAAATGCCACGAAAAATTCAACGTATCCTTCTTCCAGTTTTCCAAGATCGTCGAGAACATCCTGAAATTCGTATGAATGCCCTCTATCAAATTCTTCATTCTCGTGCAGATCGTGCAGTTCTTGAAATGATTATGACTGAAATGATCCGGGAACCAAATGCCCATGTTAAATCATTCCTTAATCAACTCGTTTATCAAATGGCCGAACATGCCAATGAACTTTATGATCGTGAAACGTAAGCACTTTTAAAAATAATATTATTCAAATTTTCTTAAAAAAACAACTTTTAAATTTTTTTATCAAATTTTTGAATTTAAACTTTTAAATGTAAAATTAAAAATTTCAAATTTCAAATTTCAAAATTTTTTTAAAAAGCTAAAATTTTAATTAAAATTTTGTTTTCAAAAATTTAATTTTTTTTTAAAAAAGCTTAAGTTTTAAATTAAAATTTAATTTCGTTCCCAAAATTTAAAAAAAAACTTTAAAAAATTTAATTTTCAAAATTTTTGATTTAAATTTTTTAAAAATAAATAAAAAACTTTTTAAACCTAAAAAAACAACTTCAAAATATAAATATTTAAATTTTTTTAGTGCCACTGCTCTTCGTTCAATGCTTAAACATTTCCGACTTTATTCTGAAGAAGAACGAACTCCATTATTTTCATCCAAATTCTATTCTTCCATTGTTGCCGTTGAACATAATCAAATTCATGAACTTGCTTCACAACTCAATTTTGGTGTCATTTTCAGCAATGATTCTCGACTTCCAAAAGAAATTATGGCAACCATGAATCTTCTTTCAAATAATCGATTAATCCCAAATACATATCAATTTGGAATGCATCAACAAAATATTGAACAATTTATTGAAAGACTTTTTAATGCAATTGAATCAAAAAATGTTGATGAAATTCTTGTACGTGGTCGTCGATCAATTGCTGAAGAATCTGTAAATTTCCTTAAAGGTCTTTATAATCGAATGAAAATTGCTTCTCGTCGTATTTCATCAGAAGAAGTTGCACCATTGGTTCTTCTTTATACCAGACATCAAGATATGGATACATTCTTCTGCCTTACCGATGAAGAATCACTCCCTGAACTTATTGAAACTTTTATTGTTGATGGAAAAGTTGATGTTGCAAGATTTGAATTAAATAATTTCCGATTCAATTGGGCTTCTGCATCATATGGTCATGAACAACAAATTAAAACTCCAACAATTACTGGTCTTCCACTTCTTACAACAATTCGAATTCCAACTCTTACAATTGTTGAAGGAACTGTTTCTTCAAGCTTCAGTGAAAAACAAGAAGAAAATCATGTTCGATCTGCTAAAATTCATCTTAAAGTTGAACCTAAAATTGCCACAACTGTTATCGTTAAAATGGAAGTTTTCTCTCCACTTTTCACATCTGGAATTAAAACTTTCCATTCTGCACAACTTCGACTTCCATTGAATCTTGTTGGAAAAGTACATGCCCCACATTGGACACCAGAATTAGAAGTTCATATGCCAATGGAAGAAGTTCGAATCCTTCATCTTCAAACTCGTCCTTCAACATTCTTCCGTGTTTGGCCATCAAAGAGTGGAGTCTTCGTTGAAGCAACCGAAAAAACTTTAATCGTACAAGGCTCAACCACTCCATTAAAAGAAAGACGAATTAATTATGTTGATCCCTTCCTTGGCCTCAATGTTAACGTTGATTCACATTGGCATGCATCACCTTTAATGGCATCTGAAAAAATTCTTGGAGATTGGCTTTTATCTGGTGAAAATGCATTCGAACTTAAAGTTCAACCAACTGCAGATTCATCAAAGATCCTTAAACTTTCATTGAAAGCTACTTCAAAGAAATCCAAAGAAATTCCAGATATTAAAATTTCTGAATTTACTTCATTCTATGGTCAACAAACAACTGAAATGCTTTCACATACACATAAAGATGAAAAAAGCCTTATTCGTGAACAAATGAAACTTGCTTCTGGAAAACTTGAAAACTTCCATCACTTTGTTCTTAAAGCTGAAGCCCTTCAAGGTTCTAATCCACATATTGCTAAAATTGATCTTACAATGCTTTGTGATAAACGAATGATCCTTTGTATTGTTCGAAATACCATTGATATTGATTCTGAATGGACTGCTAAAACAGCTGTTGAACTTGCAATGCCAGAAGTTCGTGGAGTTGTTGATGGTTTTCCATCACAACATTTTGTTGCAAAAATTTCAACTGAATTTGGTTCAACACAAAAAAGTTCAATGATTTTAAATGTATATGGTCGACCATCACTTCAAAAAATTCAAGAAGTTAAACGATATATGAATGTTCGAGATGAAAAAAATATTGAATATGATCTTGAAGAATCATTCTCAAGCGCTCCACAAGTTTTGAAACCAAATGATTTCAAAATTATTATTGAAAATAAACTTTCTCCAAAATTGAATCATCAAATGCAAAGCTTATATGGTCTTCTTGCATATACTGGAATTGTTGATATGCCACAACCGGAATTAATTGAAGAAGAAATGAAAAAACCAACTTCAACTTTAATGTCCCGAATTATTTTGGATAAATCCCTTTATAATATCTCAATTTCAATGCCAGATTCAAGAAGATATTCAATGAAATGGGATCATTCTGAAACATCTGAAATGGAATCTTCAAATGCTCTTGGAATCTTTGATATTCTTCGTCGTACACATTCTGATCATGAAATGGAATGTTCAATAAAGAAAGGTCGATTCATTCGATCTTTTGATGGAAAATCATATAAACTTCCATTAAATACCTGCTATACCGTTATTGCAAAAGATTGCACAGAAGATCCAGAATTTGCTCTTATGGCTAAAAAGCTTTCCAAAAATGGTGAAGAATTAAAACTTAAATTGGTTACCCGTGAAAAAACATATGAACTTTATAAAATGAGCAAGAAGATGGTCGTTGAAGTTAATACCTACAAAATAGATGAAAAACATTTTGAAGAAAATGGAATTTATAAAGTTGCAAATAAAGAAGGAATTTATGAAATTCGTTGTAAAGATACTGGTGCATCTGTTAGATTTGATGGAATAAATATTCTTGCACGAATTGGAACTGAATATGCAAATCGACAATGTGGTATCTGTGGACATATGAATTTCGATGAATCTGATGATCTTCGAAAAGCTGATAATGAACAAGCTGAAAATCTTCGTGACTTCCATAAATCTTATCTTTATCGTGATTCAGAATGTGATCAAGCTGCCATTGAAGCTGTTGAAAAAGATTCATCTGAAGAAGACCGTG
Organism: Panagrolaimus sp. PS1159; assembly: GCA_963922195.1. Taxonomy (NCBI): domain Eukaryota; kingdom Metazoa; phylum Nematoda; class Chromadorea; order Rhabditida; family Panagrolaimidae; genus Panagrolaimus; species Panagrolaimus sp. PS1159. The sequence continues at coordinate 1,578,851 of CAWUHW010000024.1, forward strand.
AAGAAGAATATAGCGAAGATGTCTATGATGATTCAGAAGCACAAGAAAATATTCGTAAGTTTTTTAACGAATTTTTAAAAGCTTTAATAATGACTTATTTTTTTCAGCACCAGTTCATAAAACAATTATTATGGAAGAACATGATCGCGCATGTTTCTCCAAAAAATCATATCTTCAATGCCCACGTGATTCCGTCAATACCAATGCAAAAATTGAAGAAGTTGAATTTATTTGCTTAAAACGCAATCAACACAAAACTCAACGCCTTCTTCGTCAATCTGAAAATCAACGTATTGTTGAAATTCCAAAAGCCCTTCAAGAAGATTCAAGTGCCAATATTGAAACACAAGAAATTCAAATTCCATCCAAATGTGTTTCATCTTCTGGAAGCAGCAATAGCCGTCGTGAAATGGAACAACAACAACAACGTCGTGAAAATGAAAATGATCGTGAAGAACAACGAATCCTTCTTTAAAGTGGTTCATATCTTTGACCCTTTTTTTGTGGCCCCCATTCCCTTTTTTTTAAATTTGTGGCCCTTTTTTATAAAAATTAAAAGTAGTTTGAGGCAAATATAGTTTAAATGTAAAACAATTTTTTTAATTTTAATTTGTATTGTTTTATTTTTGCCCAAAATGTTAATGCAAATAAAAAAATTTTTCTTCGGGATTTTATTTTGAAAGATTTTGCAAAAAACACAAATAAAACTTAAATATTAATAAAATCAAACAAAAAAAATTTTTTAAATGAAAAAATAGCAAAAAATAAATTTGCCCCTTTTAAAATCAAAATATATTTTTTCTTTAATTAATTTCTTGGAACGTTTTGTTCGCTTTTTTCCCTCAAATTTTTACTTTTTAAGTTTTTACAGTTTCCAAATTTAATTTGTTAACAGTTTAAAATAAAGGCTTTTGATGCAAATATTTTTTACAACAATTTATCTTTAGTTTTTCACTGTTTTATTTTTATCCACAATTTTAGAAAAAAATTCTGTTAAATTTTTGCAAGAACAAAAAATGCTACCATAAAGTTTGACAAAAAAAGCCTAGAAAAAAAATGTTAAATTTTGCCCATTTTCAAGTTTAAATATTTTCTACTCACAATATTTTTTGGAACATCACTGTTCACGTTCTTAAAATTTTTTGCAGCTATGCAAATACAATTTTTTAAAAATTTAAAACTTCCAGCATTTAAACTTAAATTAAAATCAAATGAATAAATTACCATTTAATTAACCTTCTTTTTTAAATAAACAAAGATAAAATGAACCCTATAAAAACAGCTTTAAAATTTTATTTAAATCACTTTTAAATCATCCTTGGAAAAAAAATCAAGGATGAAATCTGCCGCGACAATTCTTTGCTTTGTTTTCGCAATTACAGTAATTCCATTATTTGTTTATTCACAAATTTGCTGTGATGGAACTTATTCATCTGGACGTAAGAATTAAATTAAAAACAATTTTTAAAATTATATTTTTGTTTAAGCTTGTGTAAATGATGCATGTCCAACATCGAAAATGTGCCAAAACGGAATGTGTTGTAAGCTTTTAAAATACACATTTTTTAATAAATTGCCATAATTTTTCATTTTAAGGCATGTGCCGTGATACATGTTATGATTGCTATCTTTACATTGGATATTGTAATAATACATATTACGCAAACTGTATGTCCGGTTGTCAATATACTTGTGGCAAATGCCATTATTAAAAATGTTTTTTAAAGTTTTTTGTTTTAATTTTGGTTTAAATTATTAGTTTTTTTTATTTGTTGCTGACACAACGGTTCTCGTTTTTTTGGCTTTTTTATGGGTTTATTTTATCGAAAAATAAATATTATTTTATTCAAATGTAAAAAAAAAAATTTTTTGTAAAAAACTAAAAAAGCAGAAAACGTAGAAATGAAAATTTAATTTTAAAAATTATAAAATTGTTTTTCTACAGTATACTGTACTGTATACATATTTAAAGGGAATGTCCACCTTTGAACAAATGATTTTAACCAATGTTTTCTTACCACGAAAAAATTTACGTTAGAATAAAAATGCGTTTAAAAAAATTTATTCTAAAAAATTTATTTGCATTGAAAACGCATTTTCATCCTAATGTAAATTTTTTCATTCTTAGAAAACATTGGTTAAAATCATTTGTTCGAACGTGGAAACTCACTTTATAAACTTGAATATTAACTAAAAAGAAAAGTTTAAAAATGCTTCGATTTATTCTAAGTTTTTTAAAGCCACTTTTTATGTTTTTTTTTTTACTTTTAGTGTTTGTCTTTAAAAACGTTTATTGAAGCAAAAAATAACATTTTTTTATTTTTCATTTTAGTATAAAGTTTTTCTTGTTCGTAAAAAAATGTCAAATCCAGAATTTTCAAAAGCTGCTGTTGTATCTTTTAGCTCTGATGTTATAGATGAAGTAATATGTCTTATTTTAATAAAACATAATAATCAAAGATTTTAGAATCCAAAATCTTTTCCAATTCTTCTACGAAATCACAAATCCTTAAAAGCCAAGCATGAATTTGATACACATGAATTTAAAAATGTATATATTTTTTGTAAAAAAACTATGCAATTACAAGATTGCGAAATTCGAAGACTTGAAGAATTTATTGAAGGAAATGAAAAAGAACAAAGGGAAAAATTTTTTAAAATTCAACAGCAGTCAAAAGTTGAAATTAATGAATTAAAATTGGAATTAGAAAGGATGAAAAGCGAAAATTTATTAATGAGTAAGGTTTTGGGGTTTAAAGGGGGAGCCGAGTTTCATAGAACTTTTTTATAATTGAACATGAAAATCAGGCAAAGATTTTTTTCCTTTTTCATTCATTTTCTGTTGAAAATGAAAGAAAAAAGTTTTGTGATTTTCAGGTTCAGTTACAAGAAAAAAGATAAAAGTTGGAATTCTTGCTTTAAAATATTTATTTAATTTGTTTCAACATTTTTTTTTATAGTGACACAAATCGGAAATCAACAACAAATTGAGCTTGAAATGGCAGATATGAGAAAAGAGATGAAAGAAATGAAGCATGAAATGGCGCTGAAAGATGAAAAAATGAATAAGAGAGAATTGAGGGAGCGAGAAATTGCACTTATAACAGAACAAAGAGTCCGAAAAGAAGTTGAAAAAGAATTTAATACAGAAATTGAAAAAATTGCTAAAGAATTGCGGATTCAAAATGCTGCAAAAATTGAAGCAAATAATCATGTAAGTTTTTGGCTTTTATTGAAGTTCGCGTATTCGCGTATTCGTGTACGCGAACGTTCGCGGTGGGACTTTTTGGAAAATGTTCGCGTATGAATAAAATGTTCGCGTATGAATAAAAAGTTCGTGAAAAGCTTTAAAATTTTATTTTATTTATTTTAATCATATTAAATCTTTAAAAATTTTGCAAAAACTAATGTCTAATGTTTTTACTTGTAACAAAAAAACGGTATGTGCATTGTTTAACTGTTTTTTTAGTAATTTGAGCAATTTTTTTTCGGTGAATTTAAAAAAGCAATAGCAATTATATATAATAAAGGTTTAAATGTATTAATTTAATTCTTTTTTACAGCTCATAATTATTATATTTATCAGTAATGAGTTAATATTATTATTTTTCTGAGTGATTTTATTTACGGATCTGAGTGAGATTATTCGTTTTGAATAAATTAAATTATTTAATCATTAGTAAAACTTTACTTTTTGTAAAAAGCACTGGGCTGTTAAACCATTGTTATTCCATACTTAAAACATTACAATATATTTCGAGTTAAAACTTTTTATTACTTTATTGATAAATACAAATAAACTTTTGTTTATTTATTAGGGTAAAATTTGCTTTCACAAATAGTAAATTAAATCTTAAAAAGTATTTCGTTTTTTGCATTGTTATAATACGGTTCTTTTACGCCGCGTTTTTTTTGTAAAAAGCAATGGAAATCTAAACTAAAAAATTTATAAAGTTTAAATAATTTTTTGTCATCTATTTATAATTCATTACGACTATTTATAAGGGATTTTTGGAAGATTAGTGTAGTGTTTTTTGTAATAAATAATAATTGCAAATATGTAACAAATCTATATTAATTTATGTTTTGGTGCTGTTGTTGTAGCTCTCAAATTTAAAACATATGATACAGAAAGATCCTATAAAATAGTATTCAAATTGTTTTAATTCATTACTGATGTGCATGACATAAAAATATTAAAGTAATGAAACATTTGTGTTTGGTGTTTTTGATAATTTGTAAAGTATTTTTATATAAACAAAATGCACTGCCACTTTCACTTACAAACCTTTTTCTTCCTGTTGTTTATTCTCCGGGTGGTTTCTACTTTTGATAATAAAAAGCTAGTACAAAATTGAATAAATGTTATTTTACTTGTTTTCTTTTTGTAGATTTCATCTTCAAAATCAAACATGCTTGAATGAAGAATCTTCTCTTATGATTTCGCCAAAAATTAATAATTTAACTTTTGATTTCGTTTTTGATACTGGATCAGATATTACCGTGTCAAATTTTACCATCTGGGAAAAAATAGGCCGACCAATCATTCATCCCTTTACATTTGTTCTTTATCTCGACGGTAATGGTGGAAAAATCAAAGCAATGGGAAGATGTAAAGTATGGGTAGAAATACGAGGAATAAAAAAACAAGAATGGATTGTTATTGCACATACATCTGAATTGATATTTGGCAGAAATTGGATGAAAATTTTTGGCCATTCTGAAACTGCAGAAAACTTGGATGAAAAAATAAACAAATTGTTAAATAATGTTCCACAAAGCGAAAAAGTTAAAACGTTTCTTAAGACTTTAATTTCAAATTCAACTTTGGATTCAGCAACACCAGAATTCAATAAAACAGAAATTCCGATATTTTTCAATGTTGCAACAGAAATGCTTCTATTCATGGATATCCCAAGCCCTCCAATTGTTTCTGTAAAATTAAAAGAAAAACTTGGATTTCAAATATTTTTTTAATGCTTTTGTTTAAAATTTGTATTTAAATAAAACAACTTAAACAATCAAAGCTTCTTGCAAAGTGTTAAATATTTAAATAAATTAAACAAAACCAATAATTATTTGAGAAAGCAAATTTTACCCTAATAAATAAACAAAAGTTTATTTGTATTTATCAATAAAGTAATAAAAAGTTTTAACTCGAAATATATTGTAATGTTTTAAGTATGGAATAACAATGGTTTAACAGCCCAGTGCTTTTTACAAAAAGTAAAGTTTTACTAATGATTAATATTAACTCATTACTGATAAATATAATAATTATGAGCTGTAAAAAAGAATTAAATTAATACATTTAAACCTTTATTATATATAATTGCTATTGCTTTTTTAAATTCACCGAAAAAAAATTGCTCAAATTACTAAAAAAACAGTTAAACAATGCACATACCGTTTTTTTGTTACAAGTATAAACATTAGACATTAGTTTTTGCAAAATTTTTAAAGATTTAATATGATTAAAATAAATAAAATAAAATTTTAAAGCTTTTCACGAACTTTTTATTCATACGCGAACATTTTATTCATACGCGAACATTTTCCAAAAAAAGTCCCACCGCGAACGTTCGCGTACACGAATACGCGAATACGCGAACTTCAATAAAAGCCAAGTTTTTTGGAAAAAAACAAGGCGTAAAAATTTTTGGTTTTTCCATTCGAGACAAATTTTGGTTTGTGTCTCGAATGGAATGTTTGAAATTGAAGAAGTTCAACAACTTTTAAAAGGCGAATTAAAAAACACATAAGCATTTTTTTCTGACAAAAACTGAAAATCAGACATTAATCGGGTTTTTAACAATAGTCTGATTTTCAGGTTTAGCCAAAAAAAAATTTTTTTTTGCTTTTCAGTCATTCCTTTAACTAAACCCCCGTCCCAAATTTAGATAATCAATAAACTTAACAAAGAAATTTTAAATCATAAAACTCAAATTGAAACAACAAAGCTAAAATTAAATGAAACAACCGAAGAATTATTACTTCTAAAAAAAGATAATGCCATGCTTGAAGCAGATAAAAAAAGACTTGAAGAACATCTCAATAAAGCCAGTCAACAGGCAAGTGTTTTACATTTACCCAAAAATTAAATTTATAAATTTTTAGACCGAAAAATTGTTAAAAGATACTCGAAAACAGTTGGAAGATTTTGAAAAACTTCGAATAAAAGAAACAACAAAAAACGCAGAAATTATTAATGAACTTAAAAAAGAGATCAGCGAAAATGTGAAGGCTATAAAAGAAAAAGATGAAATTATTTTTAAAAAAAATGAAAAACTTAAAATTGAAAAAGTATGTTTTTTATTCTGTAAGGTTACTTCATAGGGAGTTTCCCCGTTGATACAAATGATTTTTACCAATTTTTTCTTAGCACAAAAAAATTTACCGTCGAATAAAAATGCAATTAAAAAAATTTGTTCTAAAAAAATTTATTTGCATCATAAATGAATTTTCATTCTAAAGGTAAATTTTTTTGTGCAAAGAAAATACTGGTTAAAATTATTTGTTCGAACGTGGAAACTCCCTTTAAATGAAAAAAAGTGTTTTTTGCAGGAATTACGAGAAAATACCCTTTCAAAACATGCTGATCAAAATGAAAAATTGCAAGATTTAAAATCTTTTCTTAAAATTATATTGGAAGATAACAATGATGATTATGTTGATGCAATGTTAGGCGAAAATAGGATTGCAGTTTTTGAAAAGTTATCACTTTTGTTAGAAAGGATTCCATTTGTGCAGTAATTTTTTATTCATTTTTGATAAATTTTATACAATTTTCAATAAATATTTTTTATCAACATTTTTACTATGTTTTCACTAATATATGTATGTGAAAAAGTGCAGAAAAAATTCTGCAAAACAACGCAGTTCGATTTTTCTCTTAAGCCTCACTGATAAAAGATAAGAAGTGTTTGACCACAAAAAAACAAATCAAACATCACAAAACTGATTAATGTTTATTACTTCAACAAAAAAATGTTAATTCATCTATTTTTTCTAACAATGATAAAAAACAACAATCAAACATCAACTTTTAAACAACATTTACAGTGCTTTGTTGAACAATAATAGGTCGTTGTTGTTGTTGTTGTTGGGGTTCAAGAAGTGCATCATTTTGTTGATAAAGGACATATTCATTTTGTTGTTTTGCTTCATAAATTTGCCATAAAATTATTGCATCAAATGGAATACAAAGAACGCATAAAAGTGAAGGTAAATGCATAAAAAAATAATTTCCTGCATCATTTGTATCCATTTGAAAAATGATGCATGCAATATGCAAAACATTAGCAATAATTGATAACATGAACAATATAGGGGATAAATAATCAGCATTTTTTAAGATTGCATTTCTTTGGCATTGGTGGTATCTTCCAGTTACATAAAATCCGGCAGCAATCAAAGAAAGGATATAGGCTAAAATTTAAATGTTTAAAGGGAGGACAGCGTTTCATACACACTTTTTTGAACGATATTGAAAAGCAGGTAAAAACACTTTGTTCTTTTCACGGCAGACCCAAAAATAAAATGGTTTGCGCGCAAACTGCGGCAAAAACGCCACCCTTTTTGAAATAAAGAAGTCAAAAGAGTGGCTTTTGCTGCAGGTTGCGAGCAATCCACGTACTTTTTTTCTTCGAACGGGGCTGCCTTGCTTTTTTCATGCCTTCTTTTAAAAGGACGACACTTTTTTGCCTGATTTTCAGGTTCACAAAAAAAAATTTGTTTATAAAATATTTTTAAGATCCTTACCAGTTATCACCAAATAATGAAGCGGAACTGCTGAAAGTGTTTCAGATAATGGAATATTTCGTGATCCAAATAAATTTTGTTGAAGAAAAATTGTACCAAAAATTATTCCAGGGATTTGAACATTTCGTCCTAAAAATTATTTTTAACGTTTAAAGGAAATTCTATTTCAAACATTTTTAACTAATCCTGTAAATCAGGCAAAAACGCTTTGTTCTTTTCACAAAAGACATAAAAAGAAAGCAGGGTGCGCACAACCTGCAGCAAAAAGTTATTTAATTTGAAAAAAAAGAAATGAAATAATAGGCTTTTTTGCTGCAGCTTGCGTGCAACACACTTTTTGGATGGAGTTGCCGTGTTTTTTAAACATTCATATTTGAAAAGCGAAAAGAAACAGAAACAATGCCTTTTTGCATAATTTTCAGGTTTAAATGGAATCAAAACTTGTTATGAAATTTTAATGCTCTAAAAGTACTGCTAAAAATTATTACTTGAATCATTTGAAGGTCCATATTTTGCAAGTTGTAACAACAAAATAAAATCTGGAAAAAGATAAAATAATGCAATCATTTTTATCACTGTTATTTGTTCTGTAAGAATTACAACAATAAGATTTAACAAATCTCCAATAATCCTAAAATTTGAAATTAATTTTTTTGAAACATTTTTTATGCAAATTACCAGCAACCAATAAATGTAACAGTAAACGCTCCAGAATGTTTATTTCTAATATTTAATAAAATTTGTGGAGTTAATGCAATAAACCAAATAAATAATTCAATTAAACCAAGAATAAAGCCAGTTTTCATCCAAAATGTATCAATGCATTCATCAAACCACTGAAAAATTTTTCAGTTTCTAAAAAAATTTAAACTTTAAAAGCTGCTTACTTCAAGTGGAAATTCCCATCCATTTGGACATGTTATATTTGTTTCGGTAAATCTCTTTGCAAACGAATATAATGGGGAATACATTTTTTTAGTAGAAAAAAATACTTTTAACTCTGAAATAAAATATATTCTTTGAGTCTATTTTATATCATTTGATAAGAGCATTGTTGACTGATCTCTTAGCAAAAAATTGGGTGCATTTAAAACATTAATGAAACAATTTGAACAAAGATTGCTTTAATTTTTTGTTTGAAACTTTGACCAAAAATATAGGATTTTCTTGAAACATAACATTTTAAATTTACATTCTTATTAGATTACTTTTAAAAGAATAATATTCATTACATAAATAACTCATTTTTTATTATTGTCATTTTTTGGTAGTTTCATTGCCGAAAATTAAAAATGGCATTTTCCCCAATTCCATCATTTAAATAAAAAACAAATTTTTTCAAACACAAAAAATACTTGCTTTCAATGTACGCAAATTTTTAAAACACATAAAATATTCAAACGAAAAAAAACGATTACACTTTTCTTTTTCACGGTGTGTCGACTGCCTGCAAAAGTGTCTCGTCAGACAATTTAAATTTTTGATCCCTATCTCTGAGACATCCAAGCTGTTTTAGATATTATTTTTTATCTTAAAACAAAATTTACTACCCCAAAAATATAATCCAGCTGAAAAATTGCAAAAAAAATATTATAAAATAGCTCAAATTTTCAGTGCAAAAGAGATAGATGGCCAATGTGTGTCTCTCTCTTAAGCACGACGACACCGACACACGACGAGACAGCGCAACACACCGTGTTTTTGCTTTTTAAGCAGCAAAAGTTTTTCAGATCGTTCGCGAATTTTTTTTTGTTTTTGTCCCTTTTCGTTTTCTGCTTTTTAAATGCCAACTTTTTTTAATACGCAAAAAATTGTATTAAAACAGACGTCAATCGATCAGTCATCAAAAAAATGTGAATAATCTTTTTATAACTACAAAAATGTGTTTTTGAATTTTTAAAAAATTTTGTAGTTAAAATGAATGAATAAAGAAATAATAAATAACCAATTAATTTTAAAGATAAAATCCATACTTATCTACTGAAAATGGGAAAATAACCATTAATAAATTGAAAGAAGAATTTATGCATACCACAATGTTACTTTTTTAATAATTTTACAAGAATTTGTAAATACAATTGTTTTTTTTATAGATATTTTAAAATATGCACATAAAAAATGTTTTTGTTTAATTTTATTTAATCGCTTACTTTTGAAAGTTCAAAGAGTTGTTTAATGTTATACTTTTTAAAGCAACAAATGGCATTATAGTTTTTTTATGAAAACATAAAAATTTTGCAAATTCCATTTAAATTTTATTTTTTGCATATATTAAATTTTTTCATCGGCATCTGTAAAAGCTTAAAGTCAAAATCATTGTTTTTGGTTGAACCAAAAAAGTAAAAAAAGCGTCAATCGAGTAAACTAATGTTGAAAACTTTTCTCCAAATTTTATCGAAAAAGTGTTTTGTGTGTCTCTTTTGAATCTTTACGATTTCTGTTTTTCAGGAATTTTGTTGAGTTTTTATTTTGAATTTTCTTAACTATATAAAACTTTTATTTAACTGTAAGTGTAAACACTCGCTTAAAAACAACAATTTTAATTGGATTTATTTTTTAACAACATTTTCTTAAAGAAAATTTATTAATTAATAAAAAAAATGATGTTAGTTGTTACATATATCTTTGATCTGTCCCAAATATCGATCATAAGAGAAAATTGCCTCAAAAAATTAATGAATGTTATATTTTATTGGACTTTTTTTTCTTCCTTTTGGTTTATAAAACCGGTCATTAATTATATCACATATTTCCAAAAAAAAGAAGGGAAAAGTTTAATTCTTTTTTTGTTCATTTCTTTTTTTGAGACATGTCAAAGAGAAAAGAAAGAAGCAAAAATAATATCCCCGTTGTCCTTGAAAGCGATGAAGCAGCAAAAACAGCCAAAACCAAAAAAGGTGATTGCGCAAAGAAAATTAAAAAAATTGATTCTTTTTATTTGGACATCAAAAATAAATAACATGATTGTCCCAAATAATTTAAGCATGCAAAGGCTGCTTTTTCTTTTTTGTTTTATACAAATTAATTTTGCTTTTGATGATGCTCAAACTTTGGATCCACATATTCCAACTCAAAGCCCCCATCAAGCTCCAACTTCTGATTCATGCGTTGGGCAATGCGCCTTTCAATTCATTGATGAACTTTCAAAAGATCTGGGTCCTGGAAAAGCTGCAGGATTGCTAAATTTAAATTACAATGATTTTTTAACTTCATTTTCGAATCGTACATTTTTTGAAACTTTTTGCAAGTAAGTTTTTTAACATTTAAAAGATACTGCAACTTTCACTTTTTTCGTTGCAAGAAATTTTTTAAAATTGTGTTTACAAAACGAAATTTGCCACATTTTGTTACATATTTTTTAATAAAATATTTTACCTAAAAATTTTTTAGACTTTATCATGGCTTTCAATTTTGTTACACAAAATGTTCACCTGGATATATGCAAGAATTGTTACAAAGAAGCGCAGAAATTATTGATCATTTTTGTGTTTATAATTATCAAGGTTTGCTTTTTTATTTTTATTAAAATAGAATTAAACTCGTTTATTAATCATTCAATTATTATGAGATTAATTGGATGCTTTTTTGATCTTTTAACTTTTTGAAATTTTTTCGATTGCAAAACGTTGAATCACGAAAAAATAATAGACATTTTTTGCCAAAACATAAAATCTTAGTGGATTCTGAAAGCTTTCACAAAATTTAATTCAGATTTTCCACTGTAACCCCATTCGAAGAAAAGAAGAAAGTGGGTTGCACGCAAGTTGCAGCAAAAAAGCGGCTCTTTCGAATTCATTTTTCATAAGAACGGCTTTTTTTCTGCCGTTTGCAGTGTTTTCCCGATCCCGATTCCGATTCCGATTCTCGATTCCGATTCCTCATAAGGGGATCGGAAAGAATCGGAATCGGAACGAGAATCGATGGAATCGGAATCGGAACGAGAATCGATGGAATCGGAATCGGAACGAGAATCGATGGAATCGGAATCGGAATCGGGATCGGAAAAGCAAAATGGAATCGATTCCGGATCGGAATCGGAAAAAATGGAATCGGGAAAACACTGGCCGTTTGCGTGGAACCCATTTTCCCTTTTTGTCTGTTGCGTTTTTTTCAAATCTTAATAAATTTTTTTCAAAAATAATTTACCTAAATTCTTACAAAAAAATTTTTATCAATTCCTTTTAATTAAATAAAAATTTTTAGCAATTCAACAAAAATTCCCATGCTTATCACAAATTGATAAAGAAGTTTCCCGACAGTGCTTAAAAGGTTGCACATCTCAACATGAAGCAGTTTTGTCTTTGCTTCAAAACTTTAAACAATTAGCTTTAAATGGTGATTCTTCACAAGCTGAAGCATATCTTTCACAATCATGCGAATATGTAATTTGTACTTTGCATTGTGATGTTCCTGCAATTGCACATAAATGTGATTTTGATACTGCAGATTTAGTGATAAATTTAACGAGAAAATCTTTTGCTTCTATGGAACGCTTGGCGCTGGATACTGGAGCAGTTTCAAAATGGCCAACAATGTGCTCGGATATTAAAACATATCGATTACCAAAACCTGGAGATATCAAAGATCAACCACTTCCTCCAACTTCAATTGATGAAATAAGTGCCTCAGAACCTGTCCATCAAGCCAGGGCTGCTGCTGCGGCTGCTGCTGCAACTTCCATGGAACCAATGATTGAAAATACAACAGTCATTCAAAAGCCTCAAGCTAATAGTGGAAATTCAAATTGGAATAGTTTTATATTGTTTTTAGTTCTTGTTTTATTTTTTGTAAATTAGAAAATTGTAATTAATATTTTTACAGTTAAAATGATTGTGTATATTTGTATCAAATAAAGCTTTAACAATTTTGGGAGGAAAAAGTGGAATAAAATTCAAAAAGGACAAACTTAAAAATACTTGAGAATTATTAAAACCATATTGATTAAAAAAATTAATTTATAGACACATAATTTTATTCTCTTTAAGATTTTAAAAAAGGACTATATTTCATAGTTTTTTATTGCAAAGAATGGCACTTTTTTTATTTTTTGAATATTTTATATATTGAAGTCCTTTAAAACGGCTAAAAACTTTTTCTTAGAAAAAAAAATGTTTAAATATTTTATATAAAGAAAACTTGAATTGAATGTGTTAAATATAATATATTTTTATGGCAAAAATTACTGAAGTACACATAATAAATATTTTTTACAAGAAACTGTACTTTTTTTGTTCTTGAAAAAAATAGTCCAATATTCAGCCGGGTGTTCTCTTTTTTAGATGAAAAAAAAACAGTCAAAATATATGCTTTAATTATTTTAAAAAAACCTTAAAACTCTCACAAGAAAAAGAAAAATTTCAATGATGAATACAAAATTTATTTCAATAATTTAATAGAAAATTTCAAACAGTTTTATACAAAGTAAATACAAACTTTTTGTTAAAGGGAGTTTCAACGTTGATACAAATGATTTTAACCAATGCACAAAAAAATTTACCTTGGAATGAAAATGCGTTTACGTTGCAAATATATTTTTTAGAACAAATTTTTTTAAACGCATTTTTATTCAAAGGCAAATTTTTGGGTTCTTAAGAAAACAATGGTTAAAATTATTTGTATAAACTTGGAAACTCCCTTTAATCCATTTAATTTTCTTCAATAAATTTATACATTTGTTTTACCTCTTTTTTGATAGTTGTTGAAAGTTTATATGCTCCAAAAACTGTTAAATGTCCATTATCACGAATAAGCGGAACTTTTCCAGTTTCATCAATTGGCGAACACCAACCATTATTGCAAAATGTTTCTAACATATTTAAATAAATACAATTTTTACATTTTATTACTTTCCAACGTCTTGCTGATACAGATTGGATGTTCTCGATATCCTAAAAAGTATACGGAATTTTAAACAGGCATTTTGATCGAGTTCGATTTTGATTTCGATTTTAATTTCGATTTTTTTAATCCTGACCTTTTGTTTAACCATATATTTTTTGGACCAACCAAAATCATACATTTGTTCGGCAAAATTTTTCCCTTCAAAATTTTCGTTTTGAAATGAATTTTTGCTAATAAAAATTGCCTTTGAATTTTCTGATAAAAAATTTATCATTTCTTGAACCTTTTGCGTTTGTTTATCATTTTCAATTGGTTCAATTGTTGGGGCTTCATCGAAACCATATTGTGCAAAGATTACAAAAATTATATCTGGTTTAAAATGCTTTACAACATCCTTAAAAATGAACCATGACTTTGACAATTTAAATCCTTCAAATGGAATTGCAGCTGGATTTGCAACATAATTTATTATAGAATATTGTCCATTTAAAGCCATTTCAATTGCAGGAATTGAACATTCAGCAAAAGAATTTCCAATAACTAAAATTGATAAATTTCCATTTCCAGATACATTTCCACTCCAAATATCTGTGTCATTTATTGATGGAGGATATTTTGGATTTGTTTTTAAAGTTTCAAAATAATTATTTCGATGTCCGAAACATCCTTTTTTTATAGATAAAAGTGCCAATTCTGCACAAATTTCTGGGTCAATTTTTTCTGCAATTTTATTCCATTCTGTTGGATTTATAATTAATCGAGATTTATTGTAATAAATTTCATTCGTAAAATCTTTGAAATTTTCTTTTCTAATACTATTATAATATCCAGCCCATAAAATAAGAATCCATGCAAATATTACATAAATTAAAAAATATTTTGGTTGCAATTTTGCTTTTATAATAGGTTTTTCAATAAATTTATGTGCAAAAATTCCATAAATAAATGATATAGCAAAAATTAAAATATAAGCTAAAAAAGGTTTTTATTTAATAAAAAATGAGTTACATTAATTTTAAAAAGGAGCTTGTAAAAAAACTGTCGATTTTCGAAGAATTCAAAATAATATTTTTTCAAAATATCATTTGATATGTAAAATAATATTTTATCTCATTTATTCTTATGGATTTCCATAAGACCGAAATAGAAATATCGAAACAATTGAGATGTCAAAATTTAAAAAACCGAAATTTCGACATTTCTGCCTTTTTGAAATCTTATTTCGATTGCGAAGAACACAGCAGCCCTATAAATAAAGAAAGTGGGTTGCTCGCAACCTTCAGCAAAAAAACCCCTTTTGTGACTTCTTTCCTTCAAAAAGTGTGGTTTTTTGCTGCAGCTTGCGCGCAACCGACTTTCTTTTTGCCGTGGGAACTCAGATGCAAATTTCTAAAAAAACACTACTCACAATCTGATCCAAAAATAATTCCTCATTTTTGACAAAAACTTTCGACTTACTTTTTTGACTTTCAATCATTTTAATTCTTGAAATAATAACAAACATCCAATGAAAGATATAAATTGAATATGATGCATTTCCAATAAAAACTGCAACATTATTTGCCAACATTGAATACTCTATTTGAAAGGGAGTTTTTTCGCTTTTTCCAATTGCAATTATTGTAGCTGATGTTAGAATAACTGTTGCTGGAAGGGAATACATATCTATCAGTCTTTTCGGCCATAATAAAATTGTCAAAAGTCCAAATGTTAAAATATTTGTTATAATATAATTTTGAAAATATTCTTTAAATTTTAACATAAATTTACAATTTTTTGATTTTTCGTCAATAAAACATTGAAAATGAAATGCAATAAAACCACCACAAAATTCATAAAATCTTGCGGGAAGGAAATTAAATGTGAATAAAGCACCGGTATTTTCAAAATTGATAAGCAAATAAAAAATCAATGAAATACAACAACAAATTAAAGTCGGCCAAAGAATAAATAAATTATATTCCAATTTCATCCTTTTACAAATATAAAACAAAAATGGAACAATTAAATAAAATTGTAATTCAACACATAGCGACCAATAATGCAAAAACCAATCAGAATCATGAAATTCATTAAAAAAATAAAAATTTTTATGAAAAAAATCTTTAAAATTTTTTGTAAATGTTAAAACTGATTTTAATTGATCGAAATTTGCAACAGAAGTGTATGAAATTGCTGGAATTAAAATTATTGTTACCAAAATATTTATCAAATATAATGGAAGAATTCGATAAATTCGTCGATAATAAAAATTCAACGTTGTCGAAAGAAAAGAAGTTTTTAGGTGATCTGATGAAAGTAATATTAAAGCCATAATATATCCAGATATTACAAAAAAGCTAAAATTCTAATTATAAAAAACCAAAATTTTTAACTTTTTATTAAAGAAAGTTTCCACGTTCGAACGAATGATTTTAACCAATGTTTTTCCTAGCGCGAAAAAATTTACTTTTGAATGAAAATGCGCATTTTGCGTTTATGATGCAAATATATTCCTGAGAACAAATTTTTTTAAAAGCATTTTTATTCTAAGATAAATTTTTTACGTGCTAAGAAAATATTGGTTAAAATTATTTGTTCAAACACTCCTCTTAATATTTGTTTATTAATATTTTATACCAAAACAAATTCCTTAAGTTCTGAACAAATTTTTTATGGGCGAGTGGTTGGGAACAAAATGAGGTTATTTTGTGAATGAAAAAAATGATGGGAGGGGGGGACACAAACTGAAGAAGTACCGGGAAACTCTCCTTTAAAAATATAATTTTTAATTTTTTTTAAAGGAGGCGGGCGGTTTATTACTTTTTTTTGAAAAATTGTTTTTTGAATTTTTCGCCAAAAATTTGCAACGCGTTATAATCAGGTAAAATCGTGGCAAGAAAAATAGCAATAATATTTTTAAAACTAAAAAATTTTTTTGATGCAAAATTTATGAAATATATAATATTTATGCGTGATATTTATATTTTTTTTCGTGTTTTTTTTCTGTAATTTTGTTTTATGTGCTTCTAGCGTAATAAAGTTATTGTTTTTTCTATGTTTTTAATATTTTGAAGGTTTCACCTTGTAATTTTTTTGTGTTTGTAATAGATTTTAGATATGCTTGATCAAGATGAAACAGGTAAGTTTAGTATATGAGGTAAGCTTATGTATTCTTTAACTTTATCGTGGACTAATATTATTATTTTTTAGGCATGGAGAATATTGAACCTCATATACTAAACTTACCTGTTTCATCTTGATCAAGCATATCTAAAATCTATTACAAACACAAAAAAATTACAAGGTGAAACCTTCAAAATATTAAAAACATAGAAAAAAACAATAACTTTATTACGCTAGAAGCACATAAAACAAAATTACAGAAAAAAAACACGAAAAAAAATATAAATATCACGCATAAATATTATATATTTCATAAATTTTGCATCAAAAAAATTTTTTAGTTTTAAAAATATTATTGCTATTTTTCTTGCCACGATTTTACCTGATTATAACGCGTTGCAAATTTTTGGCGAAAAATTCAAAAAACAATTTTTCAAAAAAAAGTAATAAACCGCCCGCCTCCTTTAAAAAAGGAGAGACTTTAAAAAAAATTTAAAACAAACACACTGTTTTTGAAAACATAAATTTTTAAAGGAATTTAAACCCAAAAAAATCTTAGTGAAAAATTAGAACTTACACATCAACTCCCAAAAATCCATTTGCAAAAATCTTTGGAAAAAAGTGATATAAAAGCACTGAAATAATTGCCAAACATCGAAGACCTTGTAATTCTGGTATTTTAAAATTCATGAAATTTTGCAGATTCACTTTTTTTTAAACAAGAAAAAGTTCAATTAAAAAACTTTTTTTGGAAAACCTTCCTTTTAAATATCTTCCATAAAATCACGTTTACTTTTTTTATAAAGTAATCTTTAAAGGCGTCGTAAATAAATTTTTTTTACATGCAACACAAAAAAATGCATCTCTGTTTTTTTACATGAAAAACCCCTCAGGGATTTTTTTCCTCTGGATCTTATTTTTTTAAGAGTCCGGAAAAAATATTTGAAGTGGTTAAAAAACTCCGCTGACCTAAATGACTTTTAAAAGAATAAACTTTTTTCGTGAAATTTAAAAACTTAAATAGACTTTCGAAGTCACAAAAAAAAGTAATCAAGAAAATGACGTCTGTGATAATCAAATGATAATAAAGTTTACTCTTTTTGTCATTCATTATTCATATCGGGTTTGAAGGTAAATTCGGCCATTACATTAATATTTTTCGAGTTCTTTTAAATTTTGATTCAAAAAACGAAAGGGTTTATAAATGTGGAAAACCAAAAAAATAGCTAGAAAAGGATCTCATCGAATTTTTATTTTTTATCAAGCAAAAAAGCATAAAAATACATTGTACTTTAATTTAATTTAACTTATTTGGATGTTTTTGCAAGCAAAAATCAGACATACGTAATATTAAAATTTAACAAATATGGAAAAAATTACAATAAACAAAAAAAGAATGTTGAATTATGCTTACCTTTAGAGGCGTTGCGACAGTTTCCTTGAACCTTTGAAGATGAATTAGTTGAGTTCCGGACGATCTCATCAACAGAGCAGGTTGTTTCGTCTGCTTTTTGTGGAAAAAATTTTTTTAAATGATTTTTGTTTATTTTTGGCGGTAATAATTAGCTTTTCTGCCTTTTGTAGGTGTGAAATTATTCCTTGATTTTGTATGATTAAGTAAAAAAAGAAAAATTTTTTTGATTGTTAAAAAAATTTTTAAATTTCTCAATTTGTTAGAGTTTGGGATTTTTTACTTTTGGTTATATATAATTTGAAATTATTGTTGTTTCTTAAAATGAGCTACAAAACTTTAAAATCAGCTGCGAAAAGTGTTGGCAAAATTAATAATGGCAATAAATCTGTTTTAAATGGATATGTTCAAAAATGCTTTAGCAATAAAAAGAAAATATCTGCTAATGAAAAAGATGAAATTTTAAAAAGAATTGAAAAGGTATTATTTCTGAAGTTATTGTTTAATTGTTTTTAACTATTTTATTTATAGCTTGAACGCCATACTTCAATGATTCTACAAAATGTTAACACAAATATTGCTTTGATATGGAATTTTAAAATTGAAAATCAAACTGGATCATTTTTTGATTTAATAGATATTAGATTTATTGCTGTTTGTAAATTTTTGAATGTAGTCATTGGAAAGGATAATTATTCTGAGTCTGATATTCATAGATGTGAATGGATTTCATCCAGAAAAGATATTTTACAGGTTGTATTAAAGAATATTTTAAAATTATATATTATTAATCTCTTTTGGTTTTTTAGGTTGTAATGAATGGCAAAATAATAGATAAAGTTTTAAAGAATCAAATAGCTTATAAAGATATGATTGGTAAAAATGGAAAAAAGATTAAATTTGAAAGAAAGAAAACAAGTGGCCAAGTTGAAACTTTAAATGCTGCAAAGGAACTTCGAACTCGTCTTCTTGATTATTTGTATTTAAAAAATGGATCTGATGTAACAAAAACTCCATTTGTTTATGCAAATAATGGAAAAATTCAAATTAGAAAAAAAAAATAAGAAAGTTTCAACAATTACCGAAATTTTGGATGAATATAAAGATATCGATTTTAATAAACCATTGAATATGTGTATAAATCCATTTGATAAAAAGAAAAAGAACAATGATGAATCTTCAGCTGACACTGATGGGACTAATACCTCTTCCGAAATTCAAGTGATTTCAAAAGAAGCTGTTTAAATGTTTATTTTTTATAAAAAATTTTTTTATCCCAACGTGTTTTTCAATTTTTTGTATTTATTTTTTGTTTCTTTATTCCTTATTTATGTTTTTTATGAACGGTAAAAAGTTATGTTTTTTCAAAACTTTTTCAGCAGTTTTTTCTATCAAAGATTGCGGATAATTGTTTGTGATTACTTTGTATAGCCTTCTTTAAAATTTTCTTGATTGGAATGAAAGTCTTGTTGTTCTTAGTATTTCCCCGGCAATTGTATTAGTTTTAAAATTATAAATTTTTATTTTTCAATTATGCTTGAAAATATAACTTATTTTTTTAAAATATGGATTTTAAAAATTCAATTCGAAGGATATTTTTTTCATAAAAAATTTTTACTGGGAATACTTTCAATCTAACAAAAAAATTTTAATACTTATTCTAATTTGCGTTTTGTTTTTCAAATTCGTTTTACCAAACGGCTCAAATAGCTTTTTTGATTCAAACAATAAAATTCGAATACAACAAAATTGTTGTTTAGTTTTTGTTTTAAACATAAATTTTTACAGTATTAATAAATTTCTTCTCAAAAGATGAGTGCATTCAAGTTATTGGTATACTGTATATTACCGTTTACTAACAAACCCCATAAAATAAAACTGATCTTTAATGGAAAGTCATTTCTTCTTTTAAAATGCAATAATTAATCTCCATTTTTCCATTTTTCTCTATTTCTATGTGATAAATCAAAATCCAACCAAAATTAACCTTTATCGAAAAAATAGCAGATTTTTAACGTTAAAAGCAAATTTGAAACACTTTTTTTCTTTGAAAGCAGTCAATAAAAAAATGCAAGAAAGCAGAAAATTGACTCATATTTCAGGTGTGAATTTGAGCAATTTTACGAGAGCAAAAAAACTTTTTTTTTCAAAAAAAACTAACATACTTTTTTTGAATGGCAAAAAAATTAAGGAAAAAAGGGTGCTTTCGTTTTTGTTAAAAACTACTAATCGTGTATCACTTTGATTGATCTCCTTTAAATTGGAGAGATTTTACAAGAGTACAACCCACTTGTTGCTTCCTTCCCCAGTCAGCTGTCGATTGTCGATTGAAAAAAAAGATATCTCCGCAATAACAAACTTTTTTTTTCAAATCATTTTTCGGCAATTTTTTTTTCTTCTTCAAAAAAACATTATCGCCACTTTTTTCTTTTTTTTGAAAAAGTTTTTTTTGCTCCGATAATAAATGCAAAGTAGTACTAGAGCAAAAACGTTTCCGACTCTTTTTTTTACTGCTTTCAATTTTAAAACAACAAAAAGGAAGCAAAAAAGTAATAATTATTAGTTTAACTTTTCTTTCTTCTTCTTTTTTTTGAATGAGTTAAAAAAAGTTGAAAGAAAAAACTCGTGGAAAAAAATGATAGAGAAGTTTAAATTATTTATTCAGGGTTTAAAATATATATGTTTGTTTGGGTTTTTTTATGTTGCTTCCGTTTTTTTCGGTTTTTTAATGCATGAATTTGTTTTTTTTTAGTTTCCATGACGCATAAAATTTATCAATATTTTTTTTAAATGTTGAGTTTTAAAACAAAAAAATATGGAATTTTATGATGTGTGAAAAATATCATAAATGAAAAAATATTTAATTCAAATATCACTTTTTTCGAATAGACAAAAAAATGAATTTGTTTCAAAAGAAAAATGGCGCTAAATTTTTTGGATTAATTTGTCTTTCTGAACTTTTTTGTTTTTTAAAAAGCCGCGTTTTTCTCTGTTTTTTTATGCATTAAAAATAATCCTAAAATGTATTGTTGGTTTTAAAATGATGGTTTAAACGTAAATTTAAATGCCTCTCTCCACTTATCGTAAGACTCTTTTAAAATGAATGTAGCAAAAACCATTTTAAAAACCTATTTTACCTCTAAAAATTATAGTTTTTAAAGCTTTATTTACTACTAACTTTTATATTTATCAAAAGTTCATTTTTTATAAAAATTAACTTGGCAACATGCCAAATATCTTGGGTTTTTAGGTATCTTGAAACACTTTTTTTTGTTTAGTTTTGGAAAATATTTTTCTTTGCTGACATTTTTAAACCATATTCCAAAAATATGCTAAAGTAGCGATATACTCCCCATCTATTCAGCCACACCTTATTCATCTTCAACAAATGTCCATATTTAAACATAATTTAAGTACCTCCGTTTTCAACTTTAAAATTGTTATTTTTGCTTAAACTCTCGTTGTTTTGTTTTTACTTTTTCATCTCTTTTAAAAGTCCAACCATTTAACTTTGTCATATACGTTTTTTCTTCCATCTCTATCGATCCTCTCAACAAAAAAAAATATACTCATAGGTTAAAAACGTGAGCTTTCAAAAAATAAAAGCATCAAAAAATGACTTTTATTGCTTTTTTTCATTTTCTGTTTTTTGCTTGAACAGCTTTTTTTTTCATTACCCTCTTTTTTACAAGCTTTTCCCCCATTGTTTTTAATCTTTATTAATGGTTACATTAATTTTAGGCAGCTTTTTTCTTTGTTTTAAAAACCCTTTTTTCGAGATTCATTAAAACCGTGTTTTTTCATTTTTTCGTTTTGCAAGGCTAATTTTGTCTGACAAACATTTATCCTATTTTTTCAGTGCCTTTATTTTTTTCTGTTGTTTCAAAATTTGTGTGTAATATGAGCCGCTCAACTTCTCCTGTACGAGTTAATATTATGGTAAGTTTTTTAAACTTTTCTTTTTAAGACAATTTATTAGCCTAAAAAATATAACTTTTTTTACAATTAATGTGCCATGGCACAAAAGCTCTTAAAAAAATTTTTTTTGTGGTCTTATATAACTACTTTGAGGGGGTAAAAAAAAGTAATTTAAAAAAAGGGGAAGAAAAAAATGCCAGATGGTTTTAATCAAAATGCAATATTTTTTGGGTCTTCTTTTTTTTGCAAGTTTAAAGATGCTGCAGCTTTTGGCTCTTTTTTAAGATTATCGCTTTTGTTAGTTTATTGAACACTCTTAAGATTTTTTGAGTTCTATATTTTTTAGATGAATCATTCACGATAAAAATTTTAAAATTAAACATTCCATTTTTATACTTTGAATCATAAGTTTTTAATCACCGACAAAAAAATTGGTTTCGCGAAAAATTAAAAACGTACAAAACTGTCTGCGTTTTTCGATTTTTTTTATTGTAACATTCTTGCCATTCTTTTTTGTTTTTGTTAATTCTGGCATAAATGATATATACAAAAATTGTCTGCTTGCAATTTTGTACAAGGTCATTTTCACTTTAAAAAAGGAATCGCGAAAAAACGATAGAAAGAGAGATTAGTCTCTATTTTAGCTTTGATGTTTTTTTGGGGGTGTTGAAATCGGATGAAAAAGAGAGAAAAAAAAACTTTTTGCGCAAATAAATAAAAGGTCGCTTCCGTTTCATTAGTTTCTTCTTTTTTGTCGGGGTTCTTTCAAAATTGAAAAAAATGGTTAAATACCAAAGCAATGATTTTTTTGGATTTTTAAAAGTGATTCATTTGTTTTTTCATCAAAGCTCGATTTTCCATGTTTTTAAAAAATATGTAAAAATTTTTCAACTTCTAAAAAAATTGTTTGAAAAAAAAAAAAAGCAGCGCAACAATTTTTTTTATATTTCACGTTTTTTTTGCTGTTGTTTTTTTGTTTGTCCGCGAACAATAAAAAAAACAACGCTTTCCTTTTTTTGCATGTTGCTTGCGCGCACTTTTTTTAACGCTTTCAAAAAATGTTTTTTTTCTGCTCACGAGTCGACAAACCAAAAAAAACGGCCATCAAAGAAAAATTTAGAAAGTCGATTTCGTTGTGGGACCACATATTTTTCTTCTTCAAATTTTTTTTGCAAAAAACTGTTTTTTTGATGAAAAAGTAGCTCGACTTCTGGAGTTTTTATCTGGACATCTGTATGAAAAAATATTATTTTTTTTTATCTCTATGTGTTCCTTACATGCTAAAGTACATATTCCGGTAGACTCAAGTCTTCAAGGTAATTTTAACTTATTTTTTATTCTGGATGAAGTATACAAGAAAATCATTAGATTTTTTTGACAGGGGGCACCAAGGCAAAAAAATTTAAAAAAAATTTTTTTTTGTTTTTTTTTAAAAATTAGAATATGTCCAAAATGTATAAAAAATACCATAAAAATCATTTTCAGCGCTACAATATCTCAAATATTGGTGATATACTATCAAAATGATGTTAGGGGTACTGTAAAAATCTCTTTTATTAAAAAAAAAATTTTCACTGCTTTCCTTTGATTTTAATTTGATTGAATATTACTAAATCAAGGTCGGGGAGTTAAAATAAAGCATTAACAGGCGTTTAAACTCAATGTAAATAGCATTTTTTGGTAATTTTCTTCTATACTTCAACGAGAATAAAAAATATGTTAAGATTTACTTGAAGACTTGAGTCTACCGGAATATGTACTTTAGCATGTAAGGAACACATAGAGATAAAAAAAAATAATATTTTTTCATACAGATGTCCAGATAAAAACTCCAGAAGTCGAGCTACTTTTTCATCAAAAAAACAGTTTTTTGCAAAAAAAATTTGAAGAAGAAAAATATGTGGTCTCACAACGAAATCGACTTTCTAAATTTTTCTTTGATGGCCGTTTTTTTTGGTTTGTCGACTCGTGTGCTGCAAAAATTTCTTTCTTCTTTTTCTTTCTTGATTGATGATGATCGGTGTTTTTTTAATTTTTTAATGATTTTTTGCAAAATTTCTTTTTTTTTGTTTTATTTTAAGCGTTTTTTACTTTTTAATATTTGTCCTCAAAGGAAGCCTTACTTTTATTATACTTTTTAATAATCTTTTTTATGAATAGATTCATTGACTTTCACCATTGTCATATATCTCTCCTTTCTTTTATCCATGCTTTTGAATTTTTCCCGTGTCTATTAAAAAACAAATCTATTTTAGCTTATTCTTTTATCCCATTTTTGATGACTAATGTTGCTAGACAAAACCGCATAGATATTCTTTCTCTTTTTTTTGTTGTAATGCTTTTAGAGATATATATCTCTTTTTTGCAATTTAATGTTTAGCCAATTTATATATATTTGTTGAAGCGCTGTTTTTGTTAAAAACATTTTTGTGGGTTGTTTTTTTGCCCTAAAACAAACATATATCCTGGATTTAGATGAAAGAAAAATGGGATTCATTATCGGCTCTTCTTCAAAAAAGGAACCTTTTAAGTTTAAGTTAAAATAGAAATAAAAAAGGCAACCAATTTTCTCTTCTATTTTGTGCATTGCAAAAAGTCGAGTTTCCCTTTTTAGGAGAGTGTTTTTCAATTGCGTAATTGAAGCTAAAACTTTTTTAGTTGCGTGTTTTTTTGGCATTTTTTTTCTGTAAGCATTTAAGTTTCAACTTTGCTATTGATTACATGTGTTTTTAATAGAATATTACTTTTTTTCTCCTTTGAATGATAAGAATCATTATAGCTAAAAAACAGATTATGAAACCTCTCAAAAGAAAACAACCTTTTTTCTCCTTTTTTGAGTTGTTGTTTTTTTTGGTGATGTCCACGCTTTTATATTTCTTATGACATGCGTCTCCGTTTGCACTCTCTTTTTGGCTTTGACTCTTTACTTTTTTGAGTATCATTTATTTTACTAAAATGTTGTCCTTTCACTTTTCTTTTTTTTTTGCGACGAGAATTTATTAATACTTTTTTGATGATAAAAAGAAGAATTAGTAGTAGTAACTTTTGATTTATTAGACCCCAAAATGAATGTTGATACATTTTTTATATAATTTATTATGATGTAATTTTCGGGTTTTGCTCTGTCAAATGACAATGATGTAAAGGAATGCGCATCGCTTTAATGGACTTTTTTTAGTGGTTTATAAAACCTTTAATAATAAAAGAAGTTTGCAATTTTAGTGAAAGAAATGTAGTTGCGTGACTTGCAGAATAAACGTTTTTCTGTTGCTCTTTGCTACATCAACTTTTAAGTTTGAGTTTTTTTCTATCCATGTTTCTTCACATGTTATTTTAGTTTAAGATACGTGGGAACAACAAAACAAGCGCGTTTTTTGTTGATAACAGTTTTTTTAACTGCTGAATCATAATTTGTACGGAAGGGGGTTTATAATGATAAAAAAAATTGCTGCTGCATCATTGTAAAATTTTTTCTGGGGATGACTCTTTATTGAGATATGCGTGTTCCGTTCTTGTTTAAATTCAACCAAACATTTTTATATTTTTTTTTATTAAACATCATTTTTCTCAGAGTGATTCGGACGGTGAAGAAATGAATTCCGAGCATGTATTAAATGATCTATCAACAAAAATTGTTAATGATGTATTACCACCTGAAAAGGAATCTGATCTTGTTAGTTTAAACACACATTCTTTCTATGAAGTTTTAATCCTCTCCATTTTAGGCAATCAATAAAAATAGTGTTGTAGCAGAAGTTGAACATGATACTGAAGATATCTCTAAAAAGGCTCAACAAACTCTTGAAAATTTAAAAGATCAAGCTGGTGATATTATGAATAATCTTCGAGATATTACAAGAGAAGTTGGATCACATGAAAATTCACCAAGTCATGGAGTTGTTGAAGGTTTAAAGGCTATGGCCGAAGAAGCTCAAGAAAAAGCTGATGAAGTTTCAGGTATGTTTCTTGTCTCTTTACTTAAAATTAGTTGGTGCATTTATAGAATGGGCAAAAGAAAAAGTTGAAGAAGTTAAATCAAGTTTTGAACAACATCCTGATGCTCCAAAAGAAAAAGATAATACAATTATTGGAGATTTGAAAGAAGCTGCAGGAAAAGCTCAACAAAAATTCGAAGAAGTTGTTGTACAATCTGAAAAGCTTATTAATGAACATGATTCATCACCCGCTGGTGGAGATCATCATAGTGAAAGTTTCAAAGTTGAACGTGTTCTTGATTCACCATTAAAAGCTGAAACTGATGTTCCAAATGTTCAAGCTGATCCATTTACAACCATCAAAGATGATGATAATGATGTTCATCATTTTGAAAAGCATGATCATGAATCACATGAATCTGAAATTTCATTTGTTGGAAATGACTCTGCTGAAGCTTCATCAGATATTCGAGAACATCGTCCATCACCTGAAGATATTACAGCTGATGAAAAGCATGGAGAACATATTGAACTTCCAGTTCTTAATGATCCAATTGAAGCTATTTCTAGTACTGTAATGTCAGAATCTGTTCCTGTTGTTATTGATGAAGATGCACCAGAAGTTCCTGCACGAAGTTTATCACCACATGGAGAACATCTTGCTGTTGGAGAAGATGATCATAAATTCCATGATGAAGAACATACTGAACCAACACCTGTTCATGAAGAAGAATCAAAAGAAGAAATTCCTCTTGAAACTTATGAAGAACCTTCACCACAACGTGAAACAACTCCACCAGTTTTGGCTGATAATGTTAAAGAAGATATTACAAATGTTACTGATCCAAAAACAACTGTTGCATTTGATGGACATCATGGTGATGGGACTGAAGGATATTCTCAAGATATTCATATTTCGGATGTCGTTGAACAAGCTTTACATGAAAAGTCACCTATTCAAATCGAATCTGATGAACCACTTCCACTACCAAATACTAATGCACCTGGTTCAATGACTGAAAATATTCCAGCTCAAATTGTAATTGAAGATGTTGATGCTAAAGGACATGATGATGACTTGAAACTTGATATTACTCAAGAAGATGAACATCAACAAGAACCTCAATCACCTCCACAACTCGCATCTCAAGAACATAGTCCTCAACAAAAATCTGATGATGTTTCACTTGAACGAACAAAGAGATCTATTGAAGAATATCCAAAAGAACCTTCACCACCTGTTGACGCTATTCATGATTTTGCAAAAGATGTTGAAAAAGAATCTTCTCCACCAGCATTAGAAGAACGTTCGCATACTGAAGCTCTTGGTGGTAATATTATTTCTTCAATTGCTCATAAGAAAGATTCACCACCACCAGTACCAAAGATTACAACAAAACCACCAACTCCTCCATCATCACCAATCGAAGATAAAGCTGAAGAAGAAGTTATTGTTCCAAAGATTGTTGTACCTGAAACAAAAGAAGAAAAAGAAAAGTCAACTGTTACAACTAAAACGACAACAACAACTCATGAAGAAAGTTATCATGTTAAACCAATTGATCTTACTCCATTGCCTGAAGATGAACCAATTCCAGTTGGAATTCCAGAAGTAAAGCATATTGAAACTGTTAAAGAAGAGAAGGCAAAGAAAGATAAGAAAGGATCAACTTCATCTGAAGATGACAAGGATAAAACCGCAACAACAAGACGTCAAGAAGGTGGAATTGTTGGAAATATTCGTCGTCGGTGCACAATCCTTTAAATGCCTTATTTTATATGCGTTTTTTTTTTGTTCTTCACAGCCAACATGATCTTGCCTTTTTATTAATAATCTGTTTACTTTTATTGTTCTTTTTCATCCATGTTATTTGCAAATTTTTTCTGTTTCATTAGAATCTTTAAATAATATATAATTTGTTAAAAAAGTGTTGAATAAATTTTTGACCTTTTAAAATGTGTTTTGTTTGTAATTCATACTGTAAAATTTAAATAGAAAAGTTGAAATTATATTGGATGTTTTTTGAATCAATACATTTTCATTAGATTCAAATAATTAAGTTTTTGTAAATTTTGTCGGCCGAAAATACATTGAAAAGTGTAAAAAGTTAGAAATGAGAAAAATCGAAATAAAATACAAATGCTGCATTTTCATTCGAAAACATTTTTTTAGATGTTAGATTACAAAATTGAGAGAAAAATGGAAGAAAAAGCATTGTATGGTTTTTACATTTTTGGAATGAGTAATTTCGTGGCTATTTTTATTTAAAAAAAAGAAGTTTTTTTTTGTAAAAAAATTCAATCAATGTTTTAGAGATTATCCTTCATCGATAAAGATTAAATAAATTTTTAACTACTTTCATTTATTTTCCAATCGATTTTGAAAGTGTATCTTTTTTGAGCTTTGTTTGAACAGATTTCTTAAAAAATCATCAAATTTATCCTGCTTCAAGTTTTTTTAAAAAAAATTATTAGTTGTTATTTTTTTTGCTGAAAGGTGCAAAACTCGACTAAACTTTGTTCTTTCACTTTTTGGACTGTTTTGGAGACAGACAGAAAGAAGATTTTTTAAATTGTATCCAAGGAAACTCATTTAAAAAAATGTTTGTTTGTATTTTTTAAAAATGTTTCATTTTTGCGTTTAATAGACATTAATTAAATGTATTATTTCTATTTATAAATGTTGCAATAATTTTTATTTTTGGAAATGAATTTGCATCAAGGATTTATTTCAATTATTGGAATAACCGTAATATTATTAATAATATTTTATTGGAGCAATTTGGATAAAATAGACGAAGTAGTTTATCCCATGAATTTATGTCCTCCAAATTTTACAGCAGAAACTTTGATAGAAAAAGCATTAGAAAAAAAGTATATTACTTGCAGCGTTTATGAAGCTGGGGGATTTGGGAATCAAGTATGTTTTTATTTAAAGGGAGCAGATGGTTTGATATATTTTTTTCTAAACGTTTTTGTTCGAAATAAACTTCAAAATCAGGCAAAAGAACAATAGAAAAAGATCCTGATTATCAGGTTCAAGCAATTTCCAAAAACCGTTAAAAATCAAAAATGTATCAAAGTGACCGTTCCCTTTAATCAAAATTTTGATTTTGCAATTTTATCCTAAATAAACTTTTTTAAAATTCTTTAATTAAAATATTTAAGATTTGGAGATTTGCATCACTTTATGGCTTAGGAAGATTTACTGGAAGGGAGCCATATTTTGAAATTCTCCCCTTTCAAAATGCTTTTACAAAGTAATTGTTTTTTTCATTTTTTTCTCAAATTGGTGTAAAACTTTTTAGGACAGATTTGCATTTAATGGATTTATCAGAAATTGGACAAATTTTTCCATTGATGCATGAACTTTTAAATATTAAAAACCCTCCACCCTGGCTTGGAAGGGGGATTAATTTTGCTCAAGATTGTTGCAAATTTGATAATCCTAAAAAGTTTGTTTTCTTTTTTAAAAAGAATATCCGCGTTTCAACAAGCAATTTTAATCAAAATTTTTCTTAGCACGTAAAAAAACGAATAAACAAGCGTTTATGAAGCAAATATATTTATTAGAACAAATTTTTTTAAACACATTTTTATTCAATGGTAAACTTTTTGTGCTAAGAAAACATTCGTTAAAATCATTCGTTTGTACGTGGAAACTTCCTTAAAAAAATTTTTTTCGTTAAATTAAAGCCTTTCCCAGGCTTTTAGATATCCCTGAAAAATATTTAAAAATTTCTGGTGATTATTTACAATCATATAAATTTTTTCATTCATATCAAACCGAGATAAAACAAATATTTGAATGTGGAAAAATAATTATGGAAAATTTAAAAACATTTACAACAAATTTATTTCAAAATGATTCAAATTTTAAATTATGTGTTCATATTCGACGTGGAGATTTTTTGCATGATATTTTGTTGGAATCAAAAGAAGAATTTGTAATTCCTGCAATTGAATATGCATATAAAAGCTTAATTGAAAATGGACTTAAAAATTTGTCATTACTTTTTATTGGAAATGATCTGCCATTTATTAAAGGGCTGAAAATAGAGAATTTGGTATGCTTTTGTTTTTAAGGGTGTATTTGATTTGATAATTTGCAAAAACATTCTGATGGAGTTTTTTAGATTTAGTGTTTTTTGGTAATCAAAAAGAGTGTTTTCTGTAATAAACTCGATTCTGAGTTAAAATAATGTCTTTTAACATTAGAAATAAGGTTATTTTAGAGCTAAAAAGTTGTCAAAAAAGTGTGTTTCCATTTTTAAAAAATTGAAGTTAGTAAAATTTTTTCGTTTGTTTTTGAGCAATAGAAAGTGGTTTTAGAGATTAAAAACATTTAAAACTCGCAGTAAAATTTGAATAATTTCGATTTTTTTCGGCGTTGCGGAAACACTGGTTGTGATTCTATTGTGCCACTTAATACGGAATATATTTTGAAAAAAAAAACAAAATTGAATCAAAAATTCTGTATTCATTTATTCTGCATGTTTAAATCAAAATTTGGAAACTTAATTTCTTGGAAATCAGAATTATTAAATATTAAAAATTCCATCTTCATCAAAATTCAATAATCTCCTTTTTTTCAGGGTTTTAACAAAATTTATATGCCTGAATCAAAAACTCGTGGAGAAGATATGTGTTTGGGAATAAATTTTTGTGATGGAATGATTATGACAGCTTCAGGATCAACATTTTCATGGTGGATGTCATATTTATTGAAAAGTAATGGCCCAGTTTTTTATAATTCTCAAACAACTGATCCTGGAACTGAATCAAAAGATATCCATGATTTTGATCTATTTTTACCTGAATGGATTATGCTTTCTTCAACAAAAGATGGAAAAGTTAAAAAAGAAGCTCAATGGTGGCACGAAAGAAATGGTGTACCGCCTGATTTACCATAAAAAAATGAAATTTAATAAAACAAACCGGAAATTTTTATTATTAAAAAAATGAAGAAATAAAGTTTTTATTATTTTTTTCATTTCTTTTCTTTCTTTGGTTATAAACATTTTTTGAGACGCCTGTGACACGGCTTAGTGGTCTAGTGGTATGATTCTCGCTTTGGGTGCGAGAGGTCCCGGTTTCGATCACCGGCTGAGCCCGATTTTTTTTATTTTCTTCACAAATTTGTAGTAATAATTTAATATTATTCAACAACATTTTTAAATTTTTCGCCTACGTTTTTTTTTCTTTTTCATAAGTTCTAAAACAAAAATGACTATACTTATGACATTTCTTTTGTTTCCTGATTTACAAATTAGTTAACAACAAAATTTTCTTTCCTAAGCAACACCTAATTAAATATTAATTTTTTTTAAAAAATAGGTCAAAAAAAATCTGTTAAACAATAGAAAGTACCAAAATACACTTTTAGATAACTAAAAACTTTTCATAACCTATTTTAAAAGTACAAACATTTAAAAAAAATGATGTTTTCCAAGAATAGTTGGATTTTTCTTATTTTTATAATTATTATTTTTAATTTAAATTCAGTTTTATCAATCACAGAAAATAAAACATGTACTTGTGATCTTACAACTGCAATAACAAATGGTGAAGATTGTTTGGTTCAGGTTTGGAGTTATACTATTATTAGATATAGTATACTTAAAGTAGAGATTATAGATTGTTGATGATTATCCTATAAAAGTTAGTGGATGTAATTGTCTTAATCCTGCATATTACGCTATATCTGAAGTTGATGGAAGTGGAGTATATACGCTAGTTTGCTATGCAACAACCACAACTTCAACAACAACAACAACAACTCTTCCACCGACAACAACAGAACCACGTAAGTTTTAATTTAGGTTCAAAAATGTCGTGTTCTAGGACATTTTTGAACACAATTTGAAAAAATAATTTTATTCAGCTGTTGTAATAATATTAATTTTTACAGCATTTATTGGTGCATGTGGTGTCGTAAAATTGTCCGGAAATAAAAATACATATTTTAAAGCATGTTTTTGGTTTGGTGGAATTTGGGTTGTTTTATGGACTTTTATTACAATTATCACAAATATTGCTTGCAAGTAAGTGGATTAAAAAAATTTCCAAATTTTTATTTGGATGGCAAATAGGCTATTTTAAAGTTAAACAAACGCTTCTGATTTATTTAAGAAGAAAAAAATGTTTTTTCAAAAAACTTTTTTTCTAATTGTTTTCTGATACAGCGTATTTCAATGTTGTTAATCGCTTTATGGAAACATTTAATTTTTTTTGTGTCAAATAAAATTCTTTTCGGTTTAATGGCGTTTTCCATGTACGTATTTTTTTGAAATGACAAAAATAATTTCTAGGAAAAAACAGATTTTTCAAGAAAATGAAAATTCTAGAAATTTCTTTCTCGGAAAAAAACAACATTTTTGCAAAAATTTCTTTTTTCTTTATTTCAAAATTTTTTTTAAAACAAGAAAAAATTTAATAAATAATTGGTGCTTTAAAAAAATAATTTGCCAGCCAAATAAAAATTTAATCAATCTATACCCCTGTTATTCCCATAAGCTTCGAATTTACAATTTCCCTTTTTAGGTCATGGGGGCAGCATCGATTCCTATATATTTTACAAGAATTTGCAGTAATATTTTGTTTCATTCTTTTGGGATATTTTACAACAGATTCCTTTGATTCAGAAGTAAAAATTTGCATATTTTTAAAAAGGAAACATACATGAAATCCAAAACTTTTTAGATTGTCTGTAAAGGCACAACAATTGCATTACATTTTTGTATTGTATTTATTCTTGGACTTTGCGTTATGGAAGCAATATTTGCTAAATCGTATGTTTTATCCCTTCTAGACAAGGGTTCGACGAAATCGAAATTTTAAGGATAAAAATCAAAATATCGAAATTCCGAAGGTATTCTAGAATAGGGAAAAAATTTTTTTCAAAGTATTTTTTTCTGTATTTTATGCAAAATAAATTTTTTTTCCACTTTTCTAGAATTGTTCCATTCCGAAATGCCCGAAAGTGAAAAACCGAAATTTCGATTTCAGCATTTCGACGTCAAAATTTCGATTTCGCAGAACCCTGTTCAAGACATAATTTAATAATACCCCCATGTTTATAGTATTATTTGTGGCACAAGTGCCAAAAATGGAAGTTGTAATATTTTTATTAGTTTTTTACTTCCACTTATTTTTGCATGTATCACCGCAGCTGCAACATATTATTTCCTCAAAAAATATTATGCTTTGGGTTTACATTGTTTTATTACAGTTACATCGGATCAATTTTGGCCATTTGTATTTCCAACTTGGGCCCTTTTAATTTTATCTCTTTTTATTGGGCAACTTGGTTTTCTTGCTTGTAAAAAGGCTGCAAAAGATGTCGATAAAGGACAACTTTTTTGGGCTTTGTATTTTTTTAAATGGAGATTTTTTTACAATAATTGAAAAATGAATTTTTAGTAAAACTTGTAAATCTTTGCCGCTGTTTTCGATATTTTTTATTAGCTGTTTTTTTATGGCTGCTTTTGCATTGGATTATCAAAAAATTTGGTTGGCAGGAGTTTTTGCCGGATGTTCATTAATTTTTGGGCCGTTGATTTTTGTTACACATACATTTAATTTTGAACCGGTAAAATTATTTTTAATGAGAAAATTTAATTAAAAAAATTTATAAGGATGTGGAGAATTTGATAAATTTTTTCATTTTAACGTTTTTTTCGAAATGGCATGATCCTGATGATCAGATCAGGGTTATTTTTTATTGTTCTTTTGCCTGATTTCCAGGTTCCTGCCATTTCAAAAAAAACGTTAAAAATAAAAAATATAACGCCTCCTTTAAATTAAAGACAGAAAGATTCAAGAAATTTTTAACATTCTTATTAAGAATTTCTTAAAATATTTTATTTTTAAAATTTTTACACTAATTTTTTGAAATACCTTATTTATTGTATTTTAAAAAATAATTTAAAGAATTTTAAACAGAAATATACACAATTTTGATTTTACAAAATAACTTGAGTGTTTTGTCTATAATATTTCAAGAGTTTTAAAAATTTGATACATAATACAAAATGTTACAAAAACATGTCTGGCATGAATTGTAGCTATGTGACATCCATTATGAGCTAACACGGAACTAAAACTTGTTCTATAAATAATAAGGAAATATTTCTTAGCAACACATACTTTTACTTTCAACCTTTTTTTTTTGTTTTTATAGACAGCTACAAAACTTTGGAAAAAGACAAATATCTCATTTTATCGGCCTTGTCCACCAGAAGAAGAGAAAAAGCTTATACCTCCACAGCCCGAAGCAGTTCCACCACCACCACAAGACGAAATGTATCCAAATCCATATTATTATCCACCACAACAACAGCAACAACCTTATGATCCAACAAGGCCATCACAATATTATCCGCCTTCAAATTATCCACAATCAGCTCCAGAACTACCACCAAGATCAGTAAGCATATTTTAAAATTTAAGAATATAGATAAAAATTTTAAAAACACTGATTTAAAGAACTAATTGAATTATTTTTAATGTGTACAGTTAACAATTTTTTTTGTAAAATAGTTTAAAAAAATTCTTAAAAATTTTTTAAATTAATTAATTTTAAGGATCCAACTCCAACTTCATCTCAACCATTTTACAATTGGTTAACAGATCGAAATCCATCAAATATGCATAAAACTGAAGATATCCTTTTTCGACCTCAACCTTCTTAAATTTTTTGTTTAATAATAAATGAAAAATAATAATAATTAATTGTTGAAATAAATAAAATAAATAAGGCAAACATGAAAAATACGAAAAAAGTTCTAAAGTTTTTTAAGAACAATAACTTTTTCTTTAAAATCAAAAACTGGATACGGTAAAGGAAGTTGTTTAAATTTACGATATTTAACTCGATGAAAACCTTCTGTTGCAAAATATTCTTTATGTGTTGAAGAGAAATTTGCCATTAATTCGCTTCTAAGATATTCGGTTGTTGTATTTCCAAAAAGGAGATAATCAAATCGTATTAAATCTTCACGTGAGAGATTTTCAGTTTTATTGTATCTAAAAATCCAAGTTTAAAGAAGGATATATGAAATCTCTCATTATCCATTAATCAAACTTACTCCCATGCATTAAAAACTTGTCCAAATCTTGAAATACCATTTTCAGCACAAAACGGATCAATATGCACAGAAACAGGTTTATCACGCATAAATCGATGCTTAAATTGTAAATGGGATAATGCAGATCCCCCAGGATAATTTGAAGAACTTGCATAAAGTGATGCCAAAGAATATAGGCCATTTGCAGCTAAATGTCCAATAATTGCAAGTGCCAACAAAAATCGAATCACTGATTTTGATTTATTTATCCAACTAAAAATTTTTTTGTAATCGTTTTTCAAAAATAGGATTTCTTACATTCGAGCACAAAAAACTGCTGCTGGAAGTGCCAAAACTGGAAAGGAATAAATAATGAATCGAAGTTCTTTGTGTGGAAGGAATGAATAAAGGAAAATATATGCAATAATTGGAAGAAAGATTCGTAAAGTTCGTTTATCAAATACAAGTCCAAATGGGATAAGAAGAGTTGAAGCAGCTAAAGCTTTTGGGATTGCTCGAGTAAAATACCATAAAAATGGTAAAGTCTAAAAAATGAATTAGGTGGATTAAATATGTTAGCAATGCCATTGTGGAAGGCTGTGAAGAAAAATTAAGGGCACAACTTTGTGGATCAAGAATGGCATTTTTAGAATTGACATCAAAGAGACATTAAACCATTACAATAATGCCATGGCATTTTGCCGTAAACATCACAGATGATAAAAAAGCTTTATTCAAATTTTGGCTAGATTGAAATTTTTTTATCATCTGTGTTGTTTATGGCAAAATGCCATGGCATCACTGTTATAGTTTATAATCTCTTTGACGTAAATTTTAAAAATGTCATTGTTTGATCCACAATTTTTCCCACCACAACTACTATACGGATATATCAAATTCCATTTTTAATATCCTTCTACTTACCCCATAATTATGACTTTTATTTTCAATTACATTAAAATATATCACTTCCCCTTCAGGCCATACCCATCTTTGCCAAAGTATTGAATCAATTGGGACTGTAATTGCTAATGTAAATGCCAACGTTAAAATTCCAGTTGTTACAGCTTTTACCAATGGCAACTTTCTTTCAATTAATGGAATAATAAAAATTGGTCCAAAAAGTAAAATTAATTCAAATCGAAGCAAAAATACTGAAATTGTTGCAATTTTAACTGCTTTTAAATATTTTTCATCTAAGAAAAGTTGAAAAACCCATAGCACCAAAATTAAGGCAAATGTATTTGGAAGGGGTCGAGAACAATAAAACATAAAATGAAATTGTGATGCAACAATTAATCGAAGGAATAGCGCAGATTCACGTCCAAAATGTTTTTCAACAGATCGAGCAAAATTGCAAAATGAGATTATTACAGATCCACCAAGGATTAATCGAGCTAAAAGGTGGAAAGAAGATATTAGATAGTAGTAAAGGATTTTATATATCATCTTTAAATAGCATTTACATATATTATCCTATGACTTTTTGGATAGATTCAGATACAAACTACAAGAATGCTGATTGAATTTATCCAAAAAGTCCACTAATTTCTTGTTACTCGAATGATGCAGGAACACTTCCTTGAATTAGATAAATTCAAGTATGTACAATAAAGTAAAACTAAATCATTGATAGCTATGACCTTTGATATTTGTATCTATCATTAAAGGCTATACTACCAATATATATTAACTATAAATATTACCAAAAATAAAAATTAGTTCTTTGCTTGATTCAAAAAAGCTTAAAAACCATGAAAGTGGCTTTAAAATTGTTGCAATAAATATTGGTCCTGCAAATGTTCGTGGAACAACTCCTGGAAATTCCAAATGATCATACTAAAATTATTTATCCCTTTTTATTTAAAGCCATAAATGAAAGAAATAAAAAACCTTGGTTAAATTATATCCATGATACGTTAAATCATGGATTGCTTGGACATTAAAAGATTCTTCAACTTTAGTAAAAATTGCCAAAATTAAGTGTATCATCATTATCATAAATATAAACCATTCTGATGAACGAATATTATCCATCTCTTTTTAAATATTTTTTTCAAATGGCTAAATATTTACATATAAAAAAAAATAGAAGGATGTTTGAAAAAAAAATGTTATTTAGAAAAAAATCGAGGATGAAAAGCAATGAGTCGCAGAATGCAAAAATGGCGGTCGTTAAATGAATCGATTTACAAAAAAATCAAAACTATAGGAAAAAGTAAAACAAATATTTCGCCGTATTTTACTTATTAAATAATATAAATATTTAAATCCTTTTAAAAATTTAATTTAAATTGTTAAAAGGATTTAAATATTTATAAAATCTACAAAACGTTATAATAAAAGCGAGGCAGTATAGATTAATCAACAAAAATGCCAATAGTGTTAATTAAATTTTTTTTTCTAAAGAAATTTTTTTATTTATTTTTAATTGGTTTAAAAATATAGAAAATGTTCCAAATTATACTAAAACAATCTTGATTTAATTAAAACAGCCTACATAAAAAGTTTAAACATATTTCATTAAATGAATACAAAATTTTATTACTGTATATTTCTTTTCTACCGTAATCTCTCAAGCAACAAAACTTGAGCGGTTACGGTATCTGTAAATACCCTGTCGTACCTGTATTCAATTTTTCAGCCCTTTGCAAGTTCCATAAATGTTGAAGGATTATTTTTATCAGCTAAAATAATGTTATTTGTTTCACAATTATAATCTTTTTTTAGCATATTTGTCTTACAAAAAAGGTATTTCAGTAAATTTATAAAGCATGAAAAAGTGAATATACGGTTATGTAGGCAAAAAACGTTGAAAATTATTTATCTATCAAATTGTGTTCAATGATAAAAATAAAAATCTATGATAACAGTAATTAAAAAAAAAGATGTTGGATGGCATACATATAAACTCAAATTTAACTGATAAAAAAAGCAAAACTATCAGGACTTTTTTAAAAAAATTTATCATCCAATATTATTCCCATTAAGTCACTTTCTTCATCATT
Organism: Panagrolaimus sp. PS1159; assembly: GCA_963922195.1. Classification (NCBI taxonomy): domain Eukaryota; kingdom Metazoa; phylum Nematoda; class Chromadorea; order Rhabditida; family Panagrolaimidae; genus Panagrolaimus; species Panagrolaimus sp. PS1159. Next base: position 1,616,898 of record CAWUHW010000024.1, read on the forward strand.
GACTTTCTTTTGTTGTTGATGCGGAGACTGTACGCTTTGTTGGAAAATCGAATTTACAAAATATTTGAGAGAAATTTTTTCAATAAAATTAGTACAGTTTTTAGTTGTAACCAGGGCAAAACAGCAAAATTTGTTTTTAATATTAATGTTTTTGAAATCTTTTCATCATTTTCTTCTATTATTTGCAAATACAACGATACAATCTGATTTGATTCGATGACTAAAAATAGAAGAAGAAAAAATAAAGAATGATCAAACAATAATAGTGGGAGCAAAAAAATTGGAAAAGAAAAATGGCATGAAATTCAAAAAAATTTTATAATGCAAATAAAATACTGTTTGACAGAATTCATTTAAAATATTCTAAAACCATTCTGAAACCCATAAACGGAAAAAAATTGGTATATAAAGCTCGGGTCCGAAAGCTATGGCATCACTTTTCCAACTTTCAAGGTTCTCAATTCCTACCAATCAAAGATGTCCAATTTCCAAATTTTTCTTTTTGCCGCTTCTGCCATTTGCTTCCTCTTTGCTATAGAACCAGTTTCATCATGTGCTCCAACTCGAACGGATATGTTCTTTTCAAATGGGACAATTATGGGATATTCTCAACCTTCAACTTCTGGACGAAAACGTCGAAGTATTGATGATAAAAAATTTAAATTTCCTGTTACTTTAAATATTCAAACATTTTACAAATATGATAAAGATATCCCTAAAAATAATGAAAAAAATGCTGATGAAATTGAAAGTCAAGTTAGTTTTCCAAAAAATCTCAAAATTTTTAAAAAAATCTATATTTTACAGACAACTTTATTCCTTGCAACACATAACCCCATTGCTAAAACAATTCGCGAATCAAAATTTGCCAATCATAAACGTACTTTAACTTCTGAAAACGGATATTTACGAATTTCATATACATTTTTTGAAGGAAATGCAAAAGAATTTAATTTAGATGAATTACATGATAACATTTTTGCAATTGTTGAAAAAACGAAAGAAGTTACATTAATTTGCGAAAATGAAACGCTTTTTATCACATTTGCTGATTAAAAAAAATCATTTATAAGTTTATTTACTGAATGTAATTTTATTATCTGTGTTTATCGAAAATATTCTACCATAAAATTTTTATCAATTGAAAAATAATGTTCTTTTTTAATGCAGTGAAATACAAAGAATTGTTAAAAATTTATTATATTCGACTCTTTTTTGAAACAAAAATTGGCACTTGTAAAACTTATTATCTCCTCATTTCTAACATTGATATAAAAACAGATGAAAACAATTATGATACGATTTTAATATTTAATGAAAATAATTCCGTGCTTAAAATTAAAAATAATTTGGACAAAAAAATTAAGTAAATCTGTTTATTTTTTCCAAAATATTAATAAAGTAAAAAAATTTTCAATTGAATTTAAAAAAGTTTAAGCTTTTTTTAACACAGATATTCTTTTTTTCAAATAAAAAATAAAATAAAACTTACAAAAGTTTCACAAAAAATAACATTTTTCTAAACATTTTTTTTTACAAAAGTAATATTAATTATTCCTTTTGGTGCAATACCACCTCCTCCACAAGGTGTTGGTGCACCATCACCAAAGTGGAAGGTTGAAATTCCATCATCTGGAATTGTCGGAGATATTGTACGTTTTTGGTGGCATTTTATTTGAACAACAATAAATCCTTCTTTTTTCAATAAATATAGTATAGTTTTGCAAATAATACAAGAGTACAATCAAAGATAGCTAAAAAAGAAGGACAAAAAAAGAATGATCAAACAATAATGGGAAATTGAAAAGAAAAATGACACGCAATCGAGAGAAATATTAAGGCAAAAAAACAATGTTGATTGAATTCGTTCCAAATAAATGAAGTCATTCTGAAGTCTTGAAATACAAATAAAAAATAGTATTTAAAACGCTGATTCAAAGTTTGAAGCATTATTTTGAAGCTTTCGTTTTCATCAAACCAAAAATGTCCAATTTTCAAATTTTTCTTTTTGCCGCTTCTTCTATTTGCTTCCTCTTTGCTATAGAACCAGTTTCATCATGTGCTCCAACTCGAACTGATATGTTCTTTTCAAATGGAACAATTATGGGATATTCTCAACCTTCAACTTCTGGACGAAAACGTCGAAGTATTGATGATAAAAAATTTAAATTTCCTGTTACTTTAAATATTCAAACATTTTACAAATATGATAAAGATATCCCTAAAAATAATGAAAAAAATGCTGATGAAATTGAAAAACAAGTTTGTTATTTCCATGTTAAATCCAGACTGATAAAACCATTTTATTTTATAGACAACATTGTTCCATGAAAAACCATCCCCAATAAAAGTAATTCATGAATCAAAATTTGCCAATCATAAACGTACTTTAACATCTGAAAACGGATATTTACGAATTTCATATACATTTTTTGAAGGAAATGCAAAAGAATTTTATTTAGATGAATTGAATGAAAAAGTGTTCCCAATTATCGGAAAAACAAAAGAAGTTACATTAATTTGCGAAAATGAAACGCTTTTTATTACATTTACTGATTAAGTTTAGCTATCTTTTTTTTTGTATTTACTGAATGTATTCTGTATTTTTTTGTCAAATATATTATACCATAAAATTTTTATTAATTGAAACATTGAAAGATAAATATTTGTTACCAAAAACTTAGATTTTAACGTTATCACAGGTTCTATAATTTTAAAATTGTTACAGGCTTATAAAAATTCAAAATATGTCAGTAGAAGAATAGTGTATGAAATCAAAAATTTTATATCAACGAATAAATTGTTAAACTTTTTATAATACATATTTTGTTAAAATTGTAAATAAAAATCACCCTGAATTTCTGCCTTTTGAATTTTATTTAAAACAATTCTTTTGCTAAAAAATGAAAACTTGAAGTTTCACCAAAACTAACTATTATTAATATTTTAACAAATTTTCAAATTAACTTTAAACACCAGATATTTAATGAATACTGTATAAAGCACCACGATTAAAATCTGTGATCACAAAAATTAAATGAAAAAAAAATTCTGCTTCTTTTTCGTTGTTAAATATAAAATTCGTATTATTTGAACAACTAAAAAAAAGAATGGTCAAAAAAATGGCCAGACCAATAAAAAAAATATGACGTAAAATAAATAAATACATTTCTTCATTGAAAAATAATAAAATAAACGAAATCTATTATAATACGATAATGGGACCATTAAAATATAACGATTAGGAGCTTCATATAAAAGGAGGCACAAATATGGTCCATCATATTCATCTTGGATCTCTACTCATTTTCAAAAATGAAAAATATCTCCGCTTTTTTCTTTGCTGTTGTATGTCTTGTGATGGCTGTGGAATTTGTAAATGCTTGCTCTCCAACTGGAACTGGTGCAATTACAACTACCACTACAACAACCTTGGCTCCTGTTGGTGGACGTAAACGTCGTGAAATTAAAACTGTTACCGCTGAAGAAGAAGAAATGCCCGCAATGATTTCAGCATTAACTTATCACAAATTTAATGAAGCTAAAAACAAAGAATATGCTGATGGTGTTGAAGAACAGGTTTTTTTTTTCATTTGCATCAACTTGAAATAATCCTTTTACAAATTTTAGCTCAAAGAATTTGTTTCCATTGAACAAATCAATGAATCAAAATTTGGAAAATCTGAACGAATTCTTGGTGATGATAAAGGATATTTGAGAGTTTCATATACCCTTTCAAAGGGGTCACTTCATTGTGGTGAACTTGTTCAATTGGCAACAAAAGCCATCAATCTTGCTGATAATGTCGCAGAAGGTGATATAATTTGTAAGAATGAAAAAATTGAAATTAAAAAAATTGAATAATTTTTTCAAAATTGTGAAATTTTATTTGAAAATTTTTTTTTGTAGAAAGGATTTGAATAAATAAAGCTTTATTTTTGCTGCCACAAATAATTACAAATGTTTCCCAAAAATTAAAAAATATCCAAATATATGCAAATTTTAATCTCAATTACAAAAGCTTATCCTTTAAGGTTATAAAAACGCCGGAATTGAAGTGACTTGCCAACGTTCAAAAAATTCCATATCAAGTGATAATTGATGATTCAAAGAATCAATTTCAGTTTGCTGCTTTTGTAATTTTTTTGTTCGCTGTTCTGCTGCAACTTCTGCAATGGCATCCAATAATTCTTTGGCAGAAAGTAAACCAGTATTTCGAACTTTTGTTACCAAATTATAAATATCCATTTGACAAAAATGAAGTTTTGGTTTAATATCAGTTAAAAGTCGTTGAATATTTGCTGCTGTTCCATTTATGCCTCGACGTTCACATTCTTTTCGAGACCATGCAATTATCTAAAAAATAATTTTTTTAAAAATTCAATTTAAGTGTTCAAACTTGATCAAAGAATAAATTTTCATTATCTCGAATACAATGTTCTGCAATTTCAGAAAGTAGCTCTGGAGTAATTTTAAGAAAGGCATCTGTGGTGATGATGTAATCATATGAGCTATTAATAATTTCCCAACATTTTTTCATCATTTCAGAATTTTTATCATAGATTAAAGCCTTTTGTGAATATTCCAAAACATTACATTTATTTACAGATTCACAAATATATGTGATACATTTTTCAACCAAAAGTGGAATACCATATTCTTCAGCTAAAATTTTTTTTTTGAAATGGATGGATGTAAATTTTATAACTTTGTTTTTTGGCATTACGTTACTATCGAATTATAATAACATCAGAAAACGAAAAATAAATAATTTTGTTACTATCAAAAAGACAGTAACAGAATAAAACAAAAACAGTATACTGTAATTTAAAAAATTAATTTTACCCATATTTAGCATTTCCCAAACATTTGTGCCATCAATTGGACAATCATCAGTAGAAAGGAAGCAAAGCATTTTTTAAAATTTTTTTGAAAGAATTTCAGAATTTAAAATTATTACTCAATTTTTTTCAGCAGGCAAAATTGGACCAAATACTAACGTTTTTGAAAACCGACGAGTGAGAAGGAAAAATTATTTTGTGGGCTTTCACTTTCTGAAAAAAAAATGTGTAAAAAAGCATTTTTCGTGAAAAATAGAAAAAAACGAAACATATAATTTTAGCTATTTTCAAAAAAAAAGGCGAAATAAATCAGTTTGAAATTGAAAATTTCAATGTGTTCAAAAATGGGCGTTGACGTATCTGGTTTTTTGAAGAGCAAAAAAAACACTAACAATTTTTTGTTTTTTTCGAATAGGGATTTATTTTAAAAATTTTAGTATTGCTAATTTGGGACATATTTTTAGTACCTTTTTAATACATTGCTTTAACGAAATCATATAAAATCTGAGAAAAAAACAGATGTAACAGATTGCAAAATTTCTTTAAATTAACAAAAAGATTAATTCCAATGTTTAAAACTTTCTTTTTTGACATTTCGTTGTTGAAATTACTATCATTTGATAGTAACGTTACTATCGAAGGATAGTAATGTCAAAAAATGAAAATGAAACGAAGATGAAACTATCTAAAAGATAGTAAAAACAAAAAATGAAAGAACAACTGTTTCCGTTACTGTCTTTCTGCAAAAATTAAAATAAAAAACAATTTTTTAAGCTAAATTTGCCACATATTTTTTACTCTTTCATAATAAAGCTCCTGGTTACTTCTTCATGAACAAAAAATATAACATCCGCGAATTTGTCATTGAGTCTGTCCTATCAAAAGGATTACGAAATCGGTTTACAATTTCTTTTTTTCACTTTCTTTTCTTTGACGATTTTTATAGGGCGCTTTCGTTGTAAGACAAATATAATTTGAAAGTGATAAATTTTTTTGAATTTTATAAAGTTTTTTTTAATTTGGCATATTTGTTGTGCAATGCAAAAAAATTTCTAATTTTTGTCTGTAATTCAGCATTTTCCTTCTTGATTATGCATCACTGACGATACAAAAATTTTAAAACAGAAAAAAATTATGTTTAAACATTAAAATTACAAAGATTTTGCTTTAAAAATGTTTTGAATTTCATAAAAACTTTATAAAATTCAAAAAAATTTATCACTTTCAAATTATATTTGTCTTACAACGAAAGCGCCCTATAAAAATCGTCAAAGAAAAGAAAGTGAAAAAAAGAAATTGTAAACCGATTTCGTAATCCTTTTGATAGGACAGACTCATTTTCATAAATCCCTTTAAAAGTTTGTGTCAAGGATCTATATTTTCACTTTTTTGTTAGACATGATTCAAAAAAAATCAAATCAAATCCTAGAACAACAGGAGAAGCAGCAACAGCAAAAAAATGATATCATTTATAAAATAAGCTGCGACTGTTTCTTTCTTTTAAATTGTTACAATATTTTGCTTGCAAAAATAATTGTTGCACTTTGTTCTTTTTATGTTTTATGGATGGTTCTTTTTTTTATTGTAATGGTGTCTGCTTTCAAAATTAAATAAAATTCTCAAAAGGAATAATACATAAAATATTAACAGATTTTCACATGAATTTTTAGACACAAAAATTGTGTCCGGTTTAAAAAAAAAACAAAAATTTTGAAATATTCAATTGTGTCACGTTTTGATACATTTGTAAATTCTGGGATTGTTGATTTGAAAAAAGATGTTTTTTTTAGATTACTTACTATCCAAGGATAGCGATTTCATAAATGAAAAATGGGATGTCTGTGTTACTATCAAAACGATAGCAACTATAAACAGAAGATTTAGTTAAAAAATGACATGTATAAAAATGCCTTTGCTACAGATAATATTTCATTATTGTTGTTTAAAATTTGGGCACTTTTATATTTTCCTTTCGGGCCCGTTTTCAGAACTTCAATTTAGTTTTTTAACATATACCGATTTAAAAATAGGGGAGAATAAGACATAAGAATGCTGTTACCATCTTTTATACTTTCCTTTCTTTGAAATATCAACGTTATTTCGAAAAAATATTTTTTTGAAAATTTAAAAAACACCGATTTTAGCATTTTTAGGAAAAGGGAGAGGGAAGTATAAAAGAACACTTAAGCATACTTTTATAGCCCCCCCCCCAATGAGATCATTTTTAAAAAAGCTTGAAATATACATATAATAAATGATAGTATGGATTATCGTATGTATGGCAAAGATAGAGGTCGCAAATTTGCAATGGAGAAATAAAAAATAAATTTTTTCGAAAATTTGGGAGGAGGTATAAAAAATGTAAAATTTGAATAACTTCATAAAAAAAAGATAAGGAATTATTTTATAAAAAATTTTTAGTTTTTGATTTTTTTGACATCCCTTGTAAAATTTGTTTGTAATAAAAAAATGTGCTGTAATTTAATTAAATTAAATATGAAAATTATATAAGAAATGGGAGAAAAAGAAGAAGAAATAAAAGATGACATAGCAAAAAATATAATAAAATGAACAAAATTACCTTTGTTTTTCATCAAACAAAAAAAATTTTGTTTGTTTTTTTTGCTCAACTTTTTTTTGTTTGAAAAATTTCTATGGTGGAAAAATTAAAAAAGAGCAGAAAAAGTTTTTGCGAAATTGAAATTTACTGCTAAAGTGTCATTTTAGATTGCATAAGTTTTTAAGAAATTAAAAGTTTTTAAATGAAAAAAAAGGTTTTGAAAAAAGCGCCGAAAAAAGAATTTTATTTTTAAAAGCGTTTTTAAATTTTATTCCCGAAAATACCTGTCTTTTGCCAAAAAAGATTACTTGAAGTAATCTGTTTTGTTACCGTTCTACGCCACGAGGAGGCAACAGGTTCAGTAGAACATCCCCCCCCCTAAAAAATACTTACATTTAATCAGCATCTTCCATTTCTTTTTCTTCTTCCATTTCTTTTTCTTCTTCCATTTCTTTTTCTTCTTCCATTTCTTTTTCTTCTTCCATTTCTTTTTCTTCTTCCATTTCTTTTTCTTCTTCCATTTCTTTTTCTTCCATTTCTTTTTCTTCCATTTCTTCCATAATAAACAGCGACAATAAGGTCCGTCGACCAGAATATAGGCGCGTCAACCTTGGCAGTGCACTACCCCACCTACCTCGTCGCCAAGATACAGCTTTATGCGTTACCGAGCTCTAAACCGGCGGGCCCACCAGTATAAGAGCTGTCGAACGCAACCACTGCACTCAACGCTTCAGGCGTAAAGAGACTGACGGATATGACGAGTATATATAGACGAGTATATGCTAACAAATTAGCATATCCATTACATTCTCATGGGAAATTTCTCATGAGAAAAAACTTGAATAAGGAATGTTCGCAGCGAGAATATGCAAATTTCTAAGCTGCAAATCTTATCTCAAAAAATGATCTTTTACAACTTTTTTTTTGTTTAAAATAATAACACCTGTGATTTTGTTTACTTAACTGTGCCAGTAAACCTGCCATTGCTTTCAAGAAAATCAAAAATATTATTAGGATGATAATTTTCAACACGATTTTTTCTACGACGATCTTCAAGAAGACAATAAACTACTGTCATTGGTCGATTAATTTTTTTACCTGCACGAAGATCTTTTTTGTTAATAAAGTGTTTGTAAAGAAGACGAATAAAGCGGAAAAAAGAAGGATGATCGCAATCAAAGAAGCTATGAAGTTTATTATGACCACCTTCAAAACAATTTTCATAAAGATCTTGAATTATCGGTCAAATCGCAGTCAGTGGTCGGTTGATTGATTCAGGCAAGAAATGGTCTCAAGGTAATAATTTTATAAAAAAAAACAAATCTGGAAGTTGTATTTACTCCACGACAATTTGTTTGTAATGCTTGTTTATTTTTTGCTATGGATTTATTTTGTCAATTCTGCTGTAATTCATGGATTTAATTAAATAAAAAAACGTATTGAAACAAATTATTGATAGTAACGTTGCTAACAAAGGATAGTAATACCAAAAAATTCGTTTTGCTTATTTTTATTACTATCTTTTTGATAGTAACAAAAACATTTTGTTTTCATTTTTCGAGTTTACTATCTTTTGAAAGTAACGTTACTATCATTTTATCACCAGGGTAAAGGGGAGGAGGGCAAAATTGTCAAGTCAAAACAATGATAGTATACAACAAAAATTGAAAGGAAACACTTTTGAATTACTGTATTTTAAAAGATATTTTTGTTTTTCTCGAATGTTCCATAATTGTTTTTCAACATTGTTTTTTAAAAACACAATTCTCTTGTACATTTGATCTGTCTAATTTTGTAGCGGAGTTAATACATTTTGAAAGATAAGAAGTTCCGTAAAAATTAAGCAAGCGTCACAGCCTACAATGGCCTACAAATGAAATCAAAAATATAACCAAGGATCAGTAATTTTTGAGTGATAAGAAAAAAGAGGAAAAATCATATAAAAAGATGAAGCTTTTGAATGGAAAAGGTGTTTCCAGAAAAGTAAAAGGAAAAGAAAATGTTTGTTAAAGAAGCAATTGTTTTGGTTCTTGTTGGTAAGTTTTTAAGTGAATTGGGGGATGGATGATGAAATATATTTTTTATAGCCTTTGCTGCCGTTGAAGCAACAACATGTTTACGCTGCATTTGTGAACATGAATCCGGATGCAAGGCAATCGGATGCCACATGGATGTTGGAAGCTTATCTTGCGGTTATTATCAGATTAAACTACCATATTATGAAGATTGTGGTGAACCTGGTAAAAAGAATGGTGAATCTGTTACAAGTGCTTGGAAGCGATGTGCTGATGATTATAATTGTGCAACTGGATGTGTTGAAAAATATATTAAACGATATTCAGGAAATTGTGGTGGAGTTGGAGAATGCCAACGTATGAGCCGTCTTCATAATGGTGGACCATCTGGATGTAAGATTTTTTTTCTTAGTTTTGATAAAATTTATTGATTTTCAATTTTTTAGGCAAATATGCTGGAACAGAAGGATATTGGCATGCCATTGAAAAGTGTTGCCATTGCTCTTAATTTTAATGGTTCCCATTTTGTTTATATTTTTAAATGTTTTGTAATAGCCAATAATAAAATATTTTGCTACAACGTTTGTTTTACAAAGAAAAAACATTTTGAATATGTCTAAAATAAATATGTCTCAAATTAAAATTCAATGGTATATCTTTTTTTTAATTTTTATTGTAGTGAAAATTCCAAACATTGAATTTTTTTTATGTTTGATTAACATTATTTTCGTCCATTTATAAAAAAAAACATTCGAAATCAAATGCTATTATTTAATCGTAAAAACATGCATGACATTTAAATTTAATTTTAAAAAACAAATTTTAGCCATAATTTTTTCATTAATTTTGCTTTTCCATTTTTTTGATTTCTACAAAAAGAAAACAAATAGACGCTACTTTTCAAACATGCTTTTTCATTGATCAATTTGATAAGACTACTAATTTATCTCTTATCAAAGCATCCTCCAAAAAAGAGAAAAGCATTCAAAAAAATACTACCTTTGTCCTTTTAATTGAAGTAACTACAATCAAAAACATAGAAGACCTTTGGACTTTGAAAGAACTTTCAAAGATTAAAAAAACAATAAAATTGAGAATGCGGAGATTATTTTTTATTGGGGAAAAATGGAACATAGATAGTAAAAGTTCAGGTACATAAATGTGTGTTAACGGTGTGGCTTTATTTATATCTTTGCGATGCTGCATTTAACATTTGGCCTACTGTAATTTGATTTTACTCTAAAACTATTCTGGCTTTTTTTTTCAAAAACAAAAACATGCAATTAAAAAAGCACCGAAGCAAAAATGTAAAAATCAAAAATGGTTCAGTTTCGTAAAAGAAAAAAGAATAACATTAATAAGAATAAGAAAAACACCTTTTGTTCTGGTATGCATGATTGCTTCTTTTTTTCCCTTTTTTTGATTCAAAGAAAAAAATCTGTTGTAACCAAGTCATCATCGTCGTCGTCGGCAAAAAAAAGTGGTGATCGTCGTTGTCCTTTTTTTCCGTCTTTTTCTTCCGAACTATTGTTGTTGTTGTTGTTGCTATTTGTAACAACCATGTCAAAGAAGAAAAAAATGACTTTCACTCAGCAGGGCATCTTTTCTTTTTCATCGTATTTCTTTTACAAATTTATTGTGATTTTTCCAGTTGGCATAAATTTTTTTTTATATTTTTTTTGCTAAAATTTTTAAGAAGGCACAGACTTTCATTATTTTTACTTGAATATTTGAGCTTGATTTGGCAGAATTTTTTAAGGCTTCTGCTCTTTTTTCCTTTTAAAAATCTGCTGCTTTTATTTAATCTCCCTTCTTATTTTTTTGTTATTTGAAGCCTCCCTTATTTTAATATATATGTTCAAAATCCGCCGATCCGATCCACTTGAAACCTCAAGACGAAAAATGAATGGAAAAAATGAGAGCATCATTAGCAAAAAAAAGGAGACAAGGATAGCACCAGCTCTCTTTTTTGCTTTAGCCTTAAAAAAAGAGTGCGCGGGAAAAAAGAGGTACCAACCTTTTTTTCTTCAAATTTGTTCCATATTAATTTTTCCCAGCGTTTTTTAAACTTGCTTTATTGATCGTTAAATCCTAGTTTCTTGTTTATCCCATTTGATCTTAATTTTTAGACCCATAATTTTCAAATGCCATGAATAAATTTTTTATTATTGTTTTCCTATTTTTGGAAATTGTAAATGTTTATGGTTATTCAAAATGTTATAAATGTTCTTCACAACATCTTCAATTGGTAAACAAAATCTTTATTTAAAAATATTCCCATTATAGTATTTTTTATTATTTTAGAATTGGGGACATTATATGCCAATGCATGCAGACAATGAAAGACAAATTGAATTAAAAGGTGTTAAATGTTCGAGTGATAATTTGCCAGAAACCGGTGTAAACTGTAATGGCCCATGTATGAGTATAAATGTTACAGGAAATTATAAAAATAGCCCTGCATTCTTTGGTTCGTTTATTTATTTATGAAAAATTAAAGTTTTTAATGCGAAAAGAAAGTAATCAAATGCACTTTTTCATGTTACTTTCACTTGATAGTAACGTTACTATTAAACGATAGTAACAACGTTTTTTAAATTTACGCAAAAAATGATACTATCATTTTGATAGTAACAAAAACATTTCATTTATCATTTATGAAATTAATATCCGTTGATATGATAGTAACGTTACTATCGAAGACAACATTTTAGAATTTTTGCAATTTATGCAAATAAGTTATTAACCTCTAAAAGAAATAGGGTACAAAAACAGTTAATTATTTGTTTACTTATGTCCAAAAACTACCTAAAAATTAATTAGTTTAAAAACCCCAAATCTATCATTCTAAATGCCACATTTTTTTAGGAACTCTTCGAGATTGTTATTCCCATCATTTCAAATCTCCGAAACATATTATCAATGATCGAGAATGTCATATTGAACAAATTTCAATCAAAGGAAAAATTTATGATGCTGAATATTGTTATTGCAATGGAGATTACTGTAATGGAAAATCTTCAGCAAAAGCTTCATCTCGTCGTGCCTTAATTTTAGCTTCATTATCTCCTCCCATTTATTCATATTCGTTTTTGTCTTTATTCTTTATTTTTGTTATTTTTTATTAACCAGAAAAAACAAATTACAAAAGCAAATAAAAATTAAATATTTATTATTATTATTGAAATCATTTTTTCTTCTCATCTGCTGTTTTTTGTTCTTGAGTTTTATCCAATACAGGTTCAGCTAAATTTGTTTTTGGTTTATCTTCTGCTGCTGCTCCTCCTCCACCTGCTGCACCAGCATCATTTGTTGTTGAAGGTATTGAAGGAACTGATGGTATCGTATTTGGATCAACTGTTGCTAAAAAGAAAGCAGAAAATTAAAATTGTCGGAGAAAACATGGCAGTAAAGTAACTCTCAAATTTATAATTCTCAAAGGATAGTAAAAACATTTTTAAAATGTTGCAAAAACATGTTATTATCTTTTGATAGTAACGTTGTTATCAAAGGATAATAACACCAAAAAACAAAAAATAAATATTTTTGTTACTATCAAAAAGATAGTAACAGAAAAAAAGAGAACAGAATTTTTATGATTACCATCCTTTGATAGTAACGTTACTATCAAAGAATAGTAACAACCTTTCCAACATTTTTGCTGAAAAAATGTTATTATGCTTTCATAGAAAACGAAAAGTTTCTGTTTAATACAAAATATCTGGCTGTTAAAAGTTTCTATTCGAGAAATAAACGGTAATAAAGATTTTTGAGAACGAAAAAGCTGATACAGCCATTTTCCAATGTCTCATATCGGAACTCCCTCCTATAACATAACCCCCAAAAAAGCAAAAAAAAACTTACGAGGAATTCTTTTTGGAGGTCTAAGCTTTTCTAAATATTCTCTTGTTAAAACCAATTTTGGTGGAGTTTCTTTTACACGATGATATTTGAGTTTTGTTAGAGTTTCAAAAATTATCAAAATGCTTACAACAATTATTCCAAGAATACAAAATATTATCAATATTCCAACAACCTAAAAAGATGCGTAAACTTTAAACCATAAAAAAATACCCCAAAAATAACTTACAACAGGAAATGTTTCATCATTGGTTAATTCTTCGTCAGATGTTAGACAAAATTTTGTTGTTGACATTTGTATATAAAAAAGTTGTTGTTTAATCGAATCTTTCTTTGTTTTCTTCTTCTTTGATGAGAGAATACACAAACGGAAAAAAAAAACGAGCGGCTTCTCTCTTTCAAAATCACAAAAAATGGTTGTCTTTGATAAATGCCATCTGTGAATGAAAAAGAAAAGAAATGAGATCGTAAATGAAAAAAAAATTTGTAAAAATTTGCATCAAAAAAATTTATTCATTTTTCGTTCAAAAAAGGTTGTCATTTTTTGAAAAAACTTTTTTTGCAAAAGTTCAAACATATCCGGAAAAAAGTTATGGGTTTTTGTCTTCCTTTTCTGCACTTTTTTTCAAAATTACTATTTTTTTGAAAAATCACGAGTCGACAAACCAAAAAAAAACGGCCATCAAAGAAAAATTTAGAAAGTCGATTTCGTTGTGGGACCACATATTTTTCTTCTTCAAGTTTTTTTTGCAAAAAACTGTTTTTTGATGAAAAAGTAGCTCGACTTCTGAGTTTTTATCTGGACATCTGTATGAAAAAATATTATTTTTTTTTATCTCTATGTGTTCCTTACATGCTAAAGTACATATTCCGGTAGACTCAAGTCTTCAAGTTAATTTTAACTTATTTTTTATTCTGGATGAAGTATACAAGAAAATCATTAGATTTTTTTGACGAGGGGGCACAAGGCAAAAATTTTAAAAAATTTTTTTTTGTTTTTTTTAAATATTAGAATATGTCCAAAATGTATAAAAATACTATAAAAATCATTTTCAGCGCTACAATATCTCAAATATTGGTGATATACTATCAAAATGATGTTAGGGTACTGTAAAAATCTCTTTTATTAAAAAAAAACAATTTTCACTGCTTTCCTTTGACTTTAATTTGATTAAATATTACTAAATCAAGGTCGGGGAGTTAAAATAAAGCATTAACAGGCGTTTAAACTCAATGTAAATAGCATTTTTTGGTAATTTTCTTCTATACTTCAACGAGAATAAAAAATATGTTAAGATTTACTTGAAGACTTGAGTCTACCGGAATATGTACTTTAGCATGTAAGGAACACATAGAGATAAAAAAAAATAATATTTTTTCATACAGATGTCCAGATAAAAACTCCAGAAGTCGAGCTACTTTTTCATCAAAAAAACAGTTTTTTTGCAAAAAAAATTTGAAGAAGAAAAATATGTGGTCCCACAACGAAATCGACTTTCTAAATTTTTCTTTGATGGCCGTTTTTTTTGGTTTGTCGACTCGTGAAATATAATAATTTAGAAAAAAGAATTTTTTTTCTTCCATTTTCGGATATTCATTTTTCTAAGAAAAAAATGTGATAAAAACATGAATCAAAAAAATTGACCATTTACACAGCAGGTTCAACTTTTTTTTGTGACCGAATGCCAAGTACTCTGCGTTGATACCACTGCTTGAACATGTTGGTTTTATACATTAAACACGAATTATTATCAATAAATTTAATCATTGTATGTTTTTTAAATATTAATAAATCGTGAGAAATATATGACAAAACTATTATAAATCACAGTTTTGCATTCAAATGCAATAGCGGAGAAATGCTATCAATTTTCGTTTTTGCTCATTTTGGAGTAATAGTTTATTTTTTACATCAGATTTTTCTGAACATCAGTTAAATTGTTTTAGTATTTAAATCATATTAGTATGGTCCTAAAGATATACGACTATGTGTTTTTGAGAATTATCTTCGATCCGTTCCTGAAATATCGAGTGATTTATGTAAAAAATCACGTTTTCACTTTTTCAAAGAAGGGAGCTAAAGGCAAAATCATAAAATTTTCAAAAAAATTTTTTTTCTTAAGCTAGTTGGAATATATTTATAAACACCTAAAAACATCATTCTGATACTTTATTTTTGGTAAAAAGTTGTTAAAATGTCATACAATTAAACTTACAGTATGCTCCATCTTGAAACATATTTGCTCTACTTTAATAATTTTTATAACAAAAATAAAGTATCAGAATGATGTTTTTAGGTGTTTATAAACATATTCCAACTAGCTTAAGAAAAAAAATTTTTTTGAAAATTTTATGATTTTGCCTTGGTCCCCCCTTTGAAAAAGTGAAAAAACGTGATTTTTTACATAAATCACTCGATATTTCAGGAACGAATAGAAGGAGTAACTCTCAAAAACACATAGTCGTATATCTTTAGGACCATACTAATATGATTTAAATACTAAAACAATTTAACTGATGTTCAGAAAAATCTGATGTAAAAAATAAACTATTACTCCAAAATGAGCAAAAACGAAAAATCGATAGCATTTCTCCGCTATTGCATTTGAATGCAAACGGTGATTTATAATAGTTTTGTCATATATTTCTCACGATTTATTAATATTTAAAAAACATACAATGATTAAATTTATTGATAATAATTCGTGTTTAATGTATCAAACCGAGAGTGTTAGCATCAAAAAACATGGCGTTGGCATTCGGTCACAAAAAAAAGTTGAACCTGCTGTGCATTTAAAAAATGCAGTAATTCCTTTTTTGTAAATCAGTTTTTTTCACCGTTAAAAAAATGCTCTGTTTTTTATTGATTTATTTTTTTGTGTCTTCGATTTTACCTTTTAGAAACATATTTTTTTGCAGACTGTGCATGTTTTTTTATTGTTTAAACTTTAAAATCATAGACAACAGCTTTTTAAAAAAAAAATTTTATAAATAGTCATAAGTTATAAAAGATTCCTCAATTAATGTTTGCGCATTTTGCTTAAATTTAAGTAAACTATCAAAAATGGAGGAAAATTATAAGTTAGCAACTTTTCGGCGTAAGTAAAGTAAAAATATTTTTTTGGCTGAAGTTTTATTGGGAAAATAAAGTAACAAAAACTTTGGATTTTTTTTCTGTAACTATCATATTGATAGTAACAAAAACTTTTTCTTTTTCTTTTTGATTTTACTATCCTTCGATAGTAACGTTACTATCGAACGATAGTAACAACATTTTTTTACAAACACAAATTTTTCTGCAGACAGAAACGAGCGATTTTTACAATGTTTTTGAATTAATTTGATGCTTTTTTTTAATTTTTTTAAAAAGATGGGTTTATTTTAATTACAGTATGCTTTTTTCATTTGACCTTTTTCTATTTCCTAAAACTGCCGAACTTTTGATTTTTACCATTAAAACTGGCAATGACATATTTTTTACAACTTTCATCACCTTCATAAATATTTCGTAAATCATCACTTTTCTTTAACCTAAACCATTTGCGCACATAATTTTTTTTTCTTTTTATCGAGGTGTTACATCTTTTTGAAAACATCAATCTCATTTTTTTTCATTTTTAGTTTCTTTCGTTTTTTTTTGATTTTTAAGTTGCTTCAAAAAATTTGTAATTCGAACCTTTTTTTTAGGAATGTAATTTTTAAATGAGAAAATTTATAGTTATTTATAGCGTTTTTTGTACACTAAATTATTACGCATAGAAATTTAAACACTAATCCGATATACCAAAAAAATAGCTAATCTTATTTTTCTAACTTTTTTCATTCATTCATTTTTCTTTCATTTCTTAATTTTCTTGTTTATGCGTAAAAATATCTCCCCATTTATTATCCATAAAAGCCATCGAAGCCATTCTGCTATAACCGCTAACCCTCTTAAAATTGATTGAAAAAATGTTTGATGATTTTTTTGTTGAATTATTTCTAAATCTTCAATTTCGGATGACATGGTGGTTACTGTATTTGAATGAACATCGTGATCATCTAAACCTTCAACAACAATTGTTGTCGATGATGAAACAGGGACACCAGTAATGGGGCTGGGGGGTGGGGATGGAGTTGGTGAAACTTCTAAAACAATTTGTGGGGGTGGAGTTGGAGTTTTTCATGATCATTCATTGAAGCATGGGATGATTGCTTGGAAGAAACTAATTCATAATCATCTTGGGATGTAAACATCTAAAAATGGCATTGTGAAAAGTCTGGGTAAAACCAAAAATTAAATTTTTTTTTCTCTTCGTTTTTTGCCCTTTTTTTAAGTTCAAATAAATTATTTGAAATATTTGCATAAAACATCTAAAAAGGAGGGCATTATGAACAGTAGGGTAAAATTAAAAAAAATCTCTCTTTTTAGTTTAAAATTTTAAACCTTAAAAACGTCAGAATTTTTAAACCTCAAAAATCCCTCTCCCTCCAATAAATTTAAATACAGTAACCTAAAAAGACCCTGAAACATACCTGTCTTTGACTTTCTTCTGATTCATAATTTTCATTGCTTCGATTTTCTTCTAATTGCACTTCGGCTTCCAATATTTATATCCCTAATTTTATCATTTTCATTCCCTTCGCTTTTTTAAATTACCGTAATTTTCTTCATCCTTTTCAAGTTTAACTTCTTCTTCACTTAAAACTGGAATAATTATTTGTTCTTCTTCTAATGGAGCCTCCTAAAAATTCCTTTACAAATTCTATATATTTTTGAAAACATATTTTTTCCAACCTCAACATCACCACCATGCGAACTCATAATAATCTGATAAATATAATAATACTTTTTTTTTAAATAACTAAACAAATAAAAGTAGTTAACTCTCTTTTCTTATGACTAAAATCGATTTGAGAAAAAAAAGAAGCAGCAAAAAAATCACTGGCTTTAAAACAGTTGT
Organism: Panagrolaimus sp. PS1159; assembly: GCA_963922195.1. Taxonomy (NCBI): domain Eukaryota; kingdom Metazoa; phylum Nematoda; class Chromadorea; order Rhabditida; family Panagrolaimidae; genus Panagrolaimus; species Panagrolaimus sp. PS1159. Next base: position 1,635,118 of record CAWUHW010000024.1, read on the forward strand.
TGTTTGGTCGCATGAGATAGAGGCATTTAAGATCATTAGTAGAGAGAAACTCGGTTCTTTTTACATGGCTCATAAAGTTTTTTTTCTTTGTCAACAATGAAAGTTAGTTGTTCCTTTTGTTTCCTTTGCTTTTGCTTGTTTTCTAAGGGTTTAAACATTTGTGATGAAAAAAGCTGCTGCAACTACTGACTGCTGTTACTGCAAGAAGTGAGCTAGATTATCAAAACATAATAATAAAGCAAAAATAATGTTTAAAAAAACTATCTGCAGCAATCAAAAATTACTTAAACAGAAATTTTTTAGGTAAATAATTAACTTTTTAAAAACGCTATATTTTAAAGATTAGTTAAAATCTGAAGCATTCAATCAATTGAAAATTAAACTTCCTAAAAATAAAAATTCTAACCCTTTTTTGGCCATGTTTTCAATCCATAGTTGTTAAATAAAAACATCCCATACAAAAAATACCCTCGATGAATCAGCATTTCCCCCTTTTTCATTTGCATGTTCATTGCAAAAGAAAGCAATAATTTTACTTTACAATTTTTGTTTATCAAAAAAAGCTTTGAGCATTTTTTAAGGTGCGAAAAAAATGTAGAAAGATTTAACGTGTAAATTAAAGCTCCCAAATTAAAACTTAATCATTAAATGTCTGATATAAATTAATTTAATTACACGTTTATTTGTAATTTTTTAAATAATTTTTTTTTGTTTTTACGTTTTGGCAATTTGTTCTTCTCTGCAAATGGTTCAAAAAATTTTTTTCGAATCACAAGAAAAATGTTTTGCAAAATTTTAATTTTTTTAATCCCCTGATTCCATTTTACCTTCAAGAAAATGAAGATCATCAAAAAATTATGCACTGAATTTCCTGCGTATTGATTTTGTCATAAGATTTTTCCAATGAATCTCGGTCAAACTGAGTCATATACAAGCAGCTCAATGCAACCAGAAAAGTTAGTCTTGATTACCAATCTTTAAAGGGTAAATCAGCAGGAAAAAGTAGTAACCAATTAACCATTAATTACTAACCTTCTTCTTGCCTCCTCTTGGGTTATTTATTTATCTGATTGTGCTTGTTCTTGCGATAATGAAAATTTACCAATTTTTTATGCCAATAACTTTTTGTTCTTTTTATACTTTCTTGCTTCCCTTTATCCACAAAGATAATTTAATCATTTATATTCAAGTCTTTTACTACAGATATTTTACCTTTCCGTTAAATTTGCTTCTGTAAAATTAAAACCAATGCTTCTTTTTTGATGAGATTTAACTACTAAATCAGTTATTAAATAAAAAAAATTTAAAAAAAATAAGAAAAAATATATCACATTTACTATCGCTGTCGATATTTCGTGTTTTGTAAATTTTACTATTACATAATTCTGCTGTTTATTTATTTGATTGATATTTATTTTTTGTAGTACACCAATGACAGAATACGGACAACCTCGTGGTGGAGGAGCACCTCGCGATTTTGGTGGAAGAGGTGGCGGGTATTCAAGAGGGTAGTACTGATCGTGGAGATGACCGAGCCCCAAGAGGCGGTGGATATAATGGAAATTTTCGTAGTGGATACGGTGGAAATGACAATAATCCCGATGAAAGACTTCCAACAAGAGGGGGGTATGGTGGAAATCCTCGTGGAGGTTATGGTGGCAGTGGCGGTAATGCTGAACCTTTCAAGAAGGGCAATGGGTTCTTCAAGAGGCGGTGGCCGTGAACGAGATGATGATCGCAGTTTCGGAACATCTGTTCGTGGTGGAAGAGATCTTTATGATAATCAAGCACCTGGAAATGAATTTCGTCGTGAACCTCATGGGTATGATAATAATCGTCCCAGTCGTGGTGGTTATCAGAATTTTGAACGAGATGAAAGATCAAGCAGTACAAACTATTCAAGAGGTGGAAGTTATGGTGGTAATGATCGTGATAGTGATCGAGGAGCCCCCGGGGCGGCGGTGACAACAATTATTCCAGAGGTGGTGGCAATCGAGATCGTGAACAAAATGAAAATGAAGATTTTCGGTCAATAAGAGGTGGAATGGCTTCTTCAACAGGTGGCAATTATGGTGCACGCGGTCTGGAAGAAAATCGAAGCTATGGTGCTGCAACTCGTGAAGAAATACAAATGGTTTCGACAATCAGCCTGAAGATCGCGAATCTCATTCAAATGGCTATAATCGTCCAATTCGTGGTGATTATCAAAATCCTAATCGAGATGAAAGACCGTCCTCAAGGGGCGCAACCTATTCAAGAGGTGGTAGCTTTGGTGGAGCTGATCAGGGAGTTGACAGAGCCCCAAGAGGCGGCGGCTATGGTGCTCGCGGTGGATACGACAACAATTCCGATGAAAGACCAACACGAGGTGGATATGGTGGAACTTCCCGCAGTGGATATGGTGATCGTCCTGATGATCGAGGAGCCCCAAGAGGTGGTGGTTATGGTGGCAATCCTCGAGGAGGATACAGTGGAAGCGGCAATAACTTCGATGAAAGATCCCCAAGAGGTGGTGGTTATGGTGGAAACCCCCGAGGTGGTTATGGTAACTCAAACACATCTGAAGAACGACCTACCAGAGGTGGATATGCCAGCAATCCAAGAGGAGGCTATGGCGGCAGTGACAACAATTAGATTCAGGAAGAGGAGGATATGATGGTGGTCCACGCGGTGGTGGATATGGTAGCCGTGATCGAGATGATGATCGTGATTATTCAACACGTGGTCGTGGAGGTTATGATAGATCTTCAAATGGATATGAAAATGATCGTTAGGATATGGTAATAATCCACGTGGTGGAAGAGGTGGTGGTGGTGGTGGAAGATATTGAAGATCATGAGAAATGATGAAAATAATAGTGGTGGTTATCAAGGTTATAGTGGATATTCTGGTTATGGTCAATTTGAAGATGGGCGTTAGTTTAAAATTTTATAAAGCTATTTCCATATGTATATATATATTATATTTTTATAGGAAAAGAATATACAGAAGAAAATCATGCACCTCGTGATTATAAGCCCGTCGATCGAAATGTTGAAGATATTTTTGCTGAAGATCGAGAAGATGTTGAAAGAAATACTGCAACAATTTTTGATGCAGATGCTGATGTATTAGTTGAAGAAACTAATGAACAAATTCATTGCGAGTAAGAATACTTTTTTTTACTTGATAGTACATATTTCACAATATATATTTTTAGTACTTGGGAAGAATTGGATCTTCATCCACAATTAATGGCAAATATCATTGCATCTGATTATGTAAAGCCTAGAAAAATCCAACAAAAAACTATTCCATATGTTTTAGCAGGTGAATTTTTTTAACTTTGGAAAAAAAGGTCTAACTATTTTTTTTAAATTATTTTAGGATACAATGTAAATCTAAGGTGAAACTGGTAGTGGAAAAACAGCGTAAGTTTTTACTAATATTTTTTTCTAAATAAATTCATTTTTAAGGGCATTTTTAATTCCAATTGTTGCAAAAATTGCTTAAACAACAATCAGAAGGTCAACTTCCTCGTTCTAATCCTATTTGTTTAATTATTGCTCCAACAAGAGAATTGGTATCACAAATTTTTGATCAAGCTAAAAAATTTGTGAATAGTATGTTTTATTTTATAACTTCTATTTAAAAAAAATACAACATTATTTTTTAGAAACTGATATTTCTGTTGCACGAGCTTATGGAGAATATGCAGTTCGTTCAAATCTTGCAGATATTCGAAACGGTTGTAATATCCTTGTTGCCTGTATTGGTCGATTAATGCATTTTGTTCGAAATGGTGAAATTGGTTTACGTGATCTTAAATACCTTATTTTGGACGAAGCTGATCGCTTATTGGTAACTTTGCTTATTTTTTAATAAATTTAATCTTTTTATTAAAAAATATTTAGATGGAAAATTTTAATAGTGATGTTTTACAACTTTTCCAATGGCCAGAAATGCCAAAAGTATGTTTTTTTATTTAAAATTTATATATTTTTTAAAAGAAAATCATTTTTTAGGGTGATGATCGTCAAACGCTTTTATTTTCTGCAACTTTACGTGATCCAGTTGTAATGGAACTTACAAAAGAATACCTTCAAGCAGAAAAAGTGTTTTGATTACTGTTAGCTGTCAATCAAATAAACGAGTTCTTTACAAAGTATTTGCTGTTCCATCTGCTGCATCTAAATACAAATATTTGGTAAAATATATGAAAAAGATTACAGAAGAAAATGATGGTGTTGTTCCAGACTTTAATTTTTGTTAATCGAAAGGTTAGTTTTTCTTCATTTTTTTAAAATTCACTGTTTTATTTTTTTAGATTAATACTGATCGTGTTGCAATTGAATTAACGAGTAATCAATTTCCTGCAACTACCATTCATGGAGATCGTGGTCAACATCTTCGTGGTAAAATTTTTTTTCAACTTTTGCTTTATTATTTCATTTATAATATATGTCTATTTTTAGAAGAAGCACTTTCATCATTCAGATCTGGTAAAACAAAATGTTTAGTTGCAACTGATGTTTGCGCTCGAGGTCTGTTAATATTATAAAATTACTGTAATAATTGTTTGTAAAATTTATTTCATTATTTAGGTGTGGATATTAAAGAAATGGATCATGTGATCAATTATGATTTGCCTTCTGAAGAAGATGTATGTTTACTGATTTTATTTATTTTTTGCATTCTTATACCATATTACTTTTTTAGAATTTTGTGCAAAGATGTGGTCGTACTGGTCGTGTTAAAAATGGTGTTGCAATGTCATTTTATTTGGAAGATGAAGATTGTTCACATTCTTCAACCATTGCACATATTATTCAATCAAATGGCCAAACACCACCTGAATTTTTACTTAGCAGCGTTTCATCATCTGATTATAATTTTGGTGAACCTGAAGTCAACAATGAAATGTATGATAATAATGGTTATGGTGGCAACAATGATGAACAACAACAACGTGAATCTGCAGAACCTTCTCAGCAACAACCTTCTGGAACTCAAGATTCAACTGCTGATGATGAAGCTTGGGATTAAATTTATTATTTTTATTTATTGGTGTACTTCTTTCTGAAAATGCTGTTAATTCAATAAAATACCTATTTAATTTTTTCTTTTTGTTATCTTTTTTTAAATTGCAGATGAAAGGCTGGAATTAAAAATCTTTTATTCTTCTTTTTACGGTGAAATATCTGTCTTGCCAATCCATCTTTTTTTATTACTGTTCTTTTTTCTTCTGTAACTTGCTTTAAATATGTCTTTGTTGACTCTTTTATACTCTTATATTTTTGTTTATAATATATTTTTGTTTTTTGAAAATAGTTTTTTTTTTAATTTCCAAACCTTTATTTCTTTTAAAATTTTCAATGAAAATTATTATTTTATGTTTTATGAAATTTAATTTTTTGAAAGAAAATAATATAAAAAAATATCAAATTTCGGATTTTTGAATGCAGTTTGAAAAATTACAAATAAATTAAAATGCAAGTTGGTGTCTTTGATAATCCACAATTTTTTAAACATTTATTGACAAAAAACATGAAAATCATGAATATGCAAGAGTTTTTGATTTGAAAAAAAAGAACTATTAATTCAAGTTAAAGTTGTGCACATATTTATGCAAAAAATGTTAAAACGGCACCAGGTGTTCCATGTTTAAAAATTCAAGGAAAAGTAATGCAAAAAATGCCAAAAACTTATTTGCCAATTATTACCGCATATATTTATGCAAACATAGAGATGTATA